>JAEAOA010001892.1:572500-960000 GCA_016746295.1 Potamilus streckersoni | reverse complement strand
AGGCAATATAACAAATGTACGGCATATATTTGTAATGTTTTGCTAGATCAATTATTCCGTTAAGTTTAACAGTACTCAAAATCACTCGCATTACATTGGAAATACTAACAAACTGTGTGCTTGTGTTCGACTATTATTTATGGTAAGGTGGAGATAGAAAGTCAGTATTCCATGCTTCTGGCGGTGTCTTCTGTTCTTCTAAAATCCTTTCCAGATTAAAGTACATTTTTGATGGTCCCAATTTATTCATAGAATCTATAAATAGATACAAATACAACTCTATTAATGGTTCAATATAATGTAATTTCTGGTGAATCAGATCAAATTTTTAAAGCATGCATAACATGAAGTTTTATCGTCTTTTTGGATAATACAAATTTTCGCCGGCAAATATCAATATAATCATTAATAATTTACATTATATGTTTGATAAATTTTTAAGATAGAAAAAGTGTAAATATTTGGAGACAATTTTAAATTTGAATTGCACTCCAATAATTTAAAATTATTAATAATGGATTAAGGTACTATAATAGGTAAATATATTTTGTTTCCTTTTATTTTCTTATCGGATTTGTTGAGCATACCTGCAGGGAAACCATGTCCAACTTTAGCTTTCTTTTTGAAGGTTTTGACCAGAAGTATGGACACTATGACAGCTAGCAACACACACATTCCAGCAACAATTGAAGACAGCATTATTGCAGTATTGTTTACTTCGTCACGTCTATTAGTTGGAAAAGGTAAAGATTCTTGCGTCGATGAAATGAGTTCTTCGGTGATGTTATTTTCAATGACGCTGAAGGAACGAGCTCGTACAAGAGATATTATATTGGATACATCACCTGCATTACCACTTTCGTCTATGGCTCTGATGGCAAGAAAGCTTGTTTCCTCTTGGTTTTCGTCGTCTGTAATACCGTGTAATGCAATTAGCTCTTCCTCACCGGAAGGAAGTGGTGACATCGTGATATTTTCCACTGGAAGAGCTGCGTTAAAGTTATACCTGATAGTGTCGATATTGTCAGAATTGCGAATGTCGTATCTCTGAGCTGAAATACACAACACAAATTAAAATTATTTATCAACCATGGAGTGATATTAAATATGTCTGAAGATAGTCAAGTGCTCATAAGATAATGCATTGCATCATTTTACTAATATTAATTAAATAAAAAAATATAACATTATTTAAAATATTTTCAAAACGTTTCTTCAAAACTACTTCAGTCGTTCAGCATTTGAAGACATGTTTGTTAAATGAATCAGTCATATCATCTTCGATAGTAAAGAATCCTCATTCAACTTTCTTTCACATCAGTCGATGTGAAGAGTATGAAGTGCATGAACGGCCAACAGCTAATTAAGATGTAGTCCTATCAAAACAAATATAATTCATAGTGTAATATAATCCATTGGATGGTATCTTTCATAGTGTGTGCCACCATTTATTTACAAAGTAAGGGAGATCATTTAATGCTTTGTTGTCCTTTAAGTTAATACGATAACGAAAGTTGACACTAGATTGACGAAGGCATCTTAATATTATAATAGTTGTATTCGACTTCAGTTTCATACGAATCGTATACTGAAAAGAAAATTCAGTTCAAACATTCAATCAAAATCATTAATACATACGATTTGCTCGAAATTGATTTTTTATGTGTCATGACTTGCTAACAATTATTATTTACCTATTGCAGTTTTATTTACTTCAACATGGTTGACCCCATCTTTCAACATTGCCACTTACCTTGACCCTGGTCTCGATCGTCGCCGGTTGCAGTCCATGTAAGGAGGTATTTACTTTTGCCAGCAACTTGGATCACGCGGAAATTTTTAATTCTGTCAGGTGGAGTGATGTCTCCTTGATTTGATATGTAGTTGATGACGACAATCTCATCAGGAATGGAGACTCGTGTAAACAATGTAGTTCTGTTGATTTGATGTGTTGATCGTTTATCTGAAAGGTTCATTTAATTATAAGACGGTTAGATCTTTTTCTATTATCGTTCAATCTACAATGCACATTTAAGAACTACAAAGCACAGATTCTAAGGGCCTGCAGAAATCATTCGAAAATCATACATACATACATACATGCATGCATGCATGCATGCATACATACATACATACATACATACATACATACATACATACATACATACATACATACATACATACATACATACATACATACATACATACATACATACATACATACATACACATTTGACATATAATTTGACATTGAAAATTACGGCCATAGCAAAATGATTAATGATTTATTTTATTTTGACCAACATGAAACATAAAAGAATAATATGGTCTGGGCAATGTGAAGAAAAGTAAAAATTTTGGACGTTTCACAAGTTCCAGAAACAGATATGAAATTAGTAAAGTTTTAGCCGCAAACAGAAACAGATTGCAGATTTAAGTGACGCTGGATTAGGAAAGTAAACTCCTCTTTATTATTAGTAAGCTTTTTGAGATCATTCCTAAATCAATACAAACCACTGTGTTAATTGTCTCAAACGTTTTAATAGAACACAACTTTGCTTTTCTTACTAATCCTTGTTGTAACTTCAGGTGATTTATAATATGTATCGGAAATTCCCTCAACAAAGACTTTCATATTGTGCCGTCCATTACTGGAGATATACTTTTTTAGTATATATCCCGAATATATCCCATCATCCTTCTTTAGATCTGCACCTGCATAAAATATAAGAAATATTTGCTTCTTTAAGAGTTGGCTTCACACTATCTTTCATTTCTTTTAACTTGAAGAGCAAGATGTGAAATAGGTCTAGTTTCTATTTCGAAAGGCATAGTATTTTGAAAAAAACACTCATTTTCAACTGACACCGAATCATGGCAATTCTACACGTATAGGAAATCTAAAATATATGAACGGATCAGAATGTTGCTCTCTCTCTCTCTCTCTCTCTCTCTCTCTCTCTCTCTCTCTCTCTCTCTATATATATATATATATATATATATATATATATATATATATATATATATATATATATATATATATATATATATATAAGTACAGGATGCATGGCACCAACATCTTGATTATTACTTTGATGCTTATTGATACATGCTTATGCCTGTAGTGCCCTGGAAAAAATACAAATTAACAACAACAGTCATTCTTTCGGAAAAGGAATTTATTGGTGAAGATACTGATCTTATTTGTCTATTTATGTTAAGTACTATTTTGATAATTTAATAATGAGAACGTACTGTTTTTTTTAAAATACAATGCGTCCATCATTCCTTATTCAATTATATGAGACGACAGTGCTTCAACTTGCGAAATAAAGTTTTACAATATTCAGGCTTTTTACAATTTTTCTTGGCTGTTATGGAAAATTTCGTTTGGCGTTTATCTTCGGTAAATCACAGAATTGATAAAGCTTTGATGGATTGGTTTGATTGGCTAGTGTGCTGGCCTTAGATGGAATGGTTGTTCATCCGAGAGATTTCCCTGTAGCTTTTCACATTTCCAATACATATTTTGTATGATTTTTTTCTTTTTACCTATTTTATTACATTCAAATAGAAATTGAAGAGAGATTTTAGTATGAATCTGACTTTCCTATAAAGTCTCATTCTCATTCTTTTCACTATAACATTTGTTAATATACTGTATAGCCAATGAAATGTTTCTTTTTTATATCAAAGTAGCAGATATGATTACCTGTCCCATTGTCGCCGAGTGTGATAATTGTTTCCTCTCCTTCAACATCCATCCTTGCAAACACTGTTGCGTTGATCACAGGTAGTCTACACTGATCTAAACTTACGAAGAGAATGATATCATTTTGTGCTGTAAAGTCTATTGTTGTACCAGAGAACCATGTTGTAACTCTGACCACGTCTGATGTGTTTCGTATTGGAAAGGACGAAACATAAATGCTCACATCTGTTGCCCAGTCAGCGGCAATTGTGAAGAAGTATTCACCAGCCTAAAATTTATTGAATATTCATCATTAAAATTTCAATCCATTATATATGCATGCAATATAAATAATTCACGGAGAGCGAAATTATGCTTTTCCCCACTTTTTATCTGTGTTAGTCATGTCGAATATCGTCGCCCGTCCGTCTGTCTCCATTGGCTACTGTACTTTAGAATCATCTCACAATGATTTCGGCAGCAACCTATTTACATACACTGTCTTGGACAGAGTCCAGTTATTTTCGCCCATTGATTCCAAAGACTCAATTTAATGGACTATAAAAAGTTTATCTGTGATAAGTACTCAAAGAATTAATTGATTAACATTAAATGCCATTGCCTTATATTTTCCGTCATAATAATTTATAATCGCGATCACGTCTCATTTTCGATCACAGGTCGAAGGACTTAGTTTCAGGTCAGGTTGCATTACTGATTACTTTGGTTCTGAAAATACAGTGTCATTCAAGTAAATACACCAACGTTAATGGTCGAAGTCATGACATTGTTTCTTTCATAACAACAACTACTAACATGTAATATTTTCGATAACTCACGAGTATAAATTTTGTGCTAGATGACAAAAAAACAGTAAGTACCAATGTAGAAGATTTATAACTTATAACTTATAATTTAAAGGCGAGATCCTTTTATGAGTACACTGTAAAAAAATACAAAATTGAACTGGATGTGCGAATCCACTGCACGTGAAGGTCTAGGGTGAAGATAAACGCAACGGCATAGGTCTCTGTAGAAAACTTCATATATGAACCATGAATATAAACCAAATAATATGAACTTTTTAAGTGAAAAGCAAAGTTTTCACTGCTTCATGACTCAAGGTTTATATTTGCTTCTATTTTGCTTCAAAATTACGCGCTTTAGCCCGTTGGTTTGAGGTGTGGAAAATGAATAAACACAAACTGACCAGTACTTATATTGATTCTTAAAGTATCAAAGCAGGAAAATGCATCACGCGATAATTGATGAAAGTTGCTTTTAGGTGGTCAATGGAAAACATTAATTTAGGACTAGATTGTACAGGTAGAAAAACATGTACAGTATTTCTCATGGCATTAAATGCAACTTTTGCATTTTTTATTGCTAGTTTTACAGGAAAGGCGGGTAACAATACGAATTGGAAAATAAATATTGAGCTTACTGAAGCGACCTTTCCCTTTTCAGGAATAGGAACAGTATCAAAGGTGAACAGTTTTGTATGCAGGCTGAAACTTGGACCAGAAACGCTCAAGGTTATATTTGTACTGTTTGATGCCATTACAGTTATTTTGGTATCAAAACCTATTCCCGTATCGATCTTGAAATTTCCTTTGGCTTTTCCACTTCCATCAACTTTTAAAGAATATGAATATACTTGAAAATATGTAAACAAAATAAGTTTTTTGTCAAAAAATGTCGCATTGTACGAAAATTATTCTTACATACAACTCTTGCAAAGTAAATAAGCACTGTGTATAATGACATCTCTGTAAACAAAATGCTTACTTGCAGTAAAATCCAATTGGTGGAACTAAATAGCTGAATATAAACAGAACCAGAATTTTTGCTCTTCGTACATATAGTCAAAATGTTAATACTTTTAATATACTTTAAATAATAAGGTAGATGCAGATGATAAGCGATTTTTGAAGAAGACAAAGAAGTTTGGTTTGATCAAATTTTTGAATGTTTCGTGAGGTTGTCATACATACAGTATACTTATAACCTGAAGAAACTTACAATGACAGGAACACTTGAATCGGGAAGTACGTGTCCTGAAATTACCGCCTGTGAAAAGACATCGAGAAACGTTATGGATGGTGTTTCTAGGTACGTCAGTGAACGTCCTCCTGTTCCTTGAGCAAGATTTTTCAGTTTTATATCAGCATCCTGGGATACGGAGATGGTATGTACAATCAAATGCGACTGCTTGACATCATCTATGACGTCGTCTATGAAGGGAGCTGTGTTTTCCTCGCCGTCGGATATAAGGAACACTTCTGCATTTTCCAAGTCGACGGCGCGGAGATGCTATGAAGAAGAAATTATCTGTCAGGACTGAATCTATAATGTAATAAACCAAGCTCTTGAGGTGATGGTTTGTAAACGAAGCAAATATTCACAAAGGTCAGCCTGTTATCAGTTGATGGCATTGATTTGTTTGAATAATAATTGGTATTAGTGATAGGTATATAGTGAGACAACCTTATGATCATATGATTTGCGATACAATGTATCTACCAATCAAACAGAGAAAAAGCTCTTATATCAACATAAAATCAGTAATGTATTCCTACTGATCTCCACACACACACACACACACACACACACATATATATATATATATATATATATATATATATATATATATATATATATATATATATATATATATATATATATATATATATATATATATATATGTGTGTGTGTGTATGTGTGTGCGTATGTGTGTGTGTGTGTGTGTGTGTGTGCAAACGGTAGATTTGAACCAGGGTTTATGTAGAGTTGATCTTTTTATTCTCGGATGTTTGTTAAACATTAATGTATCTTTATATTCAGAGAGTAATTTTTGGAAAACCTTTACAATACTTTTTCCAATTTTAGCTATTAAATCAGGGATAGAATGGTAATTAAGTATCTAGATTGCTTAGTCCAGGTAATCAGGAAATATATAAACTTGGGTATTATGACCGCATTTGATGTGTAAACATCGTCGCAGGCATAGGTAATCCCTTATGCAAATTGCCAGCCACCCAAACTATATAATAGCCGCTAGTCAAGCTCTTATAGCATTCACACCCAGGCGTTATATATTGGTTCAGAAATCAAATGAAGCTCGCTGGGTGAACTGGGCCTCCTCCCCTCACCACGAGGATAAGTCCACAGCGACCTCCAATCGGAATCAAAATAGATGGTGGAATTAGAGGTAAAATTTACTGTAAAATCATCAGTTTATCTGGACAGATTATAAGAAGTACATCTTGCCGTTTTATAAGAAGTAAGGATACTCAGGAGGGAAGACACTTGTAATTTGGCAGAAATCTTAGGACCAGAATTGTAAGAGAAAGAAAAGCTTCGAAAAGGTCAGTAGGTTATTTGCTTGATATTTGCAAATTATTACGTCGTCATAATTCTAGTTATTGGTAGAATGTATACTTAATTACTGGGATTATTTTAGTATGTAGAATTAATTTGTAGTGTTTCATTTATATGCGTCTTTGAGACATGAATTTGAGTTTACGTATAGAATTATGTAGATTGTTAGCTTGTAATAATTAATATTATAATTCGATGGTGGGTTTCTTCGTAGTAACCAGTATATTTAGTAATGCGTTATGTTAGAGTTGACGCATGTTCGAATTGGAGTTTGGGGAAATGATTAAAGCATGTAAGGTTAGTTACAATAGATATACGAATATATCAGAGCATATTTATTTGAATATTTGTATATTTTGTATGAACAGTGATGTACAGATATGCGTCTGATTGTTGTTTATCAGTTATTCTAATGGAATTATGAGTAAGTACTGATGTGAAGCAATTTATTGTTGTATGTATAAGAGCAATTGATAGCGTGCTTTTATTATGTTGTGTTTTACCATACACGAACGTATGCTTATTTCGGTGTGAATAATGCGTGACCGGTGGAATTTAATAGTCATTATCTGATGATAGGTTGTGTGTAGTGTGAGATATAAGCGCAGAGGAAGATATTGTTAGTAGACCTGTGTCTCTAAGAGGGAGACGAAAGTGAGGCTGACAATGCAGTCGAGGTTGACAACGTGTAGTCGACACAGAGATGAGAAATAGTAGGCGGAATAGGAGGAAGGTAGTCTGGAAGAAGAAATAAAGGAGGAGGATAATGAACTTGGAAGGAGTCGGGGAGAAAGAGAAGAAATTAGGGGGAATTAGGAGATAGAGAAGAATACACAGATGAGTATAACACAAGGACAGGTGGAAATCTCTCATACTACAAATCAAATGATGTGATAGGCTATAAAAGGGTCGAGATAAAGAAGCGTATTTGGGAAATTCGAATTATTGACCATTTAATTCTTATTAAATTGTTATTATTGAACTTCATCCTGTTTTGTATCTTTACTCAATGAACCGTCGTCATTGCTGACTGGAGGCTCGAAGCTGTACATATAACTTTCATTAAATCAACTTCCAACTAAAATAGAGCCTGGGTGGGACTTCTACAATA
The DNA here is from genome assembly GCA_016746295.1 of Potamilus streckersoni. Classification (NCBI taxonomy): domain Eukaryota; kingdom Metazoa; phylum Mollusca; class Bivalvia; order Unionida; family Unionidae; genus Potamilus; species Potamilus streckersoni. The sequence continues at coordinate 951,817 of JAEAOA010001892.1, read as the reverse complement.
ATTTTAAAAAATATAATAAGCACACTAACCCCAATCTCCCACAACTAAAACCTCACGGGGTGGTGGTGGTGGTGCAACCTTTACATTAAGCAATGCAAATAGTGTATTCATCAATGAGTATGACCATAAACCATACCTGCAAAACCTCTCTAAGCCCAGCACCTATGCTCGTCGATCCTTTTACGGTTCTTGGTAACCCATCTATAAGATATTTTCTGTCTGAATCGCTTGCTATAAGTCTGGCTTTAGCTGTGACGTTGGCAGTTGAGCTAAATGTTATTATTGCCAAGTAAGTGTTGTCTTGAAGAAGATTTTCTATTATGTATCTCGCTGATCTATAAAGATGCTCTATTCTCAGTCCCTGCAAAAGATATAGTAACCATTCTATTTCATTGGACTCAAATGTAAACGTTCGTTGCTATATGTGATACATCATTGATTTGTTATGACGTCATTAACATTATATTTATGTGATAACACTATCTGACCGGATCCTAGTTAAATATGACAACCACATGCATTCAATACCATCTACTAGCATGTGCCGCATAAGACAAACGAAGTTTTGAATGATAATTATTGGTTTATGCAGAACATTTCCCTTGCACATCTCTGGTTTTAGGAAGGGGCATTTCCATACATTTAAACATAGATTAAAAAATAAGCAACAACTAGCAAAAACATATAATTACAAAATTAACCTTGTTGAACGTTATTCTATTTATATTCTATTCAAGCTTCATGTCATATTGCCAATTAGTGTTTCTCTTTCCGGAATCGACACGTCTGAACAAATTCAAAAACAGCTACAAATATAGACATTCCTTTACCGAACTGATTCATTTGTACAAATCCAAAAATAGGTACAAGATATATATATATATATATATATATATATATATATATATATATATATATATATATATATATATATATATTAAATTTTGCTATATTTGATTCTTTCAGAATTCGCATGTAGGTACGATGGGTTATCTCAAAAATAGAAAAGGTGTTAAAATGTGCTTGTATTTTTTATTACGATATCTACGGGTCTCCCATATCCCGATCTGCTTTTAAATCTGTTGTCTGGATGTGTTAAAAGATTGACCATTTAAAGGTTCCTGCAATTGTATGGGGAAATATAAGCTAGTTTTTCTGGGTAATACAGCACAACCTTGGGAGTTCAGTATTAGTTCGAAAAACGAAATCATATTTTCCCATACAAATGTAGTAACCTTTATACTTTATACTCATTTTTTTTCCTTTCTAGGGTTTAATAATGAAAGAATCCACTAAAAGAAACACAATAACTGAATTTATTTTGTATTAGAAAATAAATACACAGCCGTAGATTCATCGATACATAATAACACTATTAATGCGTACTTAACACCACCCAGCGACTTTTGTAGGCCCGAATACGCAACACTACTAGTTTTAGACTCACGTGTCGTGTAATATAAAGTCGTGCACTGTAGAAAAAAAAATATTGCAGGATTCTGACAACGTAAAGTGAACAGAGAAAGAAAGGAGCCTTTGATAATGTTTAATTCCCGATTGAAACTGCTATCTAATATGCGAAATCGAGTGGTGCGCGAGATTGATTATGTCAGCCTTATGTTTGTCTCTTTTTTTTTAGATAAGAATAGTATTTGTTAAAATTTAAACAAATGTTAGGCACGGTCTGCACGTGTGTGTGTGTGTGTTTGTGTATTTCTTTATGTTGATTATACACATCAATATCAAATGTGTGCAAAAATACTGATTATAGTATACGCTTGTACATAAATATGTGATGGGACAACTCATAATCCATAACGTATCCTTTATAAATAAAAGAGTATAATGTGTCACAGTGATGTATTTGTTATTCTAGAGCAACATGCTGATCAAATTTGCGTATTAATTTATATTATTCAGCTTGAACAATTAAGGCCTTGCTTTCTATTTAAGGTGTTTACAACCTGAATCTTATTTGTAATTTTTAATATTGTGCTATAGTGATCCCAAATTTTGTTTGACTGTAAAGCATATCATATTTAAGTCTTACCGTGAATTGTTTGGACAATGAATTGATGATTCTAAAATAATGTTACTATATTTTGAGCAGAATTATTCCATTTCTAAATATATAAAGACACATTTTCCTAAAAAGGGCACAAACTAATATCATTTTCTAAAATTTCAAACTTGCTATAAATCACATTCACACAGACAGACACCTATGTTATGTTATTCAACGAGTTTCATAAATTTAATATTAAATTATTACCCATTTTGAGATTATTTTATCACAGTTTTATTTCAGTGGAAATTATTTAGATAAAAAGAAGAATGAATAATTTTTTTCAGTCTGGCAGATGCAGCACCTTTTATTTGTTTGTGTGAAATAGTCCCAAAGTTGAACTAGTTTAAAAGTAGATTATACTTTTCCTTTTCCTACAATCTATATGTCAATGAACAACCGTTCTTTCGAAGAAACAAATTGTTTTACACAGACAAAATCATTTTTCAATACCGAATGTCCAATGATCATTATGTCACATTACTTGAGGCAGTACCGGTTAGAGTGAAGCAGATGGTCAATGTTTACGCAACCTAACATGTCACTTTCACCACTAAACATTTCATTGTTGCAGTATTCTTTTGAAAGAAGGTTGCAGAAATTCTCATATTTAGTGTAAGGTATTTGTGACCGGATATTTACAGTATTGACTTCAAACAGCAGACTAGAGAATATGTACACAAATTTTATTTCGAGTCGATATTGCATCACATATTTACCGCGTAAATATTCAGTGATGGTTGAATAAACTTCTGTCGGTTTGAAGACCGGTTATGTCCACGTTCTTCTGTGAACAGAGGTGAGCTTAAGTTAACATTTACACCACTCTTGTATATAGGGTTGGTTAAGGTTTACCACACCTTCCATCCCCTACTTACACATTCGCAATGAACGGAGCAATACCCTTAGTGTTCCTAGTTGTTGCTCTTGTTGTTGTCTTGGGGTTTTAGCCATTTTTCATGGTATGATATGCATGATTTAACAAGCCACTGCGGTGGTGAATTGGCCATATGTACACAAACCAGACCATTTTTTCTCCACTTTCTTTCAAAAATTGAATAATAAATGGGAGCCAAAATGTTCATTGATTAAAAAACATTCCAACAGACGGATTCAAAACTATAGTTTTCCCACATCGAAGCCAATCAGTAAAGAGAATACAGCACACTGATTTTATGGGTTTATTTGGGACAGTCAGAATCACATAAGGTGATATGTTCACATATTATAATATAAAAAATATGAAACAGTATCAACTATAATCAACGTGTACCGACTATGTGACATATATATATATATATATATATATATATATATATATATATATATATATATATATATATATATATATATATATATATATATATATATATATATATATATATATATATATATATATATATATATATATATATATACACACACACACACATACATACATACACAGACACATATATAAAATTATGTACGTGTGTATGTGTGTGTGCGTGTGTGCTTGCGTGTGTGTGTGTGTGAATATATGGACACATTGAAAGTTACATACCGACATACTTCCAGATATATCAAGAAGAAAAACTCGCACTTTAGATCTTCTTTGTACCAGTCGGAAGGTTGGAGGCCTTCTTTCACTTACAGGCACGGCTAGGTTTGCTTCGAAAGTTGTAATTTATAAGACAATTTAATCTGAGATTTTTGCAGTTTCGTCATGTTATTCGGAAAATACCGTATTTAACTGTAGAAAATATATTAAACGTATTGTCTTTGTACGTGCAAGAAGCTTATATATATATATATATATATATATATATATATATATATATATATATATATATATATATATATATATATATATATATATAAGACTGTTTGCAATTGAAATCCCAATAATCTTAATCGAATAATTAAAGTAAAAGAAAACTAAACAAACGAAACACTAAATGAAAAGAAACCGAAACGAGCCACTAGAATTATTAAAAGAAACGACTATCAGTCGTCATATTGATTTGTTGATGTACAGTGGTACCTTTTATTATAGAAGTAGTTTAAAGCTATTTGACATATTAATGTTTTCAAAGTATGTCTGCACAATATATATATATATATATATATATATATATATATATATATATATATATATATATATATATATATATATATATATATATATATATATATAAATAAGATTTTCTAATTCCAGCTTACAATATCCATTCATGTAATCAACGGTCTATTTTTATACCCAATCTCCATTTGCCGAAATTCAACACGACTCTGTATAAAACATCTTTAACACAGCAATGTTGTGAAATATAATTCCAATATATATTTAAGAAACAAAACACTCTTTGAAGTGTTCTTCACAATTTTTTTTCTTATGCCATCACTTGAGTTACCTTACTTCAATAGCGTTCACTACCTTCCCATCTCCTAAACATGTATGTATGTATGTATGTATGTATGTATGTATGTATGTATGTATGTATGTATGTATGTATGTATGTATGTATGTATGTATGTATGTATGTATGTATGTATGTATATATATGTATATATATATATATATATATATGTATATATGTATATATATATATATGTATATATATATATATATATGTATGTATGTATGTATGTATATATATATTTATGTGTATATGTATTTATGTATATATATATATATATATATATATATATATATATATATATATATATATATATATATATATATATGTATATATATGTATATATATGTATATATATATATATATATATATATATATATATATATATATATATATATATATATATATATATATATATATATATCGATATTTTGCCTAATTATTCGCTATAAAATTTAATTCTCAGTTTTTCAATAGATTAGAATGGTTACCTTGTGCGAAGTCAGAATGATTTTTCATGACTTTCCAGACACTGTGACCGGAACACATGATATTATGGAAACTGTTAATGATTGTATCATGATCTTCATCACAGAAGGAATCAACCTTTAAAGTATAAAAGAAATATTATTGCTAAAAATAAATATACGTGAGGAAGGTAAAAGGAAAAGAAAACAACAAACCATCATCCAAGCAAACAAAACAGAACATTGTGATCTTGAGAGTTCTCAATTTGGAAGGCGCTACTTTTGATACTGCGAATGTCATCAACTTATAACTCTTTTCTGCCTCATTTTGGAGAGGTAACAAGGGTCATGTAAAGTGTAGCTTTTCCATCGGTCTTCGGAAATTCGTCGTTAGATTCATCAACGTGTTAAATGTTATCGATGACTTTGGAGGGCGTCAAATCTGCTGGATGCTAATCTCGATCCATAAACTGTCGTGATGAATGGAGAGCCACACACGATCGTTTTCTTCGACAAGATATTTTTATTGAGGTGCCTCTAAGAAAGGAATGACACAACATCAGTGATGAAAAGTTCCACTTGTGGGTGGTACTTCGGACTTGAACTCTTTAAATTTCACCCTGTAGGTGTATGTCGTGGTTCTAAATTTTCTGGAAATGCGTTTTTTAGTCTTTCGAATAAAGTAATAAATTTTAGGAGCTACCGAATGACTTTTGTTTGTGGTAGACTCTCTTTGGACACCCCGAAATAATAACAGAACACATTGACGTAGAACACATTCGTCAAGAAGGTTTGATTAACCGCAGTCTCACCCCTCCCACTTGTACCATCCCGTTTAACTAGACCATTGCCAAGAAAAATGATACTTTCTTTGTGTCGTACATGTGATGAAACCTCGAACCAGACCAATCCTATCATCACATTGAGGCAGAATGCCCTTAGATAAGAGCGTACATCAGCTACGAATTGCCTCATGCTCTGGATATAAGCGAACACTTGTTTAAAGTCTACGAAACTTATCACCTTACATAAAACAGAACTCTACCCAAAGGACAAACGGTTTCGAGAAAGATATTTTCGCGGGCTATATCAGCCATGTTCTAAAATTACAACAAAAAGCCATTAAAATTCAGTCGAAAACAACGTGGAAATGTACGAAGGAATAGGCATGTTTGACAAAGTCACGCTCAATTGATTGTGTGGAAAATTAGCACAACATCTGTGCTGATTCAAGACCTACTACTATGCAGATCCGTGATGCTACTTTGAACTGGTGGACGACAGTGGAAAACGGACAAAACATGTATAAGTCGTTCGTGAAGATTTAATCTTGGTACGTTACGAAGAAGAGTCAGAGTTTGCACCTCCGGACGAGTCCATGATCAACAAGGCCGATTATGCCAAAGAAAGAACGCACTAACCTTTTTGTAGCCAAAGTGATAGCCGTTACTCGCTCAAAATTGTATAACGCGTAATCACGTTTAGTAGACCGAGTCCTATACTTTGACACGGATAGTTGCATCTATATATTCATCGCCATGAGAGCCTCACCCAAATATCCAAAGTGAACCGTTTAGATGCATGGACGAACGAGCACCTCGTAGACAGGAGCTTTAATTTTGCTATCGACACCTCCGGCGAGAAATTCATACCAGATGAAAAAGCAAAGGCCTGGCACTAAATCACTGGGTCAAGTGGTAAAATTTGGCGCATTGAAAGAAGATGTACAGTCTTGAGAAGATCAACTGTTTAAGGTGACCAGTTTGGCACGGCACAAATTGTACTGTTATAAAACCACCAAATCGCCAGTCTCCCCTTGGAAAAACCTTTCAAATCGTGCGACTACCAGACCACAACACTTTACTGTACTGGCACGCCGAGATCCAGTATAAAAGAGGGAATACGTCTAAGACAAACGCTTCATTATGTCTTCAAGCGAAGAGATGGAAACTTTAAACTTTCAAAGAGTCACAAGCGATCAAGGGACTTAATTTTAGTGAGAATATGGAATTTTATGTTGTCCCTTACGATCACGTCGATCCCGTATCCTACAATATCATCGATGCAGCAGGACATTGTCGATTCTCTACCACTACCACAATGAAAGCGGTGCAGTGCGTGGACCATTCTACGGATGAGAAAGAAATGTCGTTCATAACCTTGAATCTTGCCTCTCTACAAAAGGAACAGATGAAACACGACCACTTACTGGTTTTCATAGTCAACGTTTTGCCTTGAGTGTACCACCACCACCTCAACTAAATGCATTCGTCAACGAAGAATACACATTGCCTGTGATTCTGTCTGTCTATTGTGACATTGAAACTCGACTCCAAACGTTAAAAGGAAAATACCCTTAATATCGGAATAGACCCAAACAATTAGCCAGAACTGGATTTGTCCACTTGGGAAAATGAGATAAAGTCGATTTATTCAATTTCGGTGTGCCAGTTCACGAATGGGAATAGAAAGACTCAGCTATGTTCGATGGTCTTCGCACTATCAGTAACATCCTTTGGTCGAATCCAATAAGTAATCTCATGGATTCTCTAAAAGATTTACAAAAGAACATTCGATGAATACTTCTGGAGCTGAGAGAACCAATTTACAAAGAGTTTGTCAAGATACATATGAACCGCAAAGAACAATTGTATCCTTGACGACACTACTGTTTTAACCACTGGTACCTGAGTACTTTAAGAGCTTTGATTCTTTTGAAAATATTCCAATTGTCAGATACTAACCGAACACCCGAGGATCAGAAGAAGTTGGATGTCATCTACTTACAAAGTGAAGGTGGCACACATAATTCAAAACACACATCAAACCTAGAAGATTACAAAAGAACAGAAAAGTTTGAAAGAAGTAGTATCACTTAGGAAATAGACGTCTTCAACGGCTTGCAGTGTGCGTGTTAGTGACTGGTCCAGTTTACTATAGTTTACAATAGATGATCGACTAGCAAATGTAAACCTTTTACATCCCAAAGAAATATTTTGTCTGTCACTGACATAATATGAATGATGGAGATATAAAATCGTACAATGCCACAACTCTAATCAGTATTGTTTCGATAGATTCCGTGGAAGAACATCAATAACCATATCCAGACCTTGGAGCATTATTAAACCTTTTACAATTGTTTCCATTGTTCCATTAAATTTGGGATGCCATGTCGTGTTCTTAGTGACTACGTTTCTAGCATTTCGTTTACCAGCAGATTCACTGAGGACTATTTATAAATAGTGTTTGCAAATACATTGTGAACTTAAATGATCACGAGAGACTCATTGTGCTAAACGCGGTGCGCTTTCTGATATGTGCGAAAAAAAAATCGTGGCGCTTTATTCACATATGCTTTCGAAGCAATGTTTGTATAATGTTCGCTGCACGAGCATGCAACAAATGTGATTAACTGGAAACGTTTTGGCTTCGATGCTAGGACACAAAAAGAGAAGTGGCTCACTATGCCAAAGATTTGTGCAATTGATTCAAGACAAAAAGTTGTCTTAAACTCAAAGTAAGCATGACATTCACGACAGGGGTAGAAGAACCCAACACAGAGGAAAGCCACTTTATCGTCGTCCACATCGAAATGAATGAAAGGCAGTTCTTGGAGGAAACAATATATACTATAAAGAGAAACTAAAAGAAAATTTGAGCGCGTCCGGAGAAATCGGGAGGCACACTCTGATCGACAATGTTGTTCATTGACTTGTTTCTATTCCGTTTTGTTGATTTTGGTTTGTATGTTTCGATGTACTTAGCCATTTGGCCCTTACATGTTTTTACACTAACAGTAAAGTTGTGACTAAACACCGAATAAAAGTGATTTTAAAGTATAAAACTTCTAGCATTTTTCGAGTTATCAGAATTCTGAATACATTTGCTATGGCTGCATCTTTTTCTTCCTCCTCTATCTCTACCCTCAAAGTGATTAACGAAAGGTTAGATCGTCAAAGTTCGGAGGGACCGAATCTTCGTCATCCTCTTAACATGCTTATAGCTGGATCGAGTGTTTCAGGCATAAATTGAATTTGTCCAATGTGTAATTTCCGCTCTGACGCATCGTACGGTGTTACAAAGAATGGTATTTTGCCTACACACTACATGAAAGTCAAGAAAAATCCATTGTGCTTGTCGAAGACATTCCTCGCGATCCTGACTCAAGTCAAACACATCTTTTCATCTTCCATTGCATGTTATCAATTGACAAATAAGAAATTAAACTTTGATATATTCGCAGATGCATCATCGTAATATTAGTATCATTCACACTGCATAAAATATTTCAACAAAGAAAAGCGAATTGTAACATAATTCACAAGAGATAAATCTCAACTATAATTATTAGCAAAACAGCAATAAACTTCATGGCTGTAATATGAAGATGCCACTAAAGCATATGATGCCTATTTATAAGCGGTTTTAAATCCCAACACTCCATTTTATTTGAGACTAGAAAAACAGCTATTTCAATACAGGTGCCAAGAAGGAAGATTGGTTATTAATAATTCCCCATCGGCGTGAAAACAAACTATACACACATTCTATACTTCATTTCTGTCACGCAGTTGTCTGCATTATTTTCTTTCAATCTCAATTTCCAGCAAAACTGATTCACATCCTGCCTGGCCCCAGTCGCTAAAAGATACGCAAGTGCGTGACCATGTGCAAGAAGTCAGCCTTAACATCATCTTACGATGGTTACGATAACAGAGCGTAAATTTCTTTAAGGCATCATCCACATACCTCATCAAACCAAAGCTTCTTTGAAAAACATAAAGTGGCCTTGTCACAAATGGCAGAACCTAGAATCGATACTCAGCCCAAAATACAAATCATTTTGAAACCTGTGTTTAGCGGGTCTCTAGGAGGCTAGGTTTTGTCATCATTCATTCCCTCTTAACATAGGATTCTAATACCCAGCCTGACCCAGAAAAAGGTTCTTTCAAATGACGTTCCAAGAAGACAATCGGTGGTGCTACGGACAGTGCACACATTAAGATAAAGAATAGTCCAAGAAAAAGACGAATCCCAAGAAATCAACTCCTACAAGAAACAGATCCACTGATGCTCTAACGCAACCGTAGTTTACCAAACCAGGTCCCACGGTGACAGTGTTTCCAGCATCTTTAATGTTGTTGTTGACCATGATGCAGGTCAAATGAGATTTCCTAATTTAATTGACAAAAATGGAAGCATATTTCTTAAAGAACTTCTCTGCTTCGTTAGCGGCAGGTACAGCCGGTAAAAATATTACATCTCCCAGGACCAAAGAAGAACTATCACTCTATAGTTCCTTGTTAAAAACGTAAGGTCGATTGATGCCTATGCCGAAGATCAGCGGAGACGAATTCCAGTATGAGAAGGACGTGGGCCAGTGATTTAAATAAGTGCTTTTTCTGCTTCTGAAAGAAATAGGTGTCATCCTCAAGAAAAGCATATCACCACGCTTCTCTTAACACAAAAATGGAAAAAAGGCAGGAACTGGCTCCTAATTTAGTCAAGCATCTGGCTGTCTTGTCGGTAATGACAGAATCCAATCCACTCATTCTAAAGGCACATAAAGAAATCATCGATACAGTGTGTGAATGTTGTTCAAATGTCTTGAAAGCAACGGTCCCTTTCTTTGTCCAAGCATCAAAAGACATCGGACTGTTCTTTAGCAAATGTCTTTCAGTCAAAGATAGAAGATGCTGAGCAACACGCATGATTTCTACGCATGTTGATCGTACCCTTGATGAAAGTGACTGCTCCTTTGTTTAGAGGACTTCTTGGTCTAAGTTACGGAGGCATTATAAAATGGGCCCCTTTTATGGGAAGACCTCATACATGTACCTTGGAACCACATGAAAGGAAAAAAGTGCCCTACAAACGATGGATGGAACTCCATCGTTGTCACAAAAAGCGGAGACCTCATTTACCTTTGATTGCTAATCTAACTGAGATGTTACAGTTACAACAACAATTACAGTCTTCGATAGATCACATCAGATTGTCATAAACAGAAAAATCACAAAGGTGCATCTAAATTTTGCAATATCTTCAACCATTTCACCAGAAAGCTTTAGACGAAACAGCTGAACTGACTCTGAATAGATTTCCTGTCGATCATGAAAAATCAGCAACCACATGTAATCAAGATAGACCCGGTCACGCTGATACAAGAATAAGAAGATGACATACGGTTTCATACATCGTTGGCTACCATTCCCACTCTGATAGTACTCATATCCTTATTGACCCATTCCTACACTTCACGACAGAAAAAAATTAAATGTCTGCGTCAAAATGATGATGTCGACATCTTCTGCATAGCAAAACGAAAGAAGGGAAGAGAGAAGTGAGCAAGGAAAGCAAGTAAAAATAGACCCCTTTACCACCACACTCTGTTCCTGCTCCGTGACTTCTAAGTTAGTGCGAACGTTAAAACTAGTGTTGAAACAAAAGTGGTCGTCACTCTCTCCGACGGCAAACAGGCAAAGGCAACTAAGTTTTAAACCAAGCTTTCTGAAACGAATTGAAGAAGAGAAATATCCTTTTTTCCATCACCAAGAATCCCGAAATGAAAGCCAGTGTCGTTGATTGTCTTCAAAACACTTTAAAAGAAAATATTTTAGACATCAATTCACGCTTAATTATATCAACGTGTTGCAAAGCTTACACTCAATATTACTGTCGGATCATCTGTTGCGTACCCGATGACGCCAACCACGAAAACGAGCTGACTGTGTTCGATAGTTTGTTTAGAACGTCCCCTATTGCCAGTAATATGCTTGGACTGTTAACGGCGGAAGGCTGCGTGCACATTGGTAAAACGAAACGCACATGCGACAAAGATTATTTACCAAACTGGACCACCAAAATGTTTTGCCGATCTATAAATTGGAAGAGATGAACGGCGAAGGGTTAAAAAAATGTTAAAAGGAAAGATATAACGAGTAACCAAAAAAGAAAAGCGTATGATATCGAAAGCATACTTGATCAAACCTTTGAGAGAAAAAAAAATGAAAGAGCGTTGAAAAGGATATTCACTGAATTTTCATTTTTATGTTGTCAATTCGCAAGTCACTAGAGTGTCATTATGAATGGGTTGGCATTCCCAATAAACGTCTTACAGACGATACAGACATCGGCGATGGACTTTCATGCTCCAAAATTGGACAAATAATCAGCACACTTTGTGTGCATAGATGCGCTGGGGATGTGCTTCTTTCTCCTTCCGCCGCGAGTAATTAATTAGCCCCACTGTGCGGGCATAAAATAGTTGCGCATGCATTCTTGGCTACTAATTGGAGTTTGAGAGCTGAAGTTAAAAGAACCACCATGCTGTTAATCGGGCGCGAAAAAAGTGAGGAAGTAAAACTAACTATCAATAGACGGAGAGATAGCGGTGAGGCTGAAAGAGACAGGAAAGAATACGTAAGGAGATGATACAAGCAGCACTATTTAGGGCAGCCGACCACTCAATTACACCGCTTGGACCCGTTAGCAATATACTGAGAACTTCAGACCAGATACAGGCTCACCAATTGAATGAACACTCCTTTGCAACACAGACCAGTTTAAGGTAATACGTTTAAGGAGGACATCTGGATGTGTATGTGTGTGGTTCAGTTCCAGATCATCTTTAAAGCTATGTCACATGGGGTTCAGTTGTGCCGGAGTTTGACTAATTAAATAGCATGCATTTTATGCATAAACGCGTGATTACCCACTCGATAAATTAAGTAATTCACTTTGTGGGCATAAACTTGTTGTGTATGCCATTTTGGCGAATGCGACTTAAAGCTACTTGAAGATTAGGTGTGTAAGTCGTGTCATTACAACCCAAATCATTGCAACGATTAATAATAATACTAGATAATATCCTCCTAGCACTCAAATATCAGACCCCAAAAGTTAAGAAAATATGAGGTGATCTAAAACCCAAGACCATCAGACCCGGCTGCACAATGCAGTAATCAATGATAAAGCAAACCTAAGATGTTTAGATGTCCAAAATTAGGAAATATATGGTAGCAAATCTCAGCACCATCAGGCCCAAGAACAACTAAATTAGATTAAGTAATCGTGGCTAAAATTATTAAAGCGACTTAATTAACCTCTGAGATTTAGTGTCTAATAGTCCAAAACATCATATCAAAACTCAAAATATCGAACTCTGGAGCCATTATACCCCCTTCCTCTCTCTCTCTCTCTCTCTCTCTCTCTCTCTCTCTCTCTCTCTCTCTCTCTCTCTCTCTCTCACTCTCTCTCGTTGCTCGTTGATCTGCTCCTCAGCAGACACTTCTTTGAAGTGCAGCTACTTCCCGAAGAACAAGGCTTATGGTGTACAACTGAGAATTTGTTTCTTCAAGTAGCTACTCTATTTTCACCATGCCATCTGTTGCTTTCTGCAACTTTCCAGTCTTGCAAGGTTGGCTTTGTCATTCATGTCTGATTGACGACGAATGATACGACTTTTGAAATTAAGACCTGTGCAGCAATTCTGCCATGTACTTTTGACTACTGTTTGCACAGCAAGCTACTTAATTTCTCGTCGGGTGTTAAGCAAGCAAGTGATGCCACCCGACACGTTGTTGCACGCAAATCGTGCTACTTAGATATTATCAGGATTGAATAAAGCCACACACCTGAAGACAACCCGGCTCCGCACGAGCACACTCTTCGGAGATTTAGGGTTAATAGACACATGAACTCGTTTTTGTCTAACCGGTTGAGGCAAAGTAAAGAAAAGGCCAGGCAAGAGTCCACCAATGCCACAAGAACCATCTGAAACACCAATAAAGTATTTAGAAGTCAAATTCTACACCGTTTTGTTAGCTAATTAGAGTCATAATATTAAGGTACAAATTTTGTGTGCAAAGTGTACCTTACAGATCCTAAGCCACGTCAATAGATATTTTGTCTATGTAACCTATTCAATTTACGAAGTCTTGTTGGATACATGTATAGTGTAATTTTTGAACGGTGACCAAAGAGATCAAATTTGTATATCAAACTAATCAAATTTGAATGTGTGTGTACGTATATATATATATATATATATATATATATATATATATATATATATATATATATATATATATATATATATATATATATATATATATATATATATATATATATAAGGGATATAAGGGGTGTATCTGTGTGTTGGTGTGTGGGTGTGTGTTCGAAATGTTTTGTTTTTCAAATCCAGAAATAAAGTTCTTAAAGCATTTTGGACGAAATCTTTCCCTCCCACCCTCATCCTGGAACAGGTACGTGATTGGTACGTAGCTTATCGTTCTCGTTCTCTTTGAGGATTCGGATCGATAAGGTCAGCCACTGTCCAGTTCGTTTGAGACTTCAGATATCCGATGGGTAATTTCTGTTGGCAGTGCTGCTCAGTCAGAATGCTTTCTATTAGTCCTGCAAGGTAAAGTGGAATTCAAGCCACTTTTCTTGGTACTGGATATGGTTTTCCTTACCATTTGTTTGGTAGGTTACTGAAAGATTAGTCTTCTTACTGTAAATAAGTTAGTTTCTATTGTGAATTTATTCGCCCAAAATGGTTCTTACCATAGATCGCCTATTTCCATTTTTATCGGAACATTATGACAGAAGGGTTTTTCATCGCTGATAGAAGGATTGGTTTAGCCAAAGACGGGTGGTGGTGGTGTTCTTTCGCACTGATGCCTCTTGGTTACTGACCATGTATTTCGGATCCTCTTCGACTGATTTATTGCTCACACTTGAAACCAGTACTGGTGACATATGGGAATGTAGGTTGAGCAGATCCAGATCTCGAAGTCGAAGGTTGATCGTGGTGGAGGAGTTCTGGGAAAGTCTTCTTTCAAATTGTGTCCCTGTAGATTGTACCCATGACATCTATGTCTGTGCATCTTGCTCCCTCTGTGTCGTCTCTCTCCCTCCTCTTCTCTGCGGTCTTCTTTGGCTACTTCTTAACTCTCTTTTGTTGTTCATTGCCCAAATCAGGAAAAGATTGACCCTCTTCTTTTGCGCTCTTATGTTTCAGCCCGTTGCTACCTTCAGTTTATGACATTTCATGGCACTTAGGCCACGTCAGGAAGCAATCCCATTGCTGTCGCCACATCTTCTTTAACGCGTTGCTGCTTCTTATGCTCGCTGAGAACTATTATACAAATGATTACCGATCTTAAATTACAGTCGTATGCGTCCATTCGGGCATGTCCGACTTGCAAATACCCACACCATGGGCTATTTAATTTATTCTGCGGCAGGAAATTAGAGCCACATTTATATAAGCTTTTATGTGTGCATCGCACACGTATCAGTTTCTTTTTCCGACTATGGCAAGGAGGAATTGGGAGCAAGAGAGCAGCATCGGCGTCACCTTAAAGCAGGGGTGCACAATACGTCGATAGCGATCGACCGGTCGATCGCGAAGGTAGTGTGAGTAGATCGCGTAGCATTGAAACAAATAGATTTCATCCTATATATCTTTTGCATTTTTGTGATAGGCATATCATTTTGTTTTGGTCATTTTATAAGTAGTCCGCATGTTAAAAAAGTGTGTGCACCGCTGCCTTAAGGTATGCGTTGATTCTTGAACAAATTTTTGGTTGAAACTTAAAGATGTCGTCCTTCCTCAAGTTTGAAGAGCTAATATCTCAGAGTTTTGAGAGAGAGAGAGAGAGAGAGAGAGAGAGAGAGAGAGAGAGAGAGAGAGAGAGAGAGAGAGAGAGAGAGAGAGAGAGAGAGAGAGAGAGAGAGAGAGAGAGAGAGAGAATAAAACTAATGCTGAAGTTAATAGACTCCATAAAGAGATGGTAGAAAACCTGGAAATCAGGGAGGAAGTACATAAAAATCGAACGGCCCATTTCAGGTCACTCAGCTTTCTAGAAAGAGATATTAATCAATTTGACATAGATGTTTGTCACTGAGGCGTGTCTGTGTTTGTTCGCTTGTTTATGTTGACCTCTAAAATTAAATATTCTTACCCATTTCAAGTTCAATCGATTCCTTAAACACTTTTGACCCATAAACCCATTCACATGTCCAGTCTGTGGCACTGTTTCACATGATATTTTCCCTGTTTCCTTGAAATATACCCTATTTTGTCTTATTGTTTTGCTCATGTTGAGACATCGTGTTTAAGGGGAAGCTCAACGTATCCGAGAACACGTTCAATTAACAAGTCAGTTTGCCCCGGAAAGGATGATTTTATACAATTTGTAATTTATGGTGGATTCCCATGCTAAGTCCATGGCCGCTGTTTCACATCGAATTGCTTCTTATGCCCCAATTGCTTTTCCCAATTTAAGTCTGTGGAGACTTTTGACACAGAATATACCCTAACGCCCCATAAGGTCCTTCAATTATTAATGTCCCATTATGCCCCATATCGCCTTTTCCCATATCAATTTCCCCTTATGCCCCATAGTGACTTACCCAATATCAATTTCCCCTTATGCCCCATAGTGCATTTCCCCATATCAATTTCACTTTATGCCCCATAGTGCTTTTCCCCAAATCAATTTCCCTTATGCCCCCATAGTGCCTTTCCCCATATCAATTTCCACTTCTTCCCCATAGTGCCCTTCCTCATATCAATTTCCACTTATGCCCCATAGTGTCATTCCCCATATCAATTTCCCCTTATGCCCCATAGTGCCTTTCCCCATATCACTTTCACTTTATGCCCCATAGTGCTTTTCCCCAAACCAATTTCCCCGTATGCCCCCCATAGTGCCTTTACCCAAATCAATTTCCACTTATGCCCCATAGTGTCACTCCCCATATTAATTTCCCCTTATGCCCCATAGTGCCTTTCCCTATATCAATTTCCACTTATACCCCATAGTGCCTTTCCCTATATCAATTTCCACTTACCCCCCATAGTGCCTTTCCCCATATTTAATTTCCGCGTAAAATTGTATCAAGTTATGATAATATTCTTTCATATTATATTTGTATCATATTGTACCACAACACCCACTATATTTTGTATCATATTGTACGACAAAATCCACTATATGTGTATCATATTGTACCAACCCATTCACTAAACCTATGTCTAATAGTTTTGTAGATAGTTGGAACTGGTCGGTTATTTTAGAAAACGTAATGATATAACTATTTTGAAAAGGGCAGAAAAAAATTAATAAGGAAGAAAACGTTTAGAATTGACCATATAATTTACAACAATTATAAACTTTTCAGATGCATTTCTTGTAAAATATGACATTGTATTTCATACAATTATTCTCCTTCGTTCAATATGATATTATTTAACCAGAAATAAACTTTCTTCGCAATCAAACACGTATCGTAATCATATAGAAAATAATAACTTTGTTTTGTCCTAACATGGAATTAATATATGGGTTTGAATGCATTTACAAAGTAAACTTACATACTGAAAGAATATTGGAAGAAAACATCAATGACGCCGTTGATTCTTGATCAGTCAATGGGCAAAACCTGCAATTGTTTTCTGGAACAGAATTCTGCTTTATATTACAGGGCCGCTTTGAGTCGCAGTCGATGTAATTGTTTCCTTGAATTTTATCTGTACACCTGTTAGGTAAATAAGTTTTTATTTCTATAAAAAAATTCCTTTTCTTTCATTTTTGTATTTGTTCTTTATTTCAACACAAATTTATGTTGTAATTATTCATGGAGAGGATATTGACGCATGTAAAATTATATTATTAATTCTTATACATGTAATTATAAATCCCTCCATTTCTACACTGCCAGAATAAATAAATATTCAACGCATTAAATGCAAATCCAATATCTTTTGAAACATGGAGAGATCTCATTATTTGCAGTTTATGGGTTAAACGTGATTATAAATAGGTAGTATACACATTTCCACACAAGAGATTGCACGACATTTACTTAATTGGTTTCCAGACTCCTGTGCCAAAGTCGAAATGGAGGTTTTGGAGACTTGTCTTACTTGGCGATACAATATTTTCGTCGAAAACGCCCCATCGTAAATGCGCCCACATGTGCACTATCACCTTATCTGAAATACAAAATTGTCATATTATATTAGGATCACATATTATTAACAAAAAGTATATGATTAGATTTTCTTGCATTCCATGTGTATATACATAACGACATTACATACGTATGGGAATCACGCTTATACAAGAGGTTGAAACGAATATTAAAAAATACTGCATGGAGATAGAGAGGAAGAAGGAAGAAGGTATTATGTACTGTATTATGTTAGAGACTTAAATTCGATACTAGTAGTATTCGAATCCGAACTGCGAGTATACGTGCATATCGCCTAGTCTATGCACTCACCCATCTACACCCCATCCCAAACCCCCCAAAAAATGATGGTAAGGACTCAAGGAGCACAAAGTTTTCACCGTGCAACACAATAATTAGCTCTTAGTTTTAATACGCAGTTTCTTTAACTTCCTAAAACAGAAATTAAGACATAACAAGGTTACGTGGAGACTTAGCAATCACATATAATCGGTCAATATCGTTTCTGCATTTTGTTTCCAACTCGTTTTAAAAGACTTATTGACCAATAAGATATATTCACTTTCAGATAATTAAAACATTTGCCTGGCTATGTAGTATTTAAATCTTTCCTAAATACTCAGTCCGGCTTACTCTGACAGAAACAGGGGCGTATCTACATTATGTAGAGACCTGACAGGTAACCAGCATAGATTATCTCCTCGTGATCTTATCCCAATAGCCCAATCAGATATTCACTTTCAAACACCTTTATGCCTTGGTTTAGTTTTCTGGTAATAAATTCGACACTATTTGACAAACTGTCATAATGCTAAAAATTGGCCGATGGTTAGGCCATAGGAACATTAGTCAAGATATGTACCAGTCAATTCTCTACCCAATGATGCTTTTAGATTTTGTTTTAATCATATGACAGCATGGAACGTTATACATTTGTGTACATTACCCCATCTTCCATATTCGGTTTCGTTGCGCAGCAATGTCATAGGATCAAGAATCATATCCAAGCCTCGATGACCGCACGGTCCATACTGACGAACAAAAGGTGGTCTCATTTTACTGCCATCACACGGGTATTGAACAATAATGTGCTCGTCTGTCAGTGAGGAAAGATCTGCAATTTATCACATAATTATGCACTGAAGCCCGATATACATAGAAATAAATACGTATTGCTAATATTAACAACAGTTTTGATATTATTCAATAAGTTATCGTATTTCTTAGTATTAATATTTCTAATATTCTCAACAATATTTCGAATAAACTAAATCATTAAGGATTTATTTGCAACACTTGAAAAAAAAATATTTTTTAAAAAAAATTGTTCGTAAGACGTATTTAGAATATTTAGCAAATGTGAACATTCACATGAATATTGTGAATAAACACGGTAATATATTGACATTTTAAAATGTGTGTCACATATTCTCAATAGTTTTGGAAATAAACACAATACGTTCTGCAAATATTCGCAATAGTAAAGTGAATAAACGATATATTGCGTTATTTGCATTATCACTGGGAATAAGCGCAATAGCATTCCTTACTTATTTGCAAACATATTGTGAATATTCTCAATAAATTCTAATTTATCCATATATCATGTTAACACTAACGAATTTCTATGTTTATGGCTTAGTTTGAGCATTTTTTATCTTCTTTTTCGGAAAGTATAAATAAAATCACTTGAAAATTAATGTATTCTGTGAAGCATATTACATATGTGATACTAACGTTTGAAATTTTCGTCTGCAAAACAGTAAAGTTCATCTTAACTGAAAGCTCAGTGATCTTTATGTCAATGTGTGTGTGTGTGTGTGTGTGTGTGTGTTTATATGCCGCCTTTACATCTAAGATTAAACACACAAACTCCAACAAAAAAGAACTGCAATACAGTGCAAGGAGAAACAGGCTCTATACAAAGGAATATCACTTTTCTAGGAGTGTTATATATACTATTGTGTGTGTGTGTGCGTGTGTTACATTTCTTTTAAATCTCAAAATTTTTGTTTGTGGATAAACATTTGGATAGTGTACCTGATATAAGTTCATACGCCGGGTTAACATTCCATGACTTCGGAATAACAATTGTGATGTTCCGAAAGTATGCACTGGAATTTGTTGCTTTGAAGAGTGTCTCCGACGCTTCAGTAAAAATTGTCTTAAATTAAATGAGGAAAGTATGTAAATAAATAATATTTTCTACAAACAATTTTATATGCATACATACATACATACATACATACATACATACATACATACATACATACATACATACATACAGACATACAGACATACAGACAGACAGACAGACAGACAGACAGACAGACAGAGATACCAAAACACCCACAGATGTACGAAAATCTTCCCACATCATGTAAACTTATACCTTTTAATAATTCGAAAGCAACCAATTCTGAGTTTTACTGCAATAATAATAATAATAATAATAATAATAATAATAATAATAATAATAATAATAATAATAATAATAATAATAATAATAACGATCATACGTAATTTGAAGCTGTAGCACAAGTAGCATTAGTTCAATTTAATCCATTAACATAAGGCTTAGTATTAATATTATTATATTTGTAATGATATTGATGATGGTAATGATGATAAATGTGACTGTGACATTTGTAATGATATTGATGATGGTAATGATAAATGTGATTGTGACATTTGTAATGATATTGATGATGGTAATGATGAAAAATGTGACTGTGACATTTGTAATGATATTGATGATGGTAATGATGAAAAATGTGACTGTGACATTTGTAATGATATTGATGATGGTAATGATGAAAAATGTGACTGTGACATTTGTAATGATATTGATGATGGTAATGATGAAAAATGTGACTGTGACATTTGTAATGATATTGATGATGGTAATGATAAATGTGATTGTGACATTTGTAATGATATTGATGATGGTAATGATAAATGTGACTGCGACATTTGTAATGATATTGATGATGGTAATGATAAATGTGATTGTGACATTTGTGATTTCAAAATTCTGAAATATTAAATACAGATACATTGTTTATCAATTCTTACCTTTAATCTTTCAATAATGATTGCATTTTCGTTGACATTTTCATCAAGAACAATGTATAAGCCTTCGTAACCATTGTCTTTTAATTGAAGCTGGCATTGTACAGTGATAATTACAAGTAATAGAACCAGACATATGTTCATTTCGACTGATGACGACTATGTAGTTCATACGACCAGAATGTCTAGTTTCGTTGATGAAGCCCAATATATTATTCGCTATAAATTTATACGCACGCATATAAGTGTTGCTCTATGTCATATCACCTTGAAGATCTGATAAGAGGAAATCAAGGAGGCTTTAGATGAGAACTTTTGGATTTTCCTTTTGATATGAAGCCAAGTCTTGCAAGTAATTCTTACTTGGTATTCATTTCAGTGTGGAGATCTTAAGGATCGTTTATCTCCTGCTTCGAACTCTAATAAATTTTATGTTTGCAATACAACTTCCGCCTTGAATTGAATTGTCCAACATATTAAAAACAACTGGATCAAAAATTAATTTAAGTCAGCTTTCCTAAGAGAACTAAAAAGTTCTTTGATGACAGCTGATATCAAGTTATAATCAATCAATATTTACAAACCATAATTTTGTAAAAGATTAAACTAGGCATATGTTAATTTCAATCATAGATGGATGTGTAATCATTATGCCAAGAAATGTCTATATATTTTACTCATAGATGTATGTATATATATATATATATATATATATATATATATATATATATATATATATATATATATGTAGCAATATGTCATGTCACTTTTGAAGATATGATAAGAAAAAGTCAAGGAGGCTTTAGATGAGAAATTTTGAATTTTCTTTTGATATGAAGCCAAGTCTTGCAAGTAATTCTTACTTGGTATTCATTTCAGTGTGGAGATCTTAAGGATCGTTTATCTCCTGCTTCGAACTCTAATAAATTTTATGTTTGCAATACAACTTCCGCCTTGAATTGAATTGTCCAACGTATTATAAACAACTGGATCAAAATTAATTTAAGTCAGCTTTCCTAAGAGAACTCAAAAGTTTCTTTGATGACAGGTGAAATCAAGTTATAATCAATCAATATTTACAAATCATAATTTTGTAGAAAGATATTAAAACTAGGCACATGTTAATTTCAATCAATGACGGATGTGTAATCATTATGCCAAGAAATGTCTATATATTTTGGTTAGGTAGCAATATGTCATGTCACTTTTGAAGATCTGATAAGAGAAATCAAGGAGGCTTTAGATCAGAACTTTTGGACTTTCCATTTGATATGAAGCCAAGTTTTGAGAATAATCCTTATTTGTCATTCAATTTAGCATGGAGATATAAATGATCGTTTATTCTCCTATATCGATCTCTGATAAAAGTCTCTGTTTTAAATCAAACTTCTCCCTGTGAATGTGTCGGCCATCATTTATTTTGGTACAAAGTTCATTTACGTCTGCTTGCTTAAGAGAGTTGACAAGTTCATGGAGGACAGGTGATATATAATTATAACCTTAAAAAAATAAATATTTCTAATTCATAATTTTGTCGATAAAAAACTATATTTATCATTAAAAATTTATCGATAGTACAACAAATGACGGACGTTATAAAGCTTACATAATTCATCGTCACTTATATGAAGTAGTATCATTATAGAGTTTGAGATTTGGCTTACTGGTCAGGGTTTACTTGTAGTTGTTTATGGCACTTGGGGTTTTATGTGACTTCCATGTAAAAAAGCAATATAGCCTAAATGGGAATTTAACATGTGGAAAAAGTATAGGTACAAGGGGAATTGAATATGG
Organism: Potamilus streckersoni; assembly: GCA_016746295.1. Taxonomy (NCBI): domain Eukaryota; kingdom Metazoa; phylum Mollusca; class Bivalvia; order Unionida; family Unionidae; genus Potamilus; species Potamilus streckersoni. The sequence goes on along the minus strand of JAEAOA010001892.1, from coordinate 929,033 downwards.
TGACGTCAGGCACTGGCCACTAGGAGAAAAATTGCATTAGTGTTGCAAGTGGTTAACCTCAGTCGGCAGTGGATTAGTAACAGTGTTCAATCTGACCTCAATACGCGTTACTGTAAATAGGTATGTGAAATGTTTTAATGGGACAAACAAACAAATACTTATACAAGATAAAAACAAAAGAATTTTGGTAAGGGGTAGCATATATGATCAATGGAAATTTAACATGGTGGGGCAGTACAGGGTTAAGGGAATTTGAACATGGATGATGTCACGATACTGGACACTAGCTAAATTTGGCAACAGTATTACAAGTGGCTGACGTAAGTCGGGCAATGAATTAGTAACAATGTTCGAGTTGACCTCAATACGTCAATTTGTAGGTATTGACAAGGTTCTGTAAAATGGATTTGTAGGGAAAAGGGTTTATAGAAAGGTCAATAGAGACAAATGTTTTTACGGGTAGAGGGGTTTATATGGTCAAAGGGGAAAGGTAATGGTAAAGTGTTTTAAATTTTTATTTTCAACACACACACCACCTTTTCTTAGCTTAGAATGTAAAAGATGGAGATGAAATCTTACAAACCTACTTTAGCTCACATCACAAAAATATACTATCCATCACACCATCCAACATCTCAATACTATTCAACACCCCTTACACACACTATCCCAAAATAAATACCTTGTTTTAGTTTAAAGTGTAAGAGAAAGAGATGAAATTGTACAAACATACTCACTCAAATTATATACCATCCAACACCTCAGAAAAATACTAACACAATGAGCTTAGGATACAGTGTATAATGGGATGTTAGATGGTACATAAGATACGTGAGTGTATTTCATCATCTTCGCTTACACTCTAAGCAAACACAGGACACCTGTGATAATGTGTGTGTGTGTGTGTGTTTGTGTGTATGGGGTGGTTGGATGGTATTGGGATGTTGAATGGTTTAGTCGGTGTTGTGGATGGTATTTTTATGGTGTGATGGATAGTTTTGTTCGCTTTCATCTCCATCTTTTACACTTTAAGCTGATACAGGACGTTCTCGGATAGTTTGGTTGGGCGATGGATGGTATAGATAGTTTATTGCACAATACTTGCTTGTGTATATCTGTGTTTTGTTAGTCCCTATAAAAAGATTTTACAAACCTAACTACAAAAACGAGTATTGAGGTCAACTCGAACACAGTCACTAATTCCCTGCCCAATTGATGTCAGCCACTTGAAACACTGTTTCCATTTTCCCCCTAATGATCACATTTTTGACGTCACCCATGTTCAATTTCCTTTGTCTCTGTACTGCCACACAATGTTAAACTCCCATTGAGGCTATATTGCAAACATGGAAACACATTGACCACAAGTACCAGCATTACGTTACCACGCAACAGACGCGGATTCTGCCTGTAAATTCCTTTCGTATTATGCATATCTATATTGTGAGTTTAACCTGTGTACACTATTGTTGATTGTAGTTTAAAATAATAGTCACATGGAAACAAAATTGTTTACAGTGTTAATTTTTGACCATAATTGTAAGTTGCAAAGAACATGATTACGTAGCTTTTTGAAGTTCGGAACGTTTTAGAGGCATCGTTATTGACAATTTGATAGTAATGTTTTCATTGGAATGACTCACATCTAGTTCGAGTGAATATATATATATATATATATATATATATATATATATATATATATATATATATATATATATATATATATATATATATATATATATATATATATATATATATATATATATATATATATATATATATATATATACAGAGTCGTCGGTCGGTACTGGTCCATCTCGAGCACGGCCAGTTAATACACATTTGTCCATTATTGCTTACATGTTTCAGCCATATTTTTAGCTTCTGTGGTAGTTTCTGTAGGGATCTGGGAATGGTAAACAAATGATTGATTCCTGTCTTCGATCAGTTTATGGAATCCAATGGTTATCAGATTTTACAGTTGTTTTCAGATTTATTTCGTTCGGAATTTTTTTGTTAAATTTTTCATTGGAATTACCACGTTCTTATTGACTTTGCATTAACACACCGTTACGGAATTATTGAAAATTCAATCAATGACATTCTAGATTATTAAAATTCATTCGGATAGTTCTTGATTTATGAGCTGAAAAAATGGAGTTAAGCCCCAGAACAACAACAACTTTACTATGGTCATAAATGGCAATACGTTCATTAATGAATGTCACTAACTCCAAAGTCTTTTTCCTGAACAGAGTCGTCGGTACTGGTCCATCTCGAGCACGGCCAGTTTATACACTTTTGTCTATTATTGCTTACATGTTTCAGCCATATTTTTAGCTTCTGTGGTAGTTTCGAGGAAATGATATATTACGCGATATAATTATTAAATATAATCGTCTCATACAAGGAAAAAAAGTCACCGCTGCCGTTGTTTTGGTCGATAGTATTCTTTGAAACCTAATGGCACGCTGCTAATTTCATCATGATCATCATCATGATCATCATCATGATCATGATCATCATCATCATCAACATCATCATCATCATCATCATCATGATCATCATCATCATCATCATCATCATCATCATCATCATCATCATCATCATCAAACCTGTAACTAAAGAAGTCGTTGGGGAACCACAGATAAATACACAACCAATTCTCTCCCTCTTTCCCTGTTCTTTACTGCTCTTTCTGAATCTCCAAGTACAATGCCTGTCCACTCCTTGATGTTGTCGTCCTACCTCTTTTTCTGTTTGTCTCTTCTTCTGTATCCTCTTCTGCACCCTCTCGCTGTGCCTTGCAATATTATGTATGTCAGTCAAGTTGATCTTGAGATATGACCCTACAACTTTACTTTGTGCGTTTTTTTTCCACAGTGGTCAATATTTCTTCCTAGGGTTCATACACTGTCAAAGGCCTTCTTGAAATCTATATAAACATGGTAAAGAATTTGCTGATGTTGAAGGTATTTCTCGCATTTGAGTCTAATAGTGAAGATATTTTTCTGTTGTGCCCCTTCCTTCTCGGAAGCCTGGCTGCACTTCATTAATCATTTTCTCTGCTTGAGGCTTTAGTGTGCATAGAATTATCCTCAGCATGACTGCTTTGGTGGCTGATCAGACTGAGGGTTATGTGGTGTTTGGCATAGCTTAAGTTTCCTGTCTTGGTGAGAACGACGAGCAAAGATTGAGTCCATATGGGGGTCATTTTTCTGTTTGACATATCTTGTTGCAGATTGTTGATATGTGACGGTATTTTCTTTTTTTTTCTTCTTGAATTAGCTCTGCTTGTGTGTTGTCAACGCCAGTGAAAACGTGGTTGTCATCAATTTCTTCTGCCTGAGGACAGTTTAGTACAATTAGAGCTCCTTGAGTGTTATGATTGTACGATTCTGAGTAGTATTATGTTCAAAGAGGATCTATTGATTTTCTGTAAGCATTTTGCTGATTTGTCTTAGAAGGTGGTAGATTTCTCTTGTTTAATGGTTGTGAGATCTTTCACCAGTAGGTATGCTTTATTGATGCTGTTTCTGCTCAGTCTGTCTTCTATTTCACAGCATTGTCTTTCTATCTAGCTATCCTTTGCTTTCTCAGGCTTTTCTGACAATGTTGTGTATCTCTGTATTTAGTTTAGCTCCCTCTTGTTCTCTTTTCCCCTTTATCAATTCTCTCTTTTGTCACATAGTTCAAGGACAGATGTTGTGACCAAAGGTTCCTTTGTTCGGAGGTGTTTGCAAACGATCTCGCCGGCTGTGCCAGTCACAGCTGTGTTGAATATGGTTGTTAAGCAATCAAGGTCGCTATCTTGGTTGCACAAGGTTATCAGAAGTGCAATTTTACATACAATCTTTGCTTTGAACACTTCTGCAACGTTTAGATCTTTAAATGTTTCAAGGTCAAATCTGATTTTCTGTTGGTTAGGCTTTTTGATAATTTTTAGGTGGAGGCGAAATGTTGTCGTTAATATATTCTCCTTGGAAACTTTCTGTTAACTTAAGCTGTCAACCTCTTACAGTCAACAGGTGTGTTCTGGTTGTGTTGATCATGGTGGTGTGAACTTGCAACCTCACCGAGTCCCTATGGTATTAAACGACGTCCAAAACTCTCAGGTTTTGTCTCAGAAACTTCTACTTCTCAGGGAATGAAGTAGTCGACACTGAAAGTTTATAAATATATTTGACTTTCATATTTTGAGTGCATTTCTCAAAGCATTCTTCATTAATCAAGATAAATTTAATTTTTGCGAACATGATTCGAGCTTAAAATCAAGAGAGTGGATCGATTTTGCAAAATTCTGTCCTGTTAGACACACCGAATACATACACCTGGAAGAAAAGAGCTTGCACACAATCTTAATTGCCTTGGCTAAACACATAAAGCACCCCTATCCGATTCCGAAGTTAAACAACATTTCTAGGACCGCCTTCCGTCGTCTGTTTTTTTTTCTTCTGTTGCAATGGCTCTTTCTAAAATGATTAAATTGCACATGATTTATGTTATAAAACATGAAAGTCGCATACATGATAGCAGACATGATTATCAATCACAGTCGTCGCATGCAAGATATTTTGTTATATTTCAGAATTATAAATGGCACATCCGCTAAGAAAAATTGAACTTGCTTTAACATCGGCAATGGTTACATTTCATTGATGGAGACCTTTCTTGAGATACAAAGACACAGAGAAATGACAACATATTCAAATGGATGTATGACTTCGAACGCGTATGATAGTTTCAGTACACGTATAGTGATGATGTCAGTACGCATATCATAATTATAGTTTCATGAAGCGTAGAACTAGAGCAGAGTAGGCTATTACTAAGTACTCTCTAGTTCCGTAACCAATTTCTACTTATTAACGCTTAATAAAATAAGAAAATGAGACCCCTCCTCAATAACTAATCTCTCTCTCTCTCTCTCACACACACACACACACATTCTGTGTAGATTACTCAGTCAGAATGTCTTTTTTTACGTCACTTGATCAAGATAGTTTTTTTTTTAAATGGTAAAATTGATAAACCAACAGAAAAAACGGAGAGGTAATCGATATGAACATTCTTCTACTTCTGTCCTCATCATCGCAAAGTACGTTTGAAATTCTTAAGAAATGAGTGAGCGGAGTTTTGCCCATGGCAAGCTGCAGTGCATCTTGACCAATGATATTACAACAGACAAATGGACCCACAAACAATATAATGATCGGTATCATTGGAAAGTAGTTTATAATGACTTGGATCAACTCTAAATGACTTTAAATGATCGGTATCATTGGAACGTAAAGTTTATAATGACTTGGATCAACTCTAAATGACTTTAAATGATCGGTATCATTGGAAAGTAAAGTTTGCAATGACTTGGATCAACTCTAAATGACTTTAAATGATCGGTATCATTGGAAAGTAAAGTTTATAATGACTTGGATCAACTCTAAAAGACTTTAAATGATCGGTATCATTGGAAAGTAAAGTTTGTAATGACTTGGATCAACTCTAACTGACTTTAAATGATCGGTATCATTGGAAAGTAAAGTTTGTAATGACTTGGATCAACTCTAAATGACTTTAAATGATCGGTATTATTGGAAAGTAAAGTTTGTAATGACTTGGATCAACTCTAAATGACTTTAAATGATCGGTATCATTGGAAAGTAAAGTTTGTAATGACTTGGATCAACTCTAAATGACTTTAAATGATCGGTATCATTGGAAAGTAAAGTTTATAATGACTTGGATCAACTCTAAAAGACTTTAAATGATCGGTATCATTGGAAAGTAAAGTTTGTAATGACTTGGATCAACTCTAAATGACTTTAAATGATCGGTATCATTGGAAAGTAAAGTTTGTAATGACTTGGATCAACTCTAAATGACTTTAAATATATTAATGACCACTTGTGGGCTTTAGACTATTCCCTAACTAGTTTCGATATACTCTCCCTTATATGGAATGACCACGCTAATCTGCTTGTAATACAAGCCTCGCAATGTTTGCAGCTCTTACTTTTATTTAAACCGACTGTCATGCTTAAATCCATGCCTCTATTTTATGTATTTAGTCAAAATCGATGAAAATAGAAGCTCAAAGAAGTAAATTAACAATTTATAAAAGGATTTTGAATGACTACATTTTATAGAGATGTCTATGTGTATTACTCATTCCCTCTGCATCAGATTGTTTCCTGTTGTCAATCTTAAACTTCATTGGATCTAAACTAAATGCATTTATATGTGGCATAAATAATATACATGTAAATGGTTATATGTTATTAATTTCATTAAAAAGAAACTCCTCAAGCCTCTTTTCTTTGTTTATAAAATACAATCATTATGCATATATATATATATATATATATATATATATATATATATATATATATATATATATATATATATATATATATATATATATATATATATATCAAAGTTATCTTATTTGGGTTAAATGCCATATCAACGGCGTAAAGTTTTAAACTGTCATATGAATCTAAAAGTGAACGATATTTTGTTATCTTCGATGCAAGACTATTGCTATCGAACGTACAGCCGACTGTCTCAATAATCAATAGTTACTAGGTCCGACTCCAAATACGTTAATTCCCTTGAATGCATTGAAAGAGTGCGAAATTCTCTTCCTGGTAATATTGTCATTACCATTGACTCATAAAGTTCGATTTTATGTTGACCTTGTTTCGAGTGCATACAATATCACAACGAAACATTAGCAGGTTAGTCAAGAAAGCGGGAGGGTATGCTGTGCTGCGGTAGACATTTTCATGTACATCATCAGTTTTGATTTTTGAAGTAAGTAATTCAACGGTGCTTCACTGGCTTAAGGTATGATTACATGTTACGTTAATATTTCTTCAAAAGATATAGTTGTCTAAATGACATTTTTGTTTTTTAACTTAAATGCATTGTACAGATCAGTCTGTATTTACTTAATATCACATTCTTTTACCGAAGTAAACACATATAGAGCTTACATTTCACCTTAATTTGGTGTACCGAGATCTTTATTGTTCGCCTGTTTGTAGGCCGGTGAAGCACATCCTCGTGTAGTACATTTTCTATCTCGCACAACAACACACCAATTGGAACTTCAAAAATGATACTTCCAGCATTTCTCCAACATATTTGTGGGAATCGTTGCCCAGTAGTAGAAAAAGCTTGATATTGCATCCTTACACAGGAATTTGTGGGAATCGTCACAAAGTTGAATACAAAAGACTTGATATGACTATCAGATTTACATATGTATCGTAATGTTAGCTATCACTAAGCGTGATTGCATTGTATTTAAAATGATATTGCATGTCAAGTTCACTTCACAAAAAAGGAATAAATGATGATGTTGAATTTTATTAAATCAGCACATAAGTTAATGAAAAAGACCTTTATTATAATTACAGCGGAAATAACGATGCGCCCATTACTGCAGATTCTCGTAAAAATGTGGCAGATGATGTTTCTTAGTGGCCTGATATTTTCTGCATTTTGTCTGCAAATACATGGGGGTAAATACTATACTATACTATACTATACTATACTATACTATACTATACTATACTATACTATACTATACTATACTATACTATACTATACTATGCTATGCTATGCTATGCTATGCTATGCTATGCTATGCTATGCTATGCTATGCTATGCTCTGCTCTACTCTACTCTACTCTACTCTACTCTACTCTACTCTACTCTACTCTACTCTACTCTACCATACCATACCAACCCACTCCACTCCACTCCACTCTACTCTACTCTACTCTACTCTACTCTACTCCACTCCACTCCACTCCACTCTACTCTACTCTACTCTACTCTACTCTACTCTACTCTACTCTACTCTACTCTACTCTACTCTACTCTACCCTACCCTACCCTACCCTACCCAATTTAGACAATGCACACAAAGGCATATATATATATATATATATATATATATATATATATATATATATATATATATATATATATATATATATATATATATATATATTTATATATGTAATAAACTGACGACGAACAGTGCGAATCTAGCCCTCGTCAGTTTATTGCATCTATCTTAATCAATCCCTGACACACGTGATCCCTTGCTGGATCCAGTGCGCTTCTTGAAAGGGTTGTATATATATATATATATATATATATATATATATATATATATATATATATATATATATATATATATATATATATATATATATTCCCCACCACCGATAACTGATGCAGAACTCCGTATCTCCAGGGCTCTTAAAAGCCATTGATTAGTAAAATTTGACATATGCATTGCAAGGATGGTAATGATTCTAAAAATAAGAATATCTGGATGGGGGAGAATGAAAAGGAAGATTTTTCAAAGATCTTCTTATTTAGTCACCCTTACTCAATACAACAGAGCTGCTGTGTACATCAATTTTTATCAACAACACTTTTATTAAAAGCAATACTAGGAATATTTCTTGTTATCATGATTGATCTATGCGTGCTGTGGAATCGGATGGTTTCATTGTGTTACATTGTTTTTTACATTCAAAAGTTTATTCATATTTTTAGTTATGATAATTCTTTTACCATTATAACTAGCTCGAGTCATAAGTCCCGCTATGCAATGTAAAGCCAATCTATTTATAGTTAGGCCGAGACAGCATTTAAAGCAAAACGTATATTAATAAGTCTAGAAAGTGTTTCATTGCCTTTATTCACATATGCTTGATTCATGATTTATTTTTGATATGTTTGAAATTTTAAACAATGTATATGTCCTTGGTTTTTGCTGTACTGTGTATTTTGTAACACGTAACATATAGTCTACCCTTCGTCATATTTCTTCAAAACATTGCAGCACTATCATCTTACAATAATAAGAAAACGACTCTTTAATACAGGATCTTTTGATGGGTGTATGTCCAACATCATCCTGCCACAATTGGTGCAGAGAGATAAATCCTACACCGTTATATTTGGTGAACAGTTTGTGTCAGATGACACCCTCATCGAAGGCTGGTATATGGTTCCAAGCGGATTTCAGGTGTCCACCAACACTAGCAATATGTATATAGGATCATGTGGAACGTACTTCCCGATATGGCTCAATGGTATAATTGATATCAGTTTGATATTGTTTTGAAATTATTGAAATACGAATAAATCGTCATTCAGTTTGTAGCTAAACCAGCTTTATTGTTCTTTGCAGTAAACACGTTGATGGAATGATGTTCTTAGTGTATTTGTGTTACTTTAGTCGTTGTAAAGAACACATCAGTCTGAAAAAATAATTGCTTCTTACTATCATAAACATACATACAAAGATACATACAAAGATGCATACATACATACATACATGCATGCATGCATGCATGCATGCATGCATACATACATACATACATACATACATACATACATACATACATACATACATACATACATACATACATACATACATACATACATACATACATACATACATACATACATACATGTGTGTGTGTCGATTATCTTTTGTATATTACTTGTATGTGGCATTCATTTAGTCTTTTATCTGATCTCTCAATGAGAAACCTACAATTTGTATAAATTTATTCCCAAATCAAACTGAATGTGCACTTAAAATATAACAAGGTCAAACCAAAACAAAATACACATATTTTTCAATTTTTTTTGAGGTTCGCATCCATTTATAACTGGAGATGAAGTTGAGGTAACTGCTTGTAGGAAAACATTCTTTCATCTATGTGAATCACCCTTTCCGGTGAAAATCAGAAGTTGTGGGAGTTACTATGTTTATTACTTAAACAGCACCCAGGTTAATTCAGCCTATTGCATCGGTATGTATGAACAACTGGTATGCTTACGTTCTTTAGTTCTATTGAAAGGAGATAATATTTAGTTATTTTCACTATTACAGAATAGCAATATAACCATTCAAGCGACCTTAATGAATACAAAGCATATTAAATATGTAAATATATTTACAAAATTATAATGATCATAACAAGACCTCAATATATAAGTTTTCAATGTCATTGATTTGAATTTCAGGACAATGAGATATTGCAAATAATGAAACCATCATGAAAATAATAGACTAGAAATAAATAAATAAATAAAATGAATAAATAAATAAATAAGGTGACACTTTTGTTTGGACATCTTAAAATAGGAAATTGCTTTTGCATAATTTTTTTATTAACTTTAGGACATATTCTTATTATCAATATTATATGAATATGTCACGCAGAATCTCCAAATAAGTGTAGTTCCAACAGCATGCTGCCCGACACGATCAAACGAGCAAAACATCACGTCACCGGCACAAACGAAACCTTTGTATCAGACGATGCACTTCAACAAGGATGGTATTCCGTTACAAGTGGATTTCAACTCTCTTCTAGCGCGACAGATCTGAAGATAGGATCATGTGGAACCTATTATCCGATATGGATTAATGGTCGAAAGAAAACGTCTTAAACTTGCTTTTTCACAAAAAAGCTTCCTATACTTTCTTTTCTTTGTGGATCAGATTAACTAATATAAAATGCTATGAGGAGATATATTTTTCGTATAAATAGGAATTCAAGTGATTAAAAACATAATTGTTTTGTCAATATCTTTAGGTTACTTTTTACTATTAAAATTATTCACTTGCTTATCTCCTAAGATATAAAGTTGATTAAATATAGGTCATGAATAGTATGTATTATCTACAGAGAAATATTGCAAAATTCGAACATAAGTAAATATAATACCCTTTGAAACGAATTGTTTCTGGTTTTAATTTTGTCTTTCTTTTATTTCAAGATACTGTTATTCAAAGTAATCCCCATTATTTAAAATTCTGAGAGAAGTTTTCGGTCAGAAAGTCCCTATAACGATGAAATGTTCATTGTAAAGCTGGGCTCTAGTCAGACCATGTGAGCACCAAATGTAAGCCTGTAATCAGCCCAAAGCCAGCGTAGAAAACAACCATCAACATTGAAATGCAAGAAAATCATAATCACATTTAACATTGATGCTTTATCAATCATTTCAAAAAGGTATTGTTTGTGAGATGTCTCATGAACACATCTCATTCTTAGGTGAAAATGTTAAGTAAATAAACATTTCATAACTGAACGTTTCAATTTGGTCACGAGAGATTTTGGTCTTGACAGGTTTGACTGTACATTGACTACCTTTCAGGCAAAACTAATGGTTTAAAATTGTATTATATTTAATCCAGGTACTCATCCATCCAAAGCTGGTGATGAGGTGACAACCATTGCTTGTGTTAGGACGTTCTCTGCGCTTTGTGATCCTTCATTTGAAGTCAGGATTAAAAATTGTGAATATTACTATGCGTATTATCTACAAAACACAACGCTTAATTCAGCCTTCTGTATAGGTAAAAGCACCAATTTAAGAATCATAAAATAAACGTGCTAGAAAGGAGACCGCTTGTAATTTGTCAGTTAGTATTATATAGCGATCATTCACCCTTTTCTAAACAAATTAGAAACGAGATCTCTCTAATTATCAACTAAATATACCAACACATACTACCTTATACATTTTGTATTCCGTGCTTTATTTTTATATCACACCTTTCCCCTATGATATCTTCATTGTTCATGTACTTTACTGTCTTTTATGGTTAAGTCACTATTGGTACTGTGGATTTAAATCTTAGAACAAAACAGGAGCATTGTACCTAATACAGTGACACCAAAGAATAATTATGGAATAACAGTAAATATGTGTATAGGTAAATATATTTCAGCGAAGAGGTAGTTATTAAAATTGTTTCAAGAAAAAATCAAATTGATTATTTACATGGTTTATTTATTTATTCAGAGCGACTCGAGATACATACAACCGGCATTTCAACAGTTTCCTCCAAAACAACTTTGCAGAATACCAGCCGGCTGAATTTTGGGGGTACTACTTCGTCTCGTCCAAACAGTACCGCTCAAACGAAGACAGAAAACTATTCTGATAGTTTGTTCATTCTAAAAACGGTGGCGATTGTCATCTCGACAGTGGTTATATTACCCATGGCTGTTATTGCCTTGCTATTTCTTTGGAAGAACAAAACCCGTAAAAATAGGTAAGCTGAAAAATCCATGTACATAGATGATCCATCTTCATGGTACTAACGAGTAAGAATACAGTAAAAGTTACACGTGTAAAAGAAAACTAAGCGTTTATTTTCATATTTCATTATGACTCTTATGTACTTAAACTAAACAGTAGAAAAGAGTGAAAATCAACAAGTTTTGTAACATTCAAATTATTTGTTTTCTTAAAAACAATTTGAAAAATGAAAACTAAATTATAGTATGGTGAGTGAAATCCTAAAAAGATCCAAAATTTAAATCACAAGTCCAAAAGTATAGAGTATCCCAAATGAGGTCCAGTGGTATTTTGAATAAATTCAAATATATTGTGTCGATGTGCCAGTACCCTGGAATGACATGTTAAAAGTCTTGATGTATCTCAATTTAAAACCCAAAATGCCTTTAAATAAGTTCACAGTAATTCCGCAGCCACTTAATCCAAATTTTTTGAGCACCTTGTTATTCCAACAAATAATTGAAATACATTAAATCCTCTCAACTGAACACCACTAAATGACTCCACTAAGACTAATGTTTAAGAAAGGAATAACTGATTCTGGGCTAAATGTCGCAATTACAGGACCAGAATCATTTCCGGAATAGTCTACTTGTCAACAAGGTCAGGTCCTTTAGCAGCCAACCAATAGGAAATTAAGTCACCTGGCTTTCCAAGGGATAAAACTCATGACTTGAAATTAAATCCCATCAAATTCTACAGCAAGATTTCTTCTTCAACTTCTATAATCAAACAACCACAATAACATTTTACTCAAACGAAATGATATTATCCCAATGTAAGAACACACAATATACTAAATGGATAAAATTATCTATTTAATATGTTGCCTAATAACGAATACAAAATGAAACACATAATATAGATATACATAAGGATATTATGTAGCGTGTACATGCATTATCTTAAACAATTATTCTTACACATCTTCTTTTATCATTGTTTTAAAAAAGTTTTAAGTTTACATTTCCCCAGATACCAAATACAAACGTATCAAATGAAAACACAGTTCTTCAGTGATATGTTAAATATTTTGTTCCCCACGCTACTACTCGACTTTCTTCTAAGCTTATCTTTAATTCGCACTTCCGACAAATTAGATCATAAAAGATGCCTTATTATTTCGTTTCAGGTTTATAAATGCCCTTCCTTTAGAGAAGAAAAATATACCAGTAAGTTTCGTCGAGAGTTCTAACAGGTTGGACACAAAGATTATTCTGATGTCGGACCCAGTTATTTTCGCGGACATGGACGCCGGACATAATATCCCAATTAAAGCCTAATAAAGCAAAAAGTGACTTTGTACTGTTATTCTAGACTCTATAGATTAAATTTAGTCATGACCACCATAGGCAATCTTTTGTAATATTACGAACCAAATTGAAAGGATCAGGGTGTAAATGCTATTGAGACGTCAATATATGTGCTTCAGCCACAATCTATCCTCGGCAGGTGTTTCCTAGACAGTGTTTAAACTGCAGTCAACTAAAGGACAAAATGATATAATGCTTTATAGTCTGTTTTGTACCCTGTTTTATAGTCTGTTTAATAATTTGTCTAATGTTTGCTTCAGGGTCTATTTGATAGTCTGTTTTCATATGTTTTAAAGTCTATTTCATGGTCTATATGATACTTTGTATTAGACTGTTAACCTTGTCTTCACATTAATTAAGTGCAGGCTTCATCTCAGTTAATTATAACATCTTGGGCAATTTGAGTGTGTAACTTTTGTAAATTATCATTAAAGTTAATAACTTTAATTTATACGACAATTTCATCCAGGTTTGTTTTATTTCCGACATGGAGCTGAGTAGTTTACATATTGTATACAAATTCTATCGAAATTCGTTCGATATGTTTCTTGATTTTTATATGTTCTTACTTCAAGCAGATTGAAAAAGTAAAGAAGATGTTCAAAATAATACCACAGTTTCACAGGCGCCATTGCAACAGATATCGTATATAAAATGTAGATATCAACAATACAAGTGAAATATTATCCACGGACGCATACTTTACATTAATATCACCAATGCATATATGACATTTTATATATCTTTAGAAGCACAAAAACTGATGAATGGGCTTTAGAAAACTAAAACAAGTCGTTTCACAGACTGCAACAGTCTAAAGTTAAGTGTGTGTGTGTGTGTGTGTGTGTGTAATAGGATTCAGTCAAATTGGTTACTTATATTGATCAGAAATCGGGCATATTTGACCGCGTGGTAGAAGATCATATAGAAGAGTTACCGTCCCCGAGTGTTTGTCTCCTTAACTTTGGTTTTCGCAAAGTAACTTTACCAAAATGATTTTGTTGATATGAATCTATATATTGATAAGATCGTTCGTGACAAATTTCTAGCATTCCACGGCGCCATTTACAAGGGTCATGGCTACTTTTCCATCCTTCACAGTTTGCCTTCCCCAGCACTGCTTTACCAAGAAGTGTTTGATTCCAACGAAACCTGGACTGCATTTTTGTTCTGATGGGATTTTTTTAAAAAAAATCTCTTTCATGCTCAACATTCCACGTCATCATTTAGACAAATATGATTTCCTGCTCCCAAATGAGCTTCTGTCTAACTTTGGTCTACAGAATAACTTTCCTAAAGATTAGTTGATTTTAATTAAATTTGGTTTGCATCCATTATTGAGACTTCAAACGAATTGTGGATTTCAGCGTACCAATATGTCATTTAGAGAAGTTATGAAATCTGATCCAGCAATTTTCACAACATTCGTTTCTTCAATTAATTCTGCCAAGAACTCTTCAAAGTTTTAAAACGAAACTTCAAAGGACTTGATTTGTAACTTTTATGTGTCATTCTTAAAGTCATTTATTACCATTTCTTGAAGCGTTCATGAACTCGGGTTCGAAAGCATAACTGTATCGAGGATTTTTGAAATCAGCTTTGTATTAATTAAATCTTGAAGAAACTTTAATTTTCAGTCATCTACGTCTCACAATATTCACTGTAAGTGTAAAATATTAAAAGCAAAATGTGGAGTGGTGGCCCTTTTCTCCAGTTCTAGTTTTTGCGTTTCACCAATATCATGAATATTTTCATCTGAAATGAATTTCGGGTGAAGCTTTATATTATTATAGTCTTCCACAAATTTGATTATCAACATTTGAAATCAATTTTTTTTTATAGAACTGTGACGCAGTATTACTGGGTACACACCATTTGTTTCCACAAAGGTTCCTTCTTAGAACCAATCTGTGGATATTGTAGCAAGTTGATCCCCTTGCAATGCGCCAATCTCAATCTGATCTAGTATAATTTATCCCCAATAGATAATGCTGAAATTCCAAAATTGGACTTTTGAATTTGTGATTAGAAATATCTCTGTCTAAACTGTATACGTATATTAACACCTAATAGGATACTCTGTGGTGTAAAATATAATGTATCCTTCCTATGAAAGTTTCGTATTAATACAAGGAATGATTTTGCTATTTTAGAGAAAGCCACTGCGACAAAGAAGAATCTTTTCTACCGCAGTTACAACCCATCCCCAAAGTTTGGTAGCTGTATATTATACATAACATTGGTATTTCAACTTTCAGTTGCAGTGACCTTGATATTTTGATAATATCAAGGAAACTGTCAGGATGTTTCCTAAACATAAAGTCTGGTAACTGTAACTGGTGGAATCCTCGAGTGTAGTTGTGCGGAAACCAGATTACTATCTGTCAGACAGACATAAGTCATACCATAATACGTTCAAAGTTTTGTAGGCGTACAGAAAGGGATTGACTGATTTGATTTGGTCAATTATCTTGGAAGCTGTAACATTAAGCAAATTCCTTTTCCTTGCAATACATTGGTTGGCATAGGCTCTATATTGGACGGGCAATTTTTGAAGAAAATTCGTCTACAGATTAAATCGAAATATCATGCATGTCAGAATTTTTTCTGTTAAAAACTGGCAAGTCAAAGCCATTTGTAAATAGTTGGAACTTTCGGCAACATTATGCTTGGCAACCAATACCTTTAAAATCGATAAACTCATATTTTGAGAATTTCGGCAAATATTTATAACTGTCATATCAATAAGTGTTATTCAAACGTATGTATTCGCTTATAACATGAGTCAAACTGCAAACAGTATACATCCAAATCTGCTGTCCCATAATGCACCAGCCGATTTGGGGCTATGCAGTTTGTTAGGAGTAATCAGTGAAACAAACAACATAGACTCTGATGTGCCAGCGCATTATGCGAGGGCAGATCCCGGTCTTTTTTGTTTTCAGTTGGCCTTGACATATCAGTAAGTACATACGGTACTATTTATAGATCTTTTTTAGAATCTTTAATACCATGTAGATTGTAATTTTACCCATTTAAGTTAGTCACATTTTTACACTACATCAGTAAACTTTAAATTTCCCAAATTTTTTTCCGTACTTTACTTTGACCATATTGTTTAGCTTTGTGGAAATTGTAGGTCATGATAAATATTTTTTTTTAATGAATATGAACATTTAAATAGCATTCTGGGTACTATTTACTATAAATAACCTTTCTACTTCAATCCAGATTGCTTCTGTTTTTCAGTATTTATGTTAAGGTTTAAACATTTAATAAAGTAATAATCATAAATGAGGACACGCTTCTGATTACGGGTACCTTTCAGAGCAATCTTCTAGTCCAGGAGATGAAAGTCAGACAATATCTGTAATAACTGGGTAATTTCAGTAAGAACTTTTCATAAACCACTGGTGTAGTTCTACGAGCTATTAAAGTGATAAAGGTTGAATTGCTATTAAATTGAAAATGGATGGCTAGCTGTTACATTGATAATGGTTGGTTAGCTGTTACATTGATAATGGTTGGTTAGCTGTTACATTGATAATGGTTGGTTAGCTGTTAGATTGATAATTGTTGACTAGATCTTAGATTGATAATGGTTGGTTAGTTACTCAACCGATAATGGTTGGCTAATTGTTAGGTTGATAATGGGTGGCTTAGATTGATAATGGATGTAGCTGTTAGATTGATAACATCTTCGCTAGCCAAGGTTCTGATATGATAGCCCTATCTACACCTTGGCGGATTGAACAGATATTTTAGTGCTTTGTCCTAGCGACATCTATTGGATTTCATGAGTTGCCTCCTTTTATTACGTAATTCCAACTAACCAAAAGCGTGTAACAGCGATGCATTGCACATCGGTCGAAAATGGTGGAGGCAATTGGCTTAAAAAGGATAATTTTTAAGTTGGACAGTGGAAGTTAAACTATGTGCCTGAGGGAAACATTACAAGTGTATCTGAGTGAAAGGTATTTCTACAAACACGGACCGACATCGTAAAGTTGAAGAGTGTTAAAATGTAAACAACTTTATTTTGATTGGATGCGGTGCCAGTGCATCCAATGAAATTCTCAGACCCGAATCACATAAATACCTAATCGATACGCCAAGGTGTATATTGGGTTATCATATCGGAACCCTGGCTAGCGAAGATGGATTGATAACGGATGGTTACTAAAGTTGAGCATAGGTTTCATGCTTTAAAAAGATAACATTCCCTGAATTATATATATTGTTGCAACACTGTAATGTGATTTCTGGAGATGAACTACAAGCAAAACAAAGTTGTTTATGCAAGTCATTTTAATCCCCATTCACGAAGGAAGCTGCTGGAACGCTCTTTAACAATTCATGACATAGTACCATACCATGGTAAAGTTAGCATTAGCATTAAACGATCATAATTTTAAACACCCTTCTTAAAAAACAAAATAAAACTCATAAACAATATTTAACACAAATGTAATTAAATTATTTTATATGCACCATCAATTTCTTCAAATAACTCTGCAATTACTTACACTATACAACTTTTAGAATTATATTGATACATAACAACATATAAAATTAATAATAATAATAATAATAATAATAATAATCATAATAATAATAATGATAATAGTATAATAATAATAAATAAATAATAATAGTAATAATAATAATATCACGTTGTGAAGACAGCCCTCACGTACACAACTTACATGGGATAGAGAATGTCATCCCGACATTGGCGACTGACCTTTATGTTGTGCAAGATTGCGGCTTGAATCCGACACTGAAAGGAACAAAAAGGTGGCTATCTTCAAAAGCACGAAGTAACTAGTAAAACCGGAAGAGGTTGTTTATTCACACCGAAGATACGGCCTAGCCACGGAGAAAGAAATTTGACATGCGTGTGAGAAACAAGGCAGACCATAGTTCAAAGAGACCCCAGTATTACATCAGGGTGCATGTCATTCGTAAACAGGAAACCTAGAATGAAGACTTGAATAGCTTCTTAAAGAAAAGTTTCTGGTGCTGGTTTGGATCTGTCCAGGTTGGACAGAATGCCACCCAAAGGTGACGAAGTATTGAAAAGTTGTTATAGGGGTTACAGGACCAGATATTATAACGGAGGCAGAAGTCTGAAGGTAAACCGGAGTACAGAAGTGGAGGAAGTGGAAGGTGAAGGGCGTAGTCGAGGGACGGAAGGGGTACTGGAGTACCAGTAAAGGAAAAGGAAACAATACAGATGAGTGAAGTAGTGGGGACAGGTTGAAACTCTCACGTTGCACATCAGATGAGGAAATTGGTAGATTAAATAGGTCGACTGAGTGGAGAAATTGTGAAAAAAATAATTGTGTTGTTGAATATTTAAATCTGTTATTAAATTGTTATTCCTCATATTTTTTTTGTATATTATCCACCTAGGCCGTCCGTATTTCTGACTGAGGGTTCTGAGTTGTATATCCATTTATTTAAAAGTTTTTAATTGTACGTCCTCCTACAATATTAGCAAAAACATCCTAGGAGAAAGCGTTACAATTAATAATAACTGTTAAGTAAATTATGGCACATGATCGAAGAAGCAATGTCCCTGGGGAGCATAGCCACTAAAATTTTTGCATAGATGAAATGTTACTATATTCCAAGACTTCGGGTCTCATAGATTTATAACTAAATTCAAAAGGCTGATGTTACAATTTAAACACAGAAAACTTAGAAAATATAGCGGATTAAACCAAATTTGAAAAAAAATGCTTTAATATTTCATGGCTGCTTTTCTACTTTGACTTTGTTTTATAGATGAGTACAAATATAGCTTAATAACTATCTTATTAGTGATTGTTCAAAATTATATACCTAAAGGCATATAAGATAGATTTGAGGGCGTCCCTGTAGTCCCTTCCCTCCTCGTTTTAACCATGTTTGTACCCTAGCATTCTCAAGCAGTGAACGTCTTTACGGAACAATACGACATCATGTTTCACAAGTATTAACATGCCCTTAACTCGATTTTGTCTGTACACCTTTGATCAATATCTGTGCAATGGGTTACATTTCTACATCGATAATGTAAATGTAAATTCCTCATGTTTTACCTTAGAAACACTGTATCAACAATGTCACTGTAAAATTCTCCATGTTATACCATAGACATTATCGACCATGTAACTGTAAATTCTCCAGCTTATAGTTTATGACATAAGGACATTGTATCAATAGTGTCACTCTAAATTAACCATATTATACCTAGAGACATTATATCAACATTCCCCATGTATTATCATACGTAACATCGACCATGTTTGGTGTATGTGTGTGTGTGTGTCTGTGTGTGTGTGCGATTTGGATTTTAACATAGTTTGAACAATTTTTCAGTCATATCGCTACGATGTCTGCTGTGTGACAGTTTATAGTGATGTCTAGCACTAGGGCATCATGCCGCAGACATATAGCATGATGTCACATTATTCTAGCACCAGAGCGACCAGTCCTAACAATTACCTCTTATTTCTGAGCGACAAACGAGGCAGCTGCTAGTACCATTTTTGTTAGTCTTCGGTATGACTCGCGACGCTCTAACCTTAAGGCCTTTGGATGGGTCCCATGTTTAGTAAAATTCCCCATGTTGTAACATAGGGACATAGTGCTGATATGTGACTAGGTGTAAATAGAGACATACATCGATATGATTTCTGTAATATCATTATAACGGGCAGATTATTATAACATGTAGATCAGGCCTTTATGAAATAAAGAAATGCTGGGACTTAAATAAAATAAAGCCTAGAATCTGATGTTGTATTTAAAAGCTACATGACGTCATTTTTATTTTAAATATTTGTATATGCCAGACTTCTTAAATTATTGGCTTCTTATCTGAATAGTTAAAGAATTTCTATTTTATACCTTAACATAAAAAAAAAATTATAGGAACGAAACTGACATAGTTTCAAAATTTAATCGAAATTTTAAAAAAATACGAGTTCGAAATTTTATCTGAATTCTCATTACACAAAGCTTAGAGCAAGATTAACATAAAGATCCAATTCCTTACATAGCTTTAAGTCGTACATTACTAGATATCAAATAAAACTGTGTAACACGTTAATGTTTAATCAAATGGCACGTGATATTGATTGGGTAAAAAGGAAGTAAAAATGACTTGAAAATACAAATTTTGGGGAATAAGTTCCGTATCCATAGCCTGGATTCAATTTCTAACCGGGGTCTACGAAGGTAAGTTACACGTGGGTTAATATTTTGTTTCGTCGTTTATATTAATACTGTAATCGTAATCGTTAATATATTAAAATATATGCTTGCGTTAAAGGTATGATAATCTAAGAAGAAAATGACAGGATCATGGAAGCATAGAAGCAACAGTAAAATAAAATATCATTGAAAGTCGGGAATCATAAACCTGTGGGGTACTTTCTTGTGGGTAGTGGGGTTGAAGCAGATCTTTTGTTACACCTGCATTAACTCTATTAAAAAAAAACTTGTGCTCTGCATGATTCAATTTTTATTACGGCGCATAATCTGTCACATCTGGAAAAGAAGAAGACATGCTAAGGGTTAATGAGGTCGTATACACAATGAGGCAAAGTCCAAGTTCGAGAACTTTCATCAACATATTTCCAACCAAATTAATAAAAGTTCAAGAAATTAAAATGCTGTACCAATGTTGTTGCATGTAATTATTTATTAGATGGATTCGTATACGAAAGACGTGTCATTCATTGTATAAAGAAGTCCTATTCCTTCATATTACTGACCATTTAGGCACTGACGCGATTATAAGAATGTTGGGTACGATTTTTGAAAGGTTCTTAAATCTCGGATTTTGGTTTTACACCCAAAAAGAGGAGATCTTCAGGTTTATTTTAGTAATTACTTATACTTCAGAAAGAAATATACGTTTCAAAACACTTTCTACGAGGGGAAAAGGGTAAGAGGAAATGTTCTTTCTATACCACGCATCCTCAGAAATTCGCAGGAGCTCGGTGTAGTTACAAGAACTTTATTCCTTCCATGATACTCCGTGTTCTTCTTTTGAACCGTCGGTGTTAATCCTGTCGTGATATTCTTCACTTGTTCATATAGCTGGGGCTCCAGTTTTGTTTCGTTGGCATTTGTTTGATAATTAAATAAAGATTACATGGTATAGACGGACGTATTTTTTCTTTTCTAAAAAATGTAGACTTAAAAGTTATTTGCAGCTTAATTGAGATCATAGTTTAGCTGATATATATATATATATATATATATATATATATATATATATATATATATATATATATATATATATAATTTTAAATGAGACAAATGAGACATTGAAATATACTATATGGAGCAAAATAATACTGTCGCAATATGGAGGCTACTTTGATCAACATAATGATGATATCACTTCAGGAATTTTACCACTTAGAACATATACATTCCTTGCCATTTAGAACATATACATTCCTTGCCATTTAGAACAGATACATTTCTTGCCATTTAGAACATATACATTCCTTGCCATTTTAGAACATATGCATTCCTTGCTATTTAGAACAGATACATTCCTTGCCATTTAGAACATATACATTCCTTGCCATTTAGAACATATACATTTCTTGCCATTCAGAACATACATCCATTGCCATTTAGAACATATACATTCCTTGCCATTTAGAACATACACATTCCTTGCCATTTAGAACATATACATTCCTTGCCATTTAGAATATATACATTCCTTGCTATTTAGAACGTATACATTCCTTGCCATTTAGAACATATACATTCCTTGCCATTTAGAACATATACATTCCTTGCCATTTAGAACATATACATTCCTTGCCATTTAGAACAGATACATTCCTTGCCATTTAGAACATATACATTCCTTGCCATTTAGAACATATACATTCCTTGCCATTTAGAACATATACATTCCTTGCCATTTAGAACATATACATTCCTTGCTGTTTAGAACATATACATTCCTTGCTATTTAGAACAGACACATTCCTTGCCAATTAGAACATATCCATTCCTTGCTATTTAGAACATATATATTCCTTGCCATTTAGAACATATACATTCCTTGCCATTTAGAACATATATATTCCTTGCCATTTAGAACAGATACATTCCTTGCCATTTAGAACATATACATTCCTTGCCATTTAGAACATATACATTACTTGCTATTTAGAACATATACATTCCTTGCCATTTAGAACATATACATTCCTTGCCATTTAGAACATATACATTCCTTGCTATTTAGAACATATACATTCCTTGCTATTTAGAACAGACACATTCCTTGCCATTTAGAACATATACATTCCTTGCTAATTAGAACATATACATTCCTTGCCATTTAGAACATATACATTCCTTGCCATTTAGAACATATACATTCCTTGCCATTTAAACATATACATTCCTTGCTATTTAGAACATATACATTCCTTGCTATTTAGAACAGACACATTCCTTGCCATTTAGAACATATACATTCCTTGCTATTTAGAACATATACATCCCTTGCCATTTAGAACATATATATTCCTTGCCATTTAGAACATATACATTCCTTGCCATTTATAACATATACATTCCTTGCCATTTAGAACCTATACATTCCTTGCCATTTAGAACATATACATTCCTTGCCATTTAGAACATATACATTCCTTGCTATTTAGAACAGATACATTCCTTGCCATTTAGAACATATACATTCCTTGCCATTTAGAACATATACATTTCTTGCCATTCAGAACATACATCCATTGCCATTTAGAACATATACATTCCTTGCCATTTAGAACATACACATTCCTTGCCATTTAGAACATATACATTCCTTGCCATTTAGAATATATACATTCCATTACTATTTAGAACGTATACATTCCTTGCCATTTAGAACATATACATTCCTGGCCATTTAGAACATATACATTCCTTGCCATTTAAACATATACATTCCTTGCTATTTAGAACATATACATTCCTTGCTATTTAGAACAGACACATTCCTTGCCATTTAGAACATATACATTCCTTGCTATTTAGAACATATACATCCCTTGCCATTTAGAACATATATATTCCTTGCCATTTAGAACATATACATTCCTTGCCATTTATAACATATACATTCCTTGCCATTTAGAACCTATACATTCCTTGCCATTTAGAACATATACATTCCTTGCCATTTAGAACATATACATTCCTTGCTATTTAGAACATATACATTCCTTGCCATTTAGAACATATACATTCCTTGCCATTTAGAACATATACATTCCTTGCCATTTAGAACAGATACATTCCTTGCCATTTAGAACATATACATTCCTTGCCATTTAGCACATACACATTCCTTGCTATTTAGAACATATACATTCCTTGCCGTTTAGAACATATACATTCCGTCCAGTATGTTATTAAAATCTGTATTTCCATTATTAGACCTATTTATGTTTCTTCTTTTTGGTCATTGGTCGGCTATTTCTGTCTTTTCTTTAGGATTACAGATCTTTAAATGTGTAAAGATTGTAGACCCTCTAGTGTATATTTACTAAATAACGAAATGAATTTATTGATAAAAAGTAGGCTTGAAATATTAACTTTCAAAATTAGCTTTCCACATTAATCTGCAAATAATTAGTGACTTAACTTCCATGACTATTGATATTTATTGTTGTTGTACTCGTCCTGTATGATTTTTTTACTTTTAAAAAAAAAACCTCTTGGTTAAATATTGATTGAAATGGGCATTTGATAATTATATATTGAATGCTAGTTTTTTATTAGTTGCAGATTTGTACATTAAGATGAGGTCATTAATTAGTAAACATAGTAAAGCTTCAAGATAGGAGAGAAAGGTTGTACTCTCTCATGAGGTCATCTCATTAAGTAAATATATTTGCTTTAAGAAAAAAAGTAAGCTGACCCAATTCATGATTGGTTGGCTGCAATAAATTCAGCTAAGGACCTGTGTTTGTTTATGGGTTGGTTTCATTTATTACGGATATGCGAATGTCATTTTGCTTTGTGCATCACCTATGTGCTATCAATATAATATTTTTAATGCAAATTAATAATTTCTAGCAAGAAAAATCGGTCTTCGAATGGACAAATAATTGTGATCATTCGAGAAGATTTATTTGTTTCAATCTTTCACTAGAAGTACAAAGTGCTCAGACTTTCGGATGTAGTAACTGTCTTGGAATCATTGCAAAGTTATTTAAAGACATTTTGGATTATATCGTTGTCATACATCAAGACTATTGGCACATCAGCATAAAATATGAACTTCATTCGGATTAATATTGGAACTCATTTGGAAAACTCGATGCCTTTAGTCTTGGATTTTAATCACCATACTCTAAGCTAATTTTAATGTTTCCAGTTTCTATTTTAGAAAAATAATGTTTTGTACAATTTTACAAAACTAGTCGGCTTTCTCTTTTTCGTTACACAGTTTCAAACTGCAGAGTCGTAACAATAGTATTAAAACTTTTTAAGTAGCAATTCCATTTCCCAATACAATCATAATCATGTTCGAAAATGACAGAGAAATCGGGAATGGACAAAATCTCTTCGCTTGCGTATGGAAAAAAATGTTTAATTTAACAAAATATACAATGTGTCTCATTGTAAGGTATGTGCCTTAAAATATATAATAAAACGACAATGTTTCCCATTTCACTATTGAAATATTTCCTTTATATATATATATATATATATATATATATATATATATATATATATATATATATATATATATATATAAATATATATATTAATGTGCTATAATGCATTTTCTCCGTTCTTGTGTTTGATGATACTTAATTATTAACCAAGAGGAGTAAGTTTCTTTCTATATATGATGGACAGTATAATATGTCATTTTTGTTTTTGTCTTTATTGCAGACAATTTATGAAGATCCTCACCATGGAAAAAATAGGTCTAGTGACAATCATTATAGCTGCATCGTATCTCGGAAGCTTAAGTAAATATTATTGCCAATTGTTATTAAAGAGGACTCGAATTAACTGACATTCAAAATAACAATTATACCGACTGTTGAACTTTGGAAACGTTTAATTAGAACTGTGGAATTGTATTGCTTTCCTCCCTGTTAAGCTCATTTGCTGTATGAGGAGACACTATATTACAGAAGACATTAAACAAACCCCTAAAAAGAAACTTTTGCAAATCTGGTCTCATTGCATTATTAACTGCAGTTGTAGTAATAATTACAGTGATATGTACCTGCACGAGAGTATTAACAATTGTGCCTGAAATTGTCTTACAAAGAGAAGAATAACATGATTTTTGTTTCTTTTATATATATATATATATATATATATATATATATATATATATATATATATATATATGTATACATATATATATATATATATATATATATATATATATATATATATATATATATATATATATATATAGAGAGAGAGAGAGAGAGAGAGAGAGAGAGAGAGAGAGAGAGAGAGAGAGAGAGAGAGAGAGAGAGAGAGAGAGAGAGAGAGAGAGAGCTATTTTTAATATAAGTCGTATGGTTTCGTCATGCCAGTAAAATTTATTGAAACCTTATCCTGTATTTGATATGCACTTCTAAAATTTCGGCTATGATAAACTTACCAAGTAAACACACGTTGGCTAGTGTGTTACCTCAAGTAAAACTTAACAAAAAGCTTTTATTTGGAAAGGTAAATACAGAGTTTGGTTTTACAGAAAGGATAATAGGTGGCTTACTATATGATATTTAACTCCTAGGTCGTTTCTACATTTTATAGAACGTACCAAATAATTTTCATCATAAAGGTTTGATTTTTACGGTAGGTACAGAACTTGATGACGGATGCACATCTGACTGGGAATTTCTTCCGAATTCATCAAAGAGACAAATATCTAATGTAGCCGGAAGTGGCGAAACTTTTGTATCAGATGCCTCAATCGTGGACGGCTGGTATACAGTTGCAACGGGATACACACTGGCAAATACTGATGGTAATTTACATATTGGTTCATGTGGCACATACTACCCAATATGGATAAATGGTAAGATCTCTATAGTTATGAAACATACACACACACACACACACACACACACACACACACACACACACACACAAGCAACAGACTTCCTTTATATGCACTTATAAATGCTACTTCGCAAATGGAAGCGCTAAACATCATAATTATTAAGACAAGACATACCTTTTTCTTTTTGGGAGTCAGTTTAATTGAAAATCACAATTTTAAAAAAGAATATCTTAAAGATGTGGACTTTTGCAGACATCGTATTGAAATAAATGACATTTTCTACCACCTACCGTGCATATGAAGTTGCTCCGAATCTTCAAAAATTGATTAAAGTATGTATTTTTGCTGTCAATAACCTTCTCTAAGAGCTTTGTAACCAAAGTGAAAAACGATTCATTAAAGAAATTATATAATTTTTAAACGTTGACTCTTTTCTTTACCAAATGATGTTGAATAGTTATATTTCTACGCACATTAAAAATGAGGACTTGTATTTGCTGTAAGTGGCCCACTTTACAAATAATAATCGCGAAAAACTGGATCTAACAAGTCAAATATTAGAAAGCATGGCCAGCTTCAGTTAAATAGGAATAGATCCGCATAATATTGGATCTTGCGGACATTTGTCACCTCACTAACTCGTCTACAAGTTTAGTCAACTTTAAAGAAAAAAAAATCCCACACTTATTTTGTCACAATTGACTAGCAGATCAAGGACCTCCAGTTCATTTTTTCAAAGCATTTTGTGACTACCATGCTTGACCTAAATTCGACAAAGTACATGACAAATTCCGCAATCGGCTATTTGCCAAAGATGATTACAAACTAAGAAAACAAAGGTATTTTTTAGCCAGTCTCCATAAAGCTAAAGAAAGGCTAAGAGGGCAAAAACAGAACACAACAACACAGAAATCAATTAAAACATTAGAAACGATTAACTCCAATCAAAAGTATAAAACTTTTAGAACAGCCTGATATATATATATATATATATATATATATATATATATATATATATATATATATATATATATATATATATATATATATTCTGCCATGTACATGTTTCAGGAACATATCCGAAAAGAAAACTCGAAAAGGTTGCAGTTCGGGCCTGCACAAAGACGTATTTCAATTCATGTGACCATTTGTTTGACCTGACGATACAATGTTGTGGATCCTACTTCGTATATTATTTGAAGAATACCACAGTCAGCTCGGCTTATTGTCTGGGTAAGTTAAGTACACTTTTCTTTATGATAGGAATTTCTAGGTAAGACATATACACTTGTCTTTACCAGGTAATTTGTGGGTAAGATAAATACAATTGTCTTTACCAGGAAATGTCTAGGTAAGACATATACACCTGTCTTTACCAGTTTATATTTGGGTAAGATAAATATAATTGTCTTTACCAGGGAATGTCTAAGTAAGACAAATACCCTTGTCTTTGCCATGAAACGTCTAGGTAAGATAAATACACTTGTCTTTCCCAGGGAATATCTAGGTAAGACAAATACACTTGTCTTTACCAGGGAATATCTGGGTAAGATAAATATAATTGTCCTTACATGGGAATGTCTCGGTAAGACAAATACACTTGACTTTACCATGAAACGTCTAGGTAAGATACATAAACTTGTCTTTACCAGTGTATATCTGGGTAAGATAAATGGGTGGATAAATACATTTGTCTTTACCACGGAATGTTTTGGTAAGACAAATACACTTGACTTTACCATGAAACGTCTAAGTAAGATATATATATATATATATATATATATATATATATATATATATATATATATATATATATATATACTTGTCTTTTTTGGGTGATGTATGAGTGTAATCGTTTGCCAGGGAAGTGTCTATGTAAAATAATTACACTAGCCTTTAACTGGAAATCCGGGATAGAGTATCTTTACCGGGTGTTCTCTGGATAAGGTAAATACACTTTTTTTTTACCAGGGTATGTCTGGTTTATATAAATACAAGTCTTTGCTAAGTTATGTCTGGGCGAAATAATTACACCTGTCTTGCCGAGGTTATGTGTGGGTGAGATAACTACACTTGTCTTTATAGGGGATTCTCTAGGTACGATAATTGCACTTGTCTTTACCGGGAAATTTTGGGTTAAGATAAATGCACTTGTCTCTACTGGCGAATCTGTGTGTGATAGATACCATTGTCTTCAACTGAGAATCTCTGGGTGAAATAAGTCAGTCATTCTTTACCGGGCGATGAATGGGTAAATTAAATGCACTTTTCTTTATCGGGAAATACCTGTGCAAGATAAATACACTTGTCTTGACCAGGGAATTTGTAAGGAAGATACCTACATAAATCTTTCCTACTGAATTTCTGTGTGAAATAAATACTTGCCTTTTTGCGGGGGGGGGGGAAGGAGAGGGGAGGAACAATCGCAGATATAATTTGATAGATCTTTATTATGAACATAATACAAGAGTCATTACAAGAAAAAGAAGCTATACTGAAAGTCAAGTTTTTAACAGACATGCGTGATAGAACATTTAAGCGCTTAACTTGTTGATGTATTGACTAGTTTCATAAATTGTTTCATTAGATCATTAGATTGACATAATAAAAGCCTGTTTTTATAGGATGGCAAATATTATATCAAACGACACTAATTGTTATCTGTTTAAGTTGCTGTGACAAAGATCTTCAGTTTGTAATATTTAAGTTTTGGCATTCTCAGTAAAAACGCTTATACTGATATATTTTGTTGATTATTGGAGACTGTACAAAATAATTTTGAAAGTGAGAACAGTATAGTACATGCTGATATAGTTCGTTGCTTATTGGAGACTGTACAAAATAATTTTAAAAGTGAGAACAGTACATGCTGGGTAGTTGCTATTGTGTCGTGCGTCTCATAATCCTCAACAGAATGGCAATTATTCTTTTCTCTCTTTTCCTTTGATTCCAAAACGATAATTTACATTTATGTTTTGTACGATTAACTTCAGTAGAAATGTATACGCTGTAAATATATCTGCAGCTGTACCAGAGTATCAATTTTGTTAATTTAATGACTCATTTTTCCAGTAATTGTACTGTGAAGGAATGAAACTATTGTAATGTTGAAGTAGGTAAACTTTACTCAGCTTCTTAGTGTTGATGTTACGTTTAGCAAATGCATTTATTGTAGATCAGCATATATTTGCATATTAAATAAAAACAATACTTAATTAGCATGTGTAAAGTAGAAACAATATTAAGTTTTGGCTAACTTAGACGGACAAGAATCAACACGCAATGTTGAAAATGTGCCACAATTGTGTCAACGAAATATCTGAACTGAGTGCTGTAAATAAATAATCGATGCGTGAGTGATAAAGGCATTGGACACCGTACATGTATTCGGGACAATTCAGCCACAATCATTGATCACCATCTTTAATATCAATCATTTTTTAGACGTGTAACCACCTTTATGGCTTGTAATACAATGGAATCTTTTCACCATTTAGTAATATTTAAGTTAAATCTAACCAATTATACTTTCCCCCACAGCTGCATCATATTAAATTATTTTTAGATGCTTATTTTTTTCTCCGTTAACTTTATAGTGTCAGATTCGTTCAGTATTTTACGATATTATATTCACGCGTACTTCATATTGCACTCACATGTGCCCAGCATTGTGTTAGGAACTACTTTATAAATAGATCATGTACACTCACGTAGTAGGCGATTCACGTTCTGGTTGATTAAATTTGTTTCTGGATGAACTAAAGCAGATGTTTCCTGGATTGCCATATACCATCTGGCGTGCCACATTCATGATGAATCTGCGCTTGTATATTAAGTTTAGAATATGACATACATTCAGTTACTTTGTTTCTTGTAGCATATTGTTTTCCTTCATATAATTAAGCCTTAGGTAGAATAAGAAAATGAGAATATAATAAAAAGGTTGCTGCGTTTGTATGGGAAAATATGAACTCGTTTTGTCGGATGGATGCACTCTCAATGTCGTGCAGTATTTCCATCCGAAAAACTCGTTCATATTTTCCAATACAAATGCAGTGACATATAAATATTACTGTGTTGATATGAAATTAAACACAAAAAACTATATTTGACTAAAAACCTAAGCTCTTCACTTTTATAATATTTTGTGAATCAGCAAGTAAATTCAATGCAATATTAATGAAGATGTGATCGGATTTGGTTCAGAAAGCACCCTCTGTATGATGCAGATTGTAAATCAGTAAAGCAATACTTCCTTTGATAAATTTATAAATCATATGATACAGTGGACAAGTTCGCTTCATATAAGCATTCTAGAAATATGTACAAGACATGATCAGCCATAAACGCCACTTCTACAAAGTAAACGAAAAGAACAGCCTTGATAAAGTATCGATTAAAACGAGATCGGAGTTGGGCATAAACAACTCTGGCATTATGCACAATTCACATCCGTAAAGTACCATGCACTTGATACGAATAGAAATAATACAATAAGATTGATAACTTGGCTTT
This sequence comes from Potamilus streckersoni, assembly GCA_016746295.1. Lineage (NCBI taxonomy): Eukaryota > Metazoa > Mollusca > Bivalvia > Unionida > Unionidae > Potamilus > Potamilus streckersoni. The sequence goes on along the minus strand of JAEAOA010001892.1, from coordinate 897,998 downwards.
ATAGAAATACTATATAAATATATGCAAATTCATAATTAGGCATAAATACAACTTCTAAAATAACAAAGGAATAATCCACTCTTTATCAACGTACTGTTAGAGAAAACTTGGAGAGGTTTCTGAAGATGCTCCAAATGTCCATAACAATGTTGAGTAGAAAATTAAATTGCACTGAATTCTACCAGTACTTAATAAAATTATTTGAGATATGTTATACAACATTTTAAGTTGAACGGAACAACTGACACTCTTTATGAAAATAATGATTTTTAATAACTTGAGGAAGAAGTACAAAACATTATAAATTTTAAAATCTTTAAATTCATTGGAAATTAAAACCCGTTAGATAGGCTGTTTCGAGGCAACGAGAAACATTGCAATACCCGTTTTTTTGTTTCTATTTTTCAATAAAATCTTTCATCATGAATATTTCACGAAGCTTTTGTCATCAGCTGTTATCGCATTCATTTATAAAATATGTAATATAAATATGTCCGCAAATTATGGGGGCATTAACCTTTTACCAGTTCTCATTAAAATATTTACTTTTGTACTAAGTGTAAGATTAGTTAACAAGGACAATGAACAATGGGTCCTGGGTGAATAACAATCTAGTTTTAGAAGACCATACTGTACTGTGTATAATATATGTATTCTAAACTGTGAGATGTAAATATCTAAAAAAAGGATACATTTTAAGAAAAAGTGTTTAACCGTATTAAATTACCCTTACTTTACCGTCAATTAATCAATGAAACATGAGCACTAAGATGTTTACTATGTACAACATCAAAACTTGTGTGAAAACGCCAAACGGTTTGACAGAAACATGAAACCGCACATTATGAATACGAAAAAGTTATATTTCATCAACCATTTGATTTTCATCGCTTTGAAATGACTGAAAGACACACTTTGATGAACAGCATATAGACTTGTAAATAAGAAACGGCTCAGTTATTGAACTGCCGCATGCAGATGACATTGTTGCTGAAGCTGCTATTCAGCTTCATAGAGTACTCAATTAGTAAAATGGAAATCTGCAACATCTTGAAGCTAACGATAAGAACACGGTGAAGACCAGAATTAGTTTTCGGAAAGGGAATATCCGATAGGATATTCATGTTGGTGCTCGGTGACAGCCTGACAGAGATATCATCTTATTATAAGTATCTTATTTTTCTTGTACACAGTCATGGTGTATTTAGCAGCACAATCAGCAAGGCAACATAAAAGCTTGAAGATTACATTTAATCGTTTTGATCAACTTTCTACAGAATATCGATTCCAGATACATGAATCAGAATTAAGGGGATTTTATGCAAAAAAGACATTTGCTGTACACATTTTTTGTAACTATCATATTAGCATAAAAGTGCCATAGACCAATATTTTTATATTTTTTATAAAAAAAAATCTATAATGAATCAGTGTAAGATATAGAAGCATACTTAAGTACTGGTTATGAGTGTTATAGATGACCGAATATAGGTTTCCAGGCAAAATTATAGTCTGCAGATGACTTGGGGCGAATATTCTGGAAGTTTGGTAAACCAAGTTAAAAATCTATTCTTTTCATAGGGAATGGAAAAACTTTGGATAAATCTAACACTTCTAGGACAAAAGTTGAAAAGAATTTTCATGCAAAATAGATTAGGTAACTGTTTCTAATGTTTAAGCTTAGTAAATGTGTTAACAGGCATCTTTTAGAGTATTTCCTTAAATGAAATTCAGTACTGTTAGCATAAATACAAAGTTTCTGGAAATTTATTGTCTTTTTTCAACTTTCTTGTAGAATATTTTAACGAAGACGATTTTGTATTAATGCATTTAAAATATTGTATAAACTCATCCACAATTGATCTTAGTTACATTTTTTAGAAACAGACAACACGAACGAAAATGACTATTTGCCATCAAAAGTGGTTCATTGTCCAATTCGAAAAACAATATTCTAAGCACCAAAAGATCAATATCAAATAATAATGTTTACAAATTTGAACCTGATGCTATCCAAATAGTGTATTTACTTTGTGAATGAATAAAATATTTGAAATTATACACTATAACTATTGTTTTCTGTTCCAAATAGGAACTGCACGATCTTGCAATAATGACAGCTCTTGTTCTATAGTATCTGGTACAACGACAGGAACAAACTGCAGGAATGGTAAGGTTGTCACGTAACCTGTCACTCATATGTCACTGATGCTTGCAGTCAATTACGATAAAGTTGTCAGATATGTAGTATAACATTAAATTAACTATTCTCAAAATATAAATGTAAATGAATCAAGTATATAAATTGAACTTTTCTCAGCTCATAAATATAATACAGGCAAGAACATATGGGAGTAAATATGTATGGATTTAAAGGAAATATCTTGAAATGTTTTTATTTCATAAAGCTTTTATAACAAGAAAATATAATAGTTTTCAATGTCTGACATGTAACAGCATAGTGGGTAACGTATGCGCCTATTTTCTATTATTCACATACTCTGCATAATCTATATAAAATCGGATATATATATATATATATATATATATATATATATATATATATATATATATATATATATATATATATATATATATATATATATATATATATAGAATACAAATCATATGGCGAATAACAACCCTTTCAAGCGTACTGGATCCACCAAGGGATCACTTGTGTCAGGGATTGATTAAAATAGATGCAATAAACTGACAACGAACAGTAGGAAACTAGTAACTAACTAGCCTAAGCGCTTTCGACTCTTAATGAGTCTTTTTCAATGGCAAATACAAAACATATATACGACAAACAAATAAACACAAAAACGTTGTGTTTGTAAACCTCTACATGGTCGTCTCCACATGGGTTAAAACTACATATACAACCAGCTTGTATAGACTTGTTGCGGATACTGTCATTGCCCCATATCATCTTTTATAGAGGGTGAAATTAAATTTGATTCATTTAATAAAATGTTCCAATAATATATATATATATATATATATATATATATATATATATATATATATATATATATATATATATATATATATATATATATATATATATAAAACTTATATTAAAATAAAAGTAAAAGGTTATTGGAAATAAATTTCAGAAGTAAGAATAAAACAAGTGTACCATTTTCACTTAATAAAAAATGTATTTTTTAAAAGTTAATGTTGTAAGCAATTGCTTTTAAGTATTCTATGATGTCAGGATTGTCGAAGTCGGCGATTATGTTATGCAATTATCGAAGAACATTCTTTGTACTTCTTTGGCTGTTGAGGCAAATGTCCATCGAATATCTGATTTATGTTGACATTATTTAAACTCTGTTCACATTAAAAAATTTCTTAACTTTTCTTTGACGGAGATGTACTTTGTGAAGCTAGCCCTAATAAGGGGGGAGGGGCATTTAATTCCTAAATGCATGAAATCAACGGTCTGGTTATACATCACTTATATTACATTGTAAAACACGATCATAGGCTTTAAGTATTAAAATGTCATTAAAAAGTTTCCTTATAAAACTATTATTTGGAAAAATGTAGAGAGAGAGAGAGAGAGAGAGAGAGAGAGAGAGAGAGAGAGAGAGAGAGAGAGAGAGAGAGAGAGAGAGAGAGAGAGAGAGAGAGAGATGGGTGAGGACAGGAAAGTGTATATTTTACATTTGATAATGCTGTATTACTTGTTATCAATAAAGTAATAATTATCCGATCTTTTTCAATTTTGCTTCATATTACGTTAACGATAAAATGAATAAATAAAGCTGGTATACATAACAGAAAAATGTTACTATATATAAATAAAGTAGTAGAAACACTGGGGGTAATCCTATTTGATGTAGGAGTCGGGGCGGTGGAGATGTCAGATGACATATATATATATATATATATATATATATATATATATATATATATATATATATATATATATATATATATATATATATATATATATATATATATATATAGAGAGAGAGAGAGAAAGAGAGAGAGTTTCAATTATGTATATCAAAAGATTCAAGATTGAAATCTATTTGTGAAACGCATGCAAGTCATTATCGATTGATCTAACTGAAATGTATGCGCCGATTTTCTGTTTTACATAGACTGCATAATCTATATGAATTTGGAAAAGATTACTAAACATTACTCTTTATTCCTTAAAGAATATTTAAATTCCCAAATTAATTCTAAACATGAATTTGGTAGTCAATTAAATCTTTTTTGCTATTATCATAAATAGAAATATAAATTCTTAAATACAATTAAACATCCAATTATATTATATTATTAGAATAAAACGAGGTATTCACAACAAAAAAACCATTTGAACTAGAAAGGTTACAACATAAATCTCTAACTTTTAAAGAACTCATTCCTTAAGAAATTTATCAACATGAAGTATTCTTACCTGTAAAAAATATACGAGCAGGCTGAAGGTACTAGAACTTGGGGGCTTATTTATAGTAGTTGAAAACACTCCTTAACCTATTTTGGGAAGCACGTGTACAAGGTGTGTCATGATAGCACCATGCATGTTCTGCGTGATTCAAATCAGAGAGATCCAGTTTATCCTAATGGAATCGAACATGTTCTTTTGCGTCACATTATGCCTCATCAGCTTTATCGCCGAAACCTTTAGTTTACTAAATCAGACCGTAGGTTAAGAACTTCCGCCACTGAGTATATTATTAGCCGAGTCTTGAATATACATATATAATACGGAGAAGCTTTTGTACTTGCTACAGAGTGAACATGCACATTATACTACAAGGGCAGAGTTTTACCTGTTTGTAAAGGTTAGAATGAGATTTGTACATTTTTTAAAGAAGCAATCTTTATCAAAACAGAATAAAGCTAAATTAATTAAAGTTATTATACATATATTTTTATGGAAATTACTCTTAATATAATTTAATGAGAGTTTAATCCAATAAAAAATTAGTTTTAATACAATTTAGAAGAAATTCTAAGGTTATTATTTTTGCTTTAAATTTCTGTAATATATATATATATATATATATATATATATATATATATATATATATATATATATATATATATATATATATATATATATATATATATATATATAAAGAATACAAATCATATGGCGAATAACAACCCTCTCAAGCGTACTGGATCCACCAAGGGATCACGTCTGTCAGGGATTAATTAAAATAGATGCAATAAACTGACGACGAACAGTACGAAACTAGTAACTAACTAGCCTAAGCGCTTTCGACTCTTAATGAGTCTTTTTCAAAGGCAAATACAAAACATAGTTACGACAAACAAATAAACACAAAAACGTTGCGTTTGTAAACCTCTACATTTCTATCTTCACATGTGCTAAAACTATAAATACAACCAGCTTGTATAGACTAGTTGCGGAAACTGAAAACGTTGTATAATTCCCTAAAAGTCTACAAGCCAAAGCGACATCTATTTTTACTTTGTGTACATATGTAACGCAGATTATATCCCGGATATTTGGTTCTATACCGGTTATTCTTATAGTAAAAGTTGAAGGATAAGAAGATTTAGAAAATGTTAAATTCTACTAGTGCATAGTTTTCATTTTCTAGTCTTCTTGGTTTAGACCGCTTGGTTTCAATGTTCTAAGGCGGCGTATCCAGTATGATTCCTTTTCCTTCCTGGTTTCGGAACTCCAGCTGTGGTTGTTGGCAATAGCGATAAGTATTATATCACTGAAAGTGTGGCCAGGGGAGGAGAAGTGTTCTGCGACCGGGCTTCTGTACAGCTTTTTTGTCATCCAATCAGATCTATGAAGGTTTATCCTTATGTGTAGCTTTTCAGTTTCTCCCACGTACTGAAGGCCACAGATCTTACATGTGATGAGATAAATCACATTCTCTGTTTTGCACGTTTTGTGTGGACCATGTATGTTTAGTTTTTCTTTAGTCACTGTGCTAGTGAATGTCTTGGTCTCTATCACATGTTGACAGGTTTTGCATCTTTTATCGCCACAGGGTCCAGATTGACTAGGTTGGTTTTGACTAGCGATTGTTGTTAGCTTGGCCCTGACTAGGATGTCCTTTAGGTTTTTTGGTCTCCGGTAAGCTACTACAGGTTTGTTCGGAAGTATTAGGTTTAGTATGTCTGACGATTGCACGGTTGGCCAGTGGTTTGCGATGATTTTACCTACTTTGGGATTGTCTGGGTGATAGGTCAGAATAAATGGTATCCTATCAACCTTTTCTTTCTGTCCATATCTGAGTAGGTCATCACGGTTTGTTTGTTTGGCCCTTTGGATTGCCTCTGCAATCAGGTCTTTGTCGTAGCCTCGGTAAATTAAATGTTTAGCCAGCTCTTCAGACCTTTCTATGAATCTTTCATCGTCGGAGCAAATTCTGCGTATCCTCAGTGCCTGGCTATATGGAATGTTCTTAATGCAGTGTTTTGGATGACAGCTGGTTGGGAGAAGATACTGGTGTTTGTCGGTTGGTTTCGAGTAGATGTCTGTGTGTAATTTGTTTTCCACCAGTCTGGTTGTTGTGTCCAGGAAAACATGGTTTGAGTTGGAAATTTCTGCCGTGAATTTTATTGAAGGATGGAAATTGTTTGCCTTTGAAATGAAGTCATCCAGACTTTCTCTTCCATACTGCCACTTCATTTCTATATCATCGATAAAGCGTACCCACTGGTATGGTGTACGCTCAACCGATGCTAAGAGCTTTCCCTCAAGTTTTCCCATGAAAATGTTAGCATACGAAGGGGCCATTTTAGTACCCATTGCAGTTCCATTGATTTGTAGGGTACTAAAATGGCCCCTTCGTATGCTAACATTTTCATGGGAAAACTTGAGGGAAAGCTCTTAGCATCGGTTGAGCGTACACCATACCAGTGGGTACGCTTTATCGATGATATAGAAATGAAGTGGCAGTATGGAAGAGAAAGTCTGGATGACTTCATTTCAAAGGCAAACAACTTCCATCCTTCAATAAAATTCACGGCAGAAATTTCCAACTCAAACCATGTTTTCCTGGACACAACAACCAGACTGGTGGAAAACAAATTACACACAGACATCTACTCGAAACCAACCGACAAACACCAGTATCTTCTCCCAACCAGCTGTCATCCAAAACACTGCATTAAGAACATTCCATATAGCCAGGCACTGAGGATACGCAGAATTTGCTCCGACGATGAAAGATTCATAGAAAGGTCTGAAGAGCTGGCTAAACATTTAATTTACCGAGGCTACGACAAAGACCTGATTGCAGAGGCAATCCAAAGGGCCAAACAAACAAACCGTGATGACCTACTCAGATATGGACAGAAAGAAAAGGTTGATAGGATACCATTTATTCTGACCTATCACCCAGACAATCCCAAAGTAGGTAAAATCATCGCAAACCACTGGCCAACCGTGCAATCGTCAGACATACTAAACCTAATACTTCCGAACAAACCTGTAGTAGCTTACCGGAGACCAAAAAACCTAAAGGACATCCTAGTCAGGGCCAAGCTAACAACAATCGCTAGTCAAAACCAACCTAGTCAATCTGGACCCTGTGGCGATAAAAGATGCAAAACCTGTCAACATATGATAGAGACCAAGACATTCACTAGCACAGTGACTAAAGAAAAACTAAACATACATGGTCCACACAAAACGTGCAAAACAGAGAATGTGATTTATCTCATCACATGTAAGATCTGTGGCCTTCAGTACGTGGGAGAAACTGAAAAGCTACACATAAGGATAAACCTTCATAGATCTGATTGGATGACAAAAAAGCTGTACAGAAGCCCGGTCGCAGAACACTTCTCCTCCCCTGGCCACACTTTCAGTGATATAATACTTATCGCTATTGCCAACAACCACAGCTGGAGTTCCGAAACCAGGAAGGAAAAGGAATCATACTGGATACGCCGCCTTAGAACATTGAAACCAAGCGGTCTAAACCAAGAAGACTAGAAAATGAAAACTATGCACTAGTAGAATTTAACATTTTCTAAATCTTCTTATCCTTCAACTTTTACTATAAGAATAACCGGTATAGAACCAAATATCCGGGATATAATCTGCGTTACATATGTACACAAAGTAAAAATAGATGTCGCTTTGGCTTGTAGACTTTTAGGGAATTATACAACGTTTTCAGTTTCCGCAACTAGTCTATACAAGCTGGTTGTATTTATAGTTTTAGCACATGTGAAGATAGAAATGTAGAGGTTTACAAACGCAACGTTTTTGTGTTTATTTGTTTGTCGTAACTATGTTTTGTATTTGCCTTTGAAAAAGACTCATTAAGAGTCGAAAGCGCTTAGGCTAGTTAGTTACTAGTTTCGTACTGTTCGTCGTCAGTTTATTGCATCTATATATATATATATATATATATATATATATATATATATATATATATATATATATATATATATATATATATATATAAATTCGAACTGTAAGGAATAATTTAGAGGTTGGAAAAAGCTTTACAAACATAGTGCCACATTATTTCGCCACCTACGATGAGCATATAACGGTCTTTTAAATTTATCAGCAATGTCTTCCATATTTCTATTTGACATTTATTTTGGTGGGTTCTTGATATATCAATAAACCTAATGTAAATAATTTAGTTACCACTATAGTATAATCTATACCAACTTTGGTCGAAATAGTTTTGAGCGTACATCGGTTTTTTTTTCCAAGATGAAAGGCTTCAATAGAAACAAAAACAACAAAGTTTAGGCATCACAGTCAAGATAACAACTAAAGGATCTAAGAAATTATTTTGACATCAGGCCTCCAAGATTTAAGAAAGAAACACTAACATTGTTAATAACAACGTTTTATAATTGGTATTATCTTGGTAGAAATAAGTTGGATTTTTCACCTCCCCGTAATTCTATTCTAATCTTCTTATTCTTTAGTGTATGCTCTAGAAATACAGGTGCATATTCTTTCCTTTAAAGTTGTAAACATACAATATTATACATCATTAAATCTATGTCTAATTTAGGTCACATCTTAATGCAATCTCTTTGATTAAGCACTCACATTAATCTTTGTCCACACAAATATTTGTTTACTTACACAGATGCAAACTTTGATACATCCGTAATATGCATAAGTACACATGTATCTAGATTCATACTTACTTTGTACCTACCTACTTAAAACGACCGTCCATTCATCCGTATATGCAGGCTTAGATATATACATATTTGTTCTCTGATAGGATCTAATAACACTATATTTTTACAGATGTGGACGAATGTGAAACGATTCCATGTGAGCATAACAGCACATGCATCAACTCCTATGGCTCCTTCAGGTGTCAGTGTACAGAGGGATGGTCAGGAAAAACCTGTGGATCAGGTACCGTGCAACAGAATAAATGCCTGTTTCTTTTCAGAGAATAAAACCTCGATGTTCACTCTTAATATATTAAGATACAAGTTAGTATTTTGTTTATTATTTATCAAATTGTACCGCACAAAAAGCTTGGGAGGTGTAATTTATAAAAATGAAGAAAGAAACGTTGATTGAATCTGGTATATTAAGATTGATTTGATACATACATACATACATATATACATACATACATACATACATACATACATACATACATACATACATACATACATACATACATACATACATACATGCACACCTGCCATACAAACATGATATGGTGTCATTTATTTTTAATATTCGTTCAAAGTCTTCATATTGTTTTATTAACTAAATCATAAAAAAATATAAAAAATAAAACAAGAAACCACACGCGGGTAATTTCTTCCGTGCGTAACTTAATAAAAATGTAGGGATCCACTTTTTCCGTACTAAATAGAAATAACGAATTCTCTTTTGCCTGACACAGTTCATCGCCTGCATTAGAGTTATATTTTATCCATTAAATAATATGAGCTAAATAGTTAACAACGATTTCTGAGGTTAGTCTTAACTGAAGTAGTAAAACAACACGTGAGAAACATTTCATTGCCGTCTCGACAAGAAATGAGGTAATTCACCCAATTCTAAATTAGTTGCGACGAAATGCGAAAATAAATTCAATGTCTGTTTTTGTTTTTAGTTTTACTCTCTATAAGTCGAATAAGAGTCACATGTCTAATATGACACCTGTCATTAAGAAAAGAGACTCTGGTAAACCGTGTTAACATGCCCGGGTGAGAGAAGCAAAGTTGTCATCAATGTACTCTAATGGAACAAATCCCAAACATATATACCCAGTGAAGACCGAATCATTTCTCTGTATCATTTTTTCAACTTTTTTTATCTTATGTCGATCGAAAATTAAATTTAATGCTTCTATCAAATGTATCTCCTTTTCATATTTTATTTTCGATGTTTCTCTACGTCGATTATCGCTCCTTTCGTCCAGTTGACAAGATTTCTAATTAACACCTCAATAGGCATATATTTATAATGCTATAATTTGTTATGAACGTATAATCTTTACGGCGATGTTGATATTATTTCAGTATTTCTTTACAGATGTAAATGAATGCAACTTCCGTCCATGTCAACATAACGGAACATGCATCAATGCATATGGGTCATTTGCATGTTGGTGTGCAGATGGGTGGACCGGTGAAACGTGCAAGCAAGGTATTTCAGAATACAAGCAGGCAAATATCGTCATCACAATTAGGACTCAATTTGATTTCTGTATAATGTACATTGATAAGGAATCATTGCTGAAGGAAACTTAATATAGATTAAATCCTGAAGATCATTGAACAAACACCAAAAAAAAAAACAATAAAAATTACAAATTCTTTGAAAGATAGCACATCTAAACAAATGAGAACGGAGACATAAAATAGGTGTGTGTCGAATATGTTTTTTTTCAGATAAAGAGAGAAACAAAGCAACACATTCAGTATGTCTTGGGGAACGTAGTTTATCTTGGAAACTGAGAAGCCATCAACTAATGCTTGACAAAAGAATATCTAATAAGTATAATACATCACATTTACTAACTTATTTTCAGAAAAAAATATTTTTATTGCTGACATACAAACATATATAGCACACACACACACACACACACACACACACACACACACACACATATATATATATATATATATATATATATATATATATATATATATATATATATATATATATATATATATATATATATAGTAATTTTGAACAAAGTAGTTGTACTTTTTGAACACCTTAGTGCAGATCAGACATAAATTTCACACTTCATGGAGATCAACAATATTAAATGAATGGTCTGGACAGGTAAGTAGGTTAAGATCGAGGATAAAGTTGGAATGTCCATGAGCGAGTGAAATTTGTAGCCAGTGAAAATGAATTTGGACACAAGCGATTTGCTATCGCACGAGATATTTGTATCATGGGGATTCTGGTCACTTTCTCCACCAAATCATTATGCGTCTTTCCAATATATGTTGTAATATTGTTGTAGATATGAATGAATGCCAAAAAGACCCATGTAAAAACTTAGGTAATTGTATCAACACAAATGGATCATACCACTGCGCATGTCAGGAAGGATTCGCAGGAGCGGATTGCTCAGGCGGTGAGTAACAACACTTATGAGCTTATGTGAAAACAAAAGTCGCTGTATTATTTTATTTTTTTATTCGAGAATTTTATTTCAATATATGATTCCTTTATGTGATCTTTAACTTTTACTGGACAGTGAAATAAAAGCTTCAAAAAAGTCAGCTAACAAAACATATTAAAAATATCGATTATGTTATTGCATCATCATCATCATCATCATCATCATCATCATCATCATCATCATCATCATTATTTTAGGTTTGATACATTATAGATTTAAGCGACAGAAAACTTCCATTAAACACACTTTCGTCTATATATTCATTTGCAATGCTCTGTTCTTCATATCATGAGAATCCTACAACTTTCATTGACTGTTCATATTGATATATAATTTTGGGATCAATGCAAGACAATTAAAATAAATGACAAAAGGAATGTCGGTTTTTACAGCAAAGTACAAAGTTTAAAATGTACACTCTTCTTGTGAGATCCATTTTTCAAACCATACGTCAGACTGGACAAAGGAAATGTTGGCCAATCAAGTGCAAAAATATCCACTCGAAATGTGGAACATAATTTGGACTAGTAACAAGGTGCAACAAAAGATTCGTATGTATGTTATTTTGCATACACTTATAGAACATAAAAGGACTATATGGATTTTTATGGTAAGAAATGAACAAAAGCCCAATTTTAAAATATTTCAATGGGATTATTATTAGAGAAGATTCATTCAAGTTAATTAGATTCAATCGAAACTATACAGTGTGATCCGTTATTTTTCTTAAAAGCATATATTTACCGTTTTATAAATGAGGTCCATTTTACTGTTTCTCCTGTCTTACTAGTACATTTATTTCAGATGTCGATGAGTGTAAATTCATAAAATGCGAGCACAATGGCGTGTGCGTCAATTCATATGGTTCCTACCATTGTTCATGTTCAGTGGGATGGACGGGCAGAATCTGTGAAACAGGTGAGAATATATATATATATATATATATATATATATATATATATATATATATATATATATATATATATATATATATATATATATTATAAGTTTCGTTTAAAGATTCGTGGAGAGAAGTGTGCAGTTGCGCAAGATATTATTTTCAATACTGATAATGTATAGTTTAATGCCATTTTAATAAAATGCAGGAATGATATGAATACTTGTTTTGATGCATGATTTAATAATACGTACACTTCCGGTGATACCAAACAGAACAGGAATCTTGAACGACTGTGTGTATATATGAGAATTAATTACTAGGTCGTCTGGCGAGTGTGTCTGCTACGCACGAGCTTATATAACAACGATTCAGTGCCGTCATTTTTTGGTGATGCGTGCTTAGTAGTGACGGTATATGGGTTGGTGAAAAGGCAAGGCGATGGGTGCCAATTACCTAATTACTCGCGGACCTGGGTTCGAAACTCGGTAGAGTACAAATTTAATTTCTCTAACCTGTATGATAGTATTGTTCGTACTAAACTATATATATATATATATATATATATATATATATATATATATATATATATATATATATATATATATATATATATATATACACACACACACAGAATTTGCTTGTTGATACGCAGGACGCAGTTTTATTTCAACAACTTGCAAAACTAAAGACGGACGCATAAATCAGTTTGCTATGTTTCATCACAGAATATTAATTCATTGAATAACTCTTCAGTATAGGAATCATTTACGATATTAAAATAAATTTACAATTTTCTCATTCAGTTAAAATGTTTTCTTTAAAACTAGATTTATGAATCACTTTCAGTGTCAGCTGAACAGCAGACTGGCATGGACAGAACACACGTATCTTACATTTCCTGGATTCTGTTCGGATTTCTATTTTTGGTTGATCTTATTTTGATCAGTATTCAAATTTTTCAATGTTGTCGTCGACCAACTGCGAGACAGTCAAGCAAACGTGGTAATAGTCATTATGAGATTGTAAAATAATCTTGAAAAAAAACCTTTTCCGATGCTTTTAGTCAATCAATCAATTAATCAACCTTTCATTCAGATAACAAAACACGCAGAGTATTATAAATTAAGATTGAACTCTGTTTTGTATTTACTGCTTTAGAGAATAATTCTGTTTGTTTCATACTAGTCATGTCTGAAACACCTATTGGTGTCTAGGTATGGTTCTTAATTATGAATAAAATATATACACCAGTGAGTTATTTCCTTCAAAATGATCTGCGTAATTATATTGTGAGTATGAAAGAAAAGATTTGCACCGACTTAAAAAAACGATAAACGTAATTACGAACATCATGTAAACTGAAGATGTCGTAAATGGCTTTAGAAGTAAAATAACGTGGGTCATAAAATATGATATTCAGGTATACAGGAAAACTAGTTTCTTTTTAAATAAAATGTTGGAACATAACTAATACAATGCTTATACGATGGTGGAAGTCTGGACTTACCATTCCGATGCTGACATCCCGGACTTCATCCAAACTAGTCAGACTTGTAAACAGCAGAATAATACTATATAAATGGCTTGCGTGTGTGTTTTATTTTTCCTTTAATCATATGACTATTTTAATCAACTCAAATAATAGTGCACTAATCAAGAAAAGATATAGCCAATTTGTAAAATATTAAACATCAATTTCTTTGATATATCGACATCAGTATTCTTTATATTGCAGACAAATCCTTTGACGGTGACAGGTATCTAAATTCCTTGAATGGTTTCTCATCCTTTTCTTTTGTATGATTATGTAAATTACTACATCAGGATAATTACACTGTGTTCTTATGGATCATATTTAGTTGAAAATATTTGATGATTTAAGTAAATGACAATACAAATGCTAGATTCAAAATGTAACGATTGTATGTGGTCTAAATAATTTCGTATTGGTAAATCTATTATAGAGAAAAGTTTCTTCACGAATTTGAGCTCTAATATGAATGTATCGAAAATGTTTCTACAGCTTGATTATCTGCATCTAATTCCTAACTAGTTGACCGTTGTATTCTTTACACGGTGCGCAATTTACTATTTAAACTTGTGCAACCAAAAATTCATCCGACTTTTTCACACATATTAGTTTTCTCTTTCGTGTCAGAAACTGGAAAATATTAGTTAATTAACATTTCAAAACGTTTATCTAGCTTATTCTAAATATTTGGTTTGTAATAATCGATATTTGTATTCCCCATCAAACCAGGAAAACGGTAATCTTCAGTTATGGACAACATAACTTTACAACACACACACACACACACAAATTCACACACACACACACACACACACACACACACACATTGGTAGGTTGCTGCAAAGCCATTTATCATTGCGGTCTTGGTTTACATTCTTCAAAAATCTAAACATTTTGATTAATTAATTTGTATTTCAAGAAACAAAATTCTAAACCTGGAGATCGATATAAACCAAACAGAACACTGACCTAAGTCATTATTTTGCAGTGTAATCTTCTATAGTAAAATCAACGTATTGCACATGCCGTCTTAAAAGACGTAGTTTGTCCCTGTTATTTTCAGGTAGATGTACATTTTTAATGCGAAAGTTCTGACTGTTTAATATTTGTACTATAGAATAAGGAATGGACAGGATATTCAAAACTATGAACAAGATTCATTCTGACTGTTTAATATTTGTACTATAGAATAAGGAATAAACAGGATATTCAAAACTATGAACAAGATTCATTCTGACAGTTTAATATTTGTACTATAGAATAAAGAATGGACAGAATATTTAAAACTATGAACAAGATTCATTCTGACTGTTTAATATTTGTACTATAGAATAAGGAATGGACAGGATATTCAAAACTATGAACAAGATTCATTCTGACTGTTTAATATTTGTACTATAGAATAAGGAATGGACAGGATATTCAAAACTATGAACAAGATTCATTCTGACTGTTTAATATTCCTACTATAGAATAAGGAATGGACAGGATATTCAAAACTATGAACAAGATTCATTCTGACTGTTTAATATTTCTACTATAGAATAAGGAATGGACAGGATATTTAAAACTATGAACAAGATTCCTTCTGACTGTTTAATATTTGTACTATAGAATAAGGAATGGACAGGATATTCAAAACTATGAACAAGATTCATTCTGACTGTTTAATAT
The DNA here is from genome assembly GCA_016746295.1 of Potamilus streckersoni. Lineage (NCBI taxonomy): Eukaryota > Metazoa > Mollusca > Bivalvia > Unionida > Unionidae > Potamilus > Potamilus streckersoni. Next base: position 882,274 of record JAEAOA010001892.1, on the reverse strand, counting down.
TTGTACTATAGAATACGGAATGGACAGGATATTCAAAACTATGAACAAGATTCATTCTGACTGTTTAATATTTGTACTATAGAATAAGGAATGGACAGGATATTCAAAACTATGAACAAGATTCATTCTGACTGTTTAATATTTGTACTATAGAATAAAGAATGCACAGGATATTCAAAACTATGAACAAGATTCATTCTGACTGTTTAATATTTGTACTATAGAATAAGGAATGGACAGGATATTCAAAACTATGAACACGATTCATTCTGACTGTTTAATATTTGTACTATAGAATAAGGAATGGACAGGATATTCAAAACTATGAACAAGATTCATTCTGACTGTTTAATATTTGTACTATAGAATAAGGAATGGACAGGATATTCAAAACTATGAACAAGATTCATTCTGACTGTTTAATATTTGTACTATAGAATAAGGAATGGACAGGATATTCAAAACTATGAACAAGATTCATTCTGACTGTTTAATATTTGTACTATAGAATAAGGAATGGACAGGATATTCAAAACTATGAACAAGATTCATTCTGACTGTTTAATATTTGTACTATAGAATAAGGAATGGACAGGATATTCAAAACTATGAACAAGATTCATTCTGACTGTTTAATATTTGTACTATAGAATAAGGAATGGACAGGATATTCAAAACTATGAACAAGATTCATTCTGACTGTTTAATATTTGTACTATAGAATAAGGAATGGACAGGATATTCAAAACTATGAACAAGATTCATTCTGACTGTTTAATATTTGTACTATAGAATAAGGAATAAACAGGATATTCAAAACTATGAACAAGATTCATTCTGACTGTTTAATATTTGTACTATAGAATAAGGAATGGACAGGATATTCAAAACTATGAACAAGATTCATTCTGACTGTTTAATATTTGTACTATAGAATAAGGAATGGACAGGATATTCAAAACTATGAACAAGATTCATTCTGACTGTTTAATATTTGTACTATAGAATAAGGAATGGACAGGATATTCAAAACTATGAACAAGATTCATTCTGACTGTTTAATATTTGTAATATAGAATAAGGAATGTACAGATATTCAAAACTATGAACAAGATTCATTCTGACTGTTTAATATTTGTACTATAGAATAAGGAATGGACAGGATATTCAAAACTATGAACAAGATTCATTCTGACTGTTTAATATTTGTACTATAGAATAAGGAATGGACAAAACTATGAACAAGATTCATTCTGACTGTTTAATATTTGTACTATAGAATAAGGAATGGACAGGATATTCAAAACTATGTAATAAATTCATTCTGACTGTTTAATATTTGTACTATAGAATAAGGAATGGACAGGATATTCAAAACTATGAACAAGATTCATTCTGACTGTTTAATATTTGTACTATAGAATAAGGAATGGACAGGATATTCAAAACTATGAACAAGATTCATTCTGACTGTTTAATATTTGTACTATAGAATAAGGAATGGACAGGATATTCAAAACTATGAACAAGATTCATTCTGACTGTTTAATATTTGTAATATAGAATAAGGAATGTACAGATATTCAAAACTATGAACAAGATTCATTCTGACTGTTTAATATTTGTACTATAGAATAAGGAATGGACAGGATATTCAAAACTATGAACAAGATTCATTCTGACTGTTTAATATTTGTACTATAGAATAAGGAATGGACAGGATATTCAAAACTATGAACAAGATTCATTCTGACTGTTTAATATTTGTACTATAGAATAAGGAATGGACAGGATATTCAAAAACTATGAACAAGATTCATTCTGACTGTTTAATATTTGTACTATAGAATAAGAACTGGACAGGATATCAAAACTATGAACAAGATTCATTCTGACTGTTTAATATTTGTACTATAGAATAAGGAATGGACAGGATATCAAAACTATGAACAAGATTCATTCTGACTGTTTAATATTTGTACTATAGAATAAGGAATGGACAGGATATTCAAAACTATGAACAAGATTCATTCTGACTGTTTAATATTTGTACTATAGAATAAGGAATGGACAGGATATTCAAAACTATGAACAAGATTCATTCTGACTGTTTAATATTTGTACTATAGAATAAGGAATGGACAGGATATTCAAAACTATGACAAGATTCATTCTGACTGTTTAATATTTGTACTATAGAATAAGGAATGGACAGGATATTCAAAACTATGAACAAGATTCATTCTGACTGTTTAATATTTGTACTATAGAATAAGGAATGGACAGGATATTCAAAACTATGAACAAGATTCATTCTGACTGTTTAATATTTGTACTATAGAATAAGGAATGGACAGGATATTCAAAACTATGAACAAGATTCATTCTGACTGTTTAATATTTGTACTATAGAATAAGGAATGGACAGGATATTCAAAACTATGAACAAGATTCATTCTGACTCTTTAATATTTGTACTATAGAATAAGGAATGGACAGGATAATCAAACCTATGAACACGATTCATTCTGACTTTTTAATATTTGTACTATAAAATAAGGAATGGACAGGATATTCAAAACTATGAACAAGATTCATTCTGACTGCTTAATATTTGTACTATAGAATAAGGAATGGACAGGATATTCAAAACTATGAACAAGATTCATTCTGACTGTTTAATATTTGTACTATAGAATAAGGAATGGACAGGATATTCAAAACTATGAACAAGATTCATTCTGACTGTTTAATATTTGTACTATAGAATAAGGAATGGACAGGATATTCAAAACTATGAACAAGATTCATTCTGACTGTTTAATATTTGTACTATAGAATAAGGAATGGACAGGATATTCAAAACTATGAACAAGATTCATTCTGACTGTTTAATATTTGTACTATAGAATAAGGAATGGACAGGATATTCAAAACTATGAACAAGATTCATTCTGACTGTTTAATATTTGTACTATAGAATAAGGAATGGACAGGATATTCAAAACTATGAACAAGATTCATTCTGACTGTTTAATATTTGTACTATAGAATAAGGAATGGACAGGATATTCAAAACTATGAACAAGATTCATTCTGACTGTTTAATATTTGTACTATAGAATAAGGAATGGACAGGATATTCAAAACTATGAACAAGATTCATTCTGACTGTTTAATATTTGTACTATAGAATAAGGAATGGACAGGATATTCAAAACTATGAACAAGATTCATTCTGACTGTTTAATATTTGTACTATAGAATAAGGAATGGACAGGATATTCAAAACTATGAACAAGATTCATTCTGACTGTTTAATATTTGTACTATAGAATAAGGAATGGACAGGATATTCAAAACTATGAACAAGATTCATTCTGACTGTTAATATTTGTACTATAGAATAAGGAATGGACAGGATATTCAAATCTATTAGCAAGATTCATTATGAGTGTATAATATATGTACTATAGAATAAGGAAGGACAGATATTCAAAACTATGAACAAGATTCATTCTGACTTTTAATATTTGTACTATAGTATAAGAATGGACAGGATATTCAAAACTATGAACAAGATTCATTCTGACTGTTTAATATTTGTACTATAGAATAGGAATGGACAGGATATTCAAAACTATGAACAAGATTCATTCTGACTGTTTAATATTTGTACTATAGAATAAGGAATGGACAGGATATTCAAAACTATGAACAAGATTCATTCTGACTGTTTAATATTTGTACTATAGAATAAGGAATGGACAGGATATTCAAAACTATGAACAAGATTCATTCTGACTGTTTAATATTTGTACTATAGAATAAGGAATGGACAGGATATTCAAAACTATGAACAAGATTCATTCTGACTGTTTAATATTTGTACTATAGAATAAGGAATGGACAGGATATTCAAAACTATGAACAAGATTCATTCTGACTGTTTAATATTTGTACTATAGAATAAGGAATGGACAGGATATTCAAAACTATGAACAAGATTCATTCTGACTGTTTAATATTTGTACTATAGAATAAGGAATGGACAGGATATTCAAAACTATGAACAAGATTCATTCTGACTGTTTAATATTTGTACTATAGAATAAGGAATGGACAGGATATTCAAAACTATGAACAAGATTCATTCTGACTGTTTAATATTTGTACTATAGAATAAGGAATGGACAGGATATTCAAAACTATGAACAAGATTCATTCTGACTGTTTAATATTTGTACTATAGAATAAGGAATGGACAGGATATTCAAAACTATGAACAAGATTCATTCTGACTGTTTAATATTTGTACTATAGAATAAGGAATGGACAGGATATTCAAAACTATGAACAAGATTCATTCTGACTGTTTAATATTTGTACTATAGAATAAGGAATGGACAGGATATTCAAAACTATGAACAAGATTCATTCTGACTGTTTAATATTTGTACTATAGAATAAGGAATGGACAGGATATTCAAAACTATGAACAAGATTCATTCTGACTGTTTAATATTTGTACTATAGAATAAGGAATGGACAGGATATTCAAAACTATGAACAAGATTCATTCTGACTGTTTAATATTTGTACTATAGAATAAGGAATGGACAGGATATTCAAAACTATGAACAAGATTCATTCTGACTGTTTAATATTTGTACTATAGAATAAGGAATGGACAGGATATTCAAAACTATGAACAAGATTCATTCTGACTGTTTAATATTTGTACTATAGAATAAGGAATGGACAGGATATTCAAAACTATGAACAAGATTCATTCTGACTGTTTAATATTTGTACTATAGAATAAGGAATGGACAGGATATTCAAAACTATGAACAAGATTCATTCTGACTGTTTAATATTTGTACTATAGAATAAGGAATGGACAGGATATTCAAAACTATGAACAAGATTCATTCTGACTGTTTAATATTTGTACTATAGAATAAGGAATGGACAGGATATTCAAAACTATGAACAAGATTCATTCTGACTGTTTAATATTTGTACTATAGAATAAGGAATGGACAGGATATTCAAAACTATGAACAAGATTCATTCTGACTGTTTAATATTTGTACTATAGAATAAGGAATGGACAGGATATTCAAAACTATGAACAAGATTCATTCTGACTGTTTAATATTTGTACTATAGAATAAGGAATGGACAGGATATTCAAAACTATGAACAAGATTCATTCTGACTGTTTAATATTTGTACTATAGAATAAGGAATGGACAGGATATTCAAAACTATGAACAAGATTCATTCTGACTGTTTAATATTTGTACTATAGAATAAGGAATGGACAGGATATTCAAAACTATGAACAAGATTCATTCTGACTGTTTAATATTTGTACTATAGAATAAGGAATGGACAGGATATTCAAAACTATGAACAAGATTCATTCTGACTGTTTAATATTTGTACTATAGAATAAGGAATGGACAGGATATTCAAAACTATGAACAAGATTCATTCTGACTGTTTAATATTTGTACTATAGAATAAGGAATGGACAGGATATTCAAAACTATGAACAAGATTCATTCTGACTGTTTAATATTTGTACTATAGAATAAGGAATGGACAGGATATTCAAAACTATGAACAAGATTCATTCTGACTGTTTAATATTTGTACTATAGAATAAGGAATGGACAGGATATTCAAAACTATGAACAAGATTCATTCTGACTGTTTAATATTTGTACTATAGAATAAGGAATGGACAGGATATTCAAAACTATGAACAAGATTCATTCTGACTGTTTAATATTTGTACTATAGAATAAGGAATGGACAGGATATTCAAAACTATGAACAAGATTCATTCTGACTGTTTAATATTTGTACTATAGAATAAGGAATGGACAGGATATTCAAAACTATGAACAAGATTCATTCTGACTGTTTAATATTTGTACTATAGAATAAGGAATGGACAGGATATTCAAAACTATGAACAAGATTCATTCTGACTGTTTAATATTTGTACTATAGAATAAGGAATGGACAGGATATTCAAAACTATGAACAAGATTCATTCTGACTGTTTAATATTTGTACTATAGAATAAGGAATGGACAGGATATTCAAAACTATGAACAAGATTCATTCTGACTGTTTAATATTTGTACTATAGAATAAGGAATGGACAGGATATTCAAAACTATGAACAAGATTCATTCTGACTGTTTAATATTTGTACTATAGAATAAGGAATGGACAGGATATTCAAAACTATGAACAAGATTCATTCTGACTGTTTAATATTTGTACTATAGAATAAGGAATGGACAGGATATTCAAAACTATGAACAAGATTCATTCTGACTGTTTAATATTTGTACTATAGAATAAGGAATGGACAGGATATTCAAAACTATGAACAAGATTCATTCTGACTGTTTAATATTTGTACTATAGAATAAGGAATGGACAGGATATTCAAAACTATGAACAAGATTCATTCTGACTGTTTAATATTTGTACTATAGAATAAGGAATGGACAGGATATTCAAAACTATGAACAAGATTCATTCTGACTGTTTAATATTTGTACTATAGAATAAGGAATGGACAGGATATTCAAAACTATGAACAAGATTCATTCTGACTGTTTAATATTTGTACTATAGAATAAGGAATGGACAGGATATTCAAAACTATGAACAAGATTCATTCTGACTGTTTAATATTTGTACTATAGAATAAGGAATGGACAGGATATTCAAAACTATGAACAAGATTCATTCTGACTGTTTAATATTTGTACTATAGAATAAGGAATGGACAGGATATTCAAAACTATGAACAAGATTCATTCTGACTGTTTAATATTTGTACTATAGAATAAGGAATGGACAGGATATTCAAAACTATGAACAAGATTCATTCTGACTGTTTAATATTTGTACTATAGAATAAGGAATGGACAGGATATTCAAAACTATGAACAAGATTCATTCTGACTGTTTAATATTTGTACTATAGAATAAGGAATGGACAGGATATTCAAAACTATGAACAAGATTCATTCTGACTGTTTAATATTTGTACTATAGAATAAGGAATGGACAGGATATTCAAAACTATGAACAAGATTCATTCTGACTGTTTAATATTTGTACTATAGAATAAGGAATGGACAGGATATTCAAAACTATGAACAAGATTCATTCTGACTGTTTAATATTTGTACTATAGAATAAGGAATGGACAGGATATTCAAAACTATGAACAAGATTCATTCTGACTGTTTAATATTTGTACTATAGAATAAGGAATGGACAGGATATTCAAAACTATGAACAAGATTCATTCTGACTGTTTAATATTGTACTATAGAATAAGGAATGGACAGGATATTCAAAACTATGAACAAGATTCATTCTGACTGTTTAATATTTGTACTATAGAATAAGGAATGGACAGGATATTCAAAACTATGAACAAGATTCATTCTGACTGTTTAATATTTGTACTATAGAATAAGGAATGGACAGGATATTCAAAACTATGAACAAGATTCATTCTGACTGTTTAATATTTGTACTATAGAATAAGGAATGGACAGGATATTCAAAACTATGAACAAGATTCATTCTGACTGTTTAATATTTGTACTATAGAATAAGGAATGGACAGGATATTCAAAACTATGAACAAGATTCATTCTGACTGTTTAATATTTGTACTATAGAATAAGGAATGGACAGGATATTCAAAACTATGAACAAGATTCATTCTGACTGTTTAATATTTGTACTATAGAATAAGGAATGGACAGGATATTCAAAACTATGAACAAGATTCATTCTGACTGTTTAATATTTGTACTATAGAATAAGGAATGGACAGGATATTCAAAACTATGAACAAGATTCATTCTGACTGTTTAATATTTGTACTATAGAATAAGGAATGGACAGGATATTCAAAACTATGAACAAGATTCATTCTGACTGTTTAATATTTGTACTATAGAATAAGGAATGGACAGGATATTCAAAACTATGAACAAGATTCATTCTGACTGTTTAATATTTGTACTATAGAATAAGGAATGGACAGGATATTCAAAACTATGAACAAGATTCATTCTGACTGTTTAATATTTGTACTATAGAATAAGGAATGGACAGGATATTCAAAACTATGAACAAGATTCATTCTGACTGTTTAATATTTGTACTATAGAATAAGGAATGGACAGGATATTCAAAACTATGAACAAGATTCATTCTGACTGTTTAATATTTGTACTATAGAATAAGGAATGGACAGGATATTCAAAACTATGAACAAGATTCATTCTGACTGTTTAATATTTGTACTATAGAATAAGGAATGGACAGGATATTCAAAACTATGAACAAGATTCATTCTGACTGTTTAATATTTGTACTATAGAATAAGGAATGGACAGGATATTCAAAACTATGAACAAGATTCATTCTGACTGTTTAATATTTGTACTATAGAATAAGGAATGGACAGGATATTCAAAACTATGAACAAGATTCATTCTGACTCTTTAATATTTGTACTATAGAATAAGGAATGGACAGGATATTCAAAACTATGAACAAGATTCATTCTGACTGTTTAATATTTGTACTATAGAATAAGGAATGGACAGGATATTCAAAACTATGAACAAGATTCATTCTGACTGTTTAATATTTGTACTATAGAATAAGGAATGGACAGGATATTCAAAACTATGAACAAGATTCATTCTGACTGTTTAATATTTGTACTATAGAATAAGGAATGGACAGGATATTCAAAACTATGAACAAGATTCATTCTGACTGTTTAATATTTGTACTATAGAATAAGGAATGGACAGGATATTCAAAACTATGAACAAGATTCATTCTGACTGTTTAATATTTGTACTATAGAATAAGGAATGGACAGGATATTCAAAACTATGAACAAGATTCATTCTGACTGTTTAATATTTGTACTATAGAATAAGGAATGGACAGGATATTCAAAACTATGAACAAGATTCATTCTGACTGTTTAATATTTGTACTATAGAATAAGGAATGGACAGGATATTCAAAACTATGAACAAGATTCATTCTGACTGTTTAATATTTGTACTATAGAATAAGGAATGGACAGGATATTCAAAACTATGAACAAGATTCATTCTGACTGTTTAATATTTGTACTATAGAATAAGGAATGGACAGGATATTCAAAACTATGAACAAGATTCATTCTGACTGTTTAATATTTGTACTATAGAATAAGGAATGGACAGGATATTCAAAACTATGAACAAGATTCATTCTGACTGTTTAATATTTGTACTATAGAATAAGGAATGGACAGGATATTCAAAACTATGAACAAGATTCATTCTGACTGTTTAATATTTGTACTATAGAATAAGGAATGGACAGGATATTCAAAACTATGAACAAGATTCATTCTGACTGTTTAATATTTGTACTATAGAATAAGGAATGGACAGGATATTCAAAACTATGAACAAGATTCATTCTGACTGTTTAATATTTGTACTATAGAATAAGGAATGGACAGGATATTCAAAACTATGAACAAGATTCATTCTGACTGTTTAATATTTGTACTATAGAATAAGGAATGGACAGGATATTCAAAACTATGAACAAGATTCATTCTGACTGTTTAATATTTGTACTATAGAATAAGGAATGGACAGGATATTCAAAACTATGAACAAGATTCATTCTGACTGTTTAATATTTGTACTATAGAATAAGGAATGGACAGGATATTCAAAACTATGAACAAGATTCATTCTGACTGTTTAATATTTGTACTATAGAATAAGGAATGGACAGGATATTCAAAACTATGAACAAGATTCATTCTGACTGTTTAATATTTGTACTATAGAATAAGGAATGGACAGGATATTCAAAACTATGAACAAGATTCATTCTGACTGTTTAATATTTGTACTATAGAATAAGGAATGGACAGGATATTCAAAACTATGAACAAGATTCATTCTGACTGTTTAATATTTGTACTATAGAATAAGGAATGGACAGGATATTCAAAACTATGAACAAGATTCATTCTGACTGTTTAATATTTGTACTATAGAATAAGGAATGGACAGGATATTCAAAACTATGAACAAGATTCATTCTGACTGTTTAATATTTGTACTATAGAATAAGGAATGGACAGGATATTCAAAACTATGAACAAGATTCATTCTGACTGTTTAATATTTGTACTATAGAATAAGGAATGGACAGGATATTCAAAACTATGAACAAGATTCATTCTGACTGTTTAATATTTGTACTATAGAATAAGGAATGGACAGGATATTCAAAACTATGAACAAGATTCATTCTGACTGTTTAATATTTGTACTATAGAATAAGGAATGGACAGGATATTCAAAACTATGAACAAGATTCATTCTGACTGTTTAATATTTGTACTATAGAATAAGGAATGGACAGGATATTCAAAACTATGAACAAGATTCATTCTGACTGTTTAATATTTGTACTATAGAATAAGGAATGGACAGGATATTCAAAACTATGAACAAGATTCATTCTGACTGTTTAATATTTGTACTATAGAATAAGGAATGGACAGGATATTCAAAACTATGAACAAGATTCATTCTGACTGTTTAATATTTGTACTATAGAATAAGGAATGGACAGGATATTCAAAACTATGAACAAGATTCATTCTGACTGTTTAATATTTGTACTATAGAATAAGGAATGGACAGGATATTCAAAACTATGAACAAGATTCATTCTGACTCTTTAATATTTGTACTATAGAATAAGGAATGGACAGGATATTCAAAACTATGAACAAGATTCATTCTGACTGTTTAATATTTGTACTATAGAATAAGGAATGGACAGGATATTCAAAACTATGAACAAGATTCTTTCTGACTGTTTAATATTTGTACTATAGAATAAAGAATGGACAGGATATTCAAAACTATGAACAAGATTCATTCTGTTTAATATTTGTACTATAGAATAAGGAATGGACAGGATATTCAAAACTATGAACAAGATTCATTCTGACTGTTTAATATTTGTAATATAGAATAAGGAATGTACAGGATATTCAAAACTATGAACAAGATTCATTCTGACTGTTTAATATTTGTACTATAGAATAAGGAATGGACAGGATATTCAAAACTATGAACAAGATTCATTCTGACTGTTTAATATTTGTACTATAGAATAAAGAATGGACAGGATATTCAAAACTATGAACAAGATTCATTCTGACTGTTTAATATTTGTACTATAGAATAAGGAATGGACAGGATATTCAAAACTATGAACAAGATTCATTCTGACTGTTTAATATTTGTACTATAGAATAAGGAATGGACAGGATATTCAAAACTATGAACAAGATTCATTCTGACTGTTTAATATTTGTACTATAGAATAAGGAATGGACAGGATATTCAAAACTATGAACACGATTCATTCTGACTGTTTAATATTTGTAATATAGAATAAGGAATGGACAGGATATTCAAAACTATGAACAAGATTCATTCTGACTGTTTAATATTTGTACTATAGAATAAGGAATGGACAGGATATTCAAAACTATGAACAAGATTCATTCTGACTGTTTAATATTTGTACTATAGAATAAGGAATGGACAGGATATTCAAAACTATGAAGAAGATTCATTCTGACTGTTTAATATTTGTACTATAGAATAAGGAATGGACAGGATATTCAAAACTATGAACAAGATTCATTTTGACTGTTTCATATTTGTACTATAGAATAAGGAATGGACAGGATATTCAAAACTATGAACAAGATTCATTCTGACTGTTTCATATTTGTACTATAGAATAATGAATGGACAGGATATTCAAAACTATGAACAAGATTCTTTCTGACTGTTTAATATTTGTACTATAGAATAAGGAATGGACAGGATATTCAAAACTAAGAACAAGATTCATTCTGACTGTTTAATATTTGTACTATAGAATAAGGAATGGACAGGATATTCAAAACTATGAACAACATTTATCAGAGCTTGCAATAATAGATGCAGAGAGCCACCACTATCAGACTCTAGGAGAAGAAAATACAAGAGGTAAGTATAATGCATTCACATTGTTCTCTAGGAAAGGCGTGCCATCCATTATTTCTTCTTCATTTCCATTGTTTTCCTATCATTATTATTATTGCAGGATAACCAAATATGGGATTCAAATTAAATGTCAAGTTTATATATATATATATATATATATATATATATATATATATATATATATATATATATATATATATATATATATATATATATATATATATATATATATAACTAACTATTGATGCTCTTTGTCCAAAAGTATTCGTGATACACATATTACTTCCCTCTTTTATTCTTTGAAACCTGGAATCATGTTGTACATCTTGGCATATAAATTGATATTTGTTCCTTTCTCTAAGTAGAAAGTTCGAAATAATCAACATTCAAACCCAAAATGAACCTTTATCCAGCAGATTTAAATTAGCTAAGAATATGTTATTTTCATCTACTAATCCAATACAGTTAATCTCGTGTAATTGCATTTCAGATTCCAGTAGAAGATATGTCAACCAGAATATAACGTAAACAATAATATTGGCGTGAAGCAACGTTTAATGTTTGCTTTGTTGAGGTTTCTTGGTGCTTTTATTGTCTAATTAGAATGTCAACAGTCCATGTCTGCACGACACGACAAATTATTTACGTCGTAATTTGTATCACACTTTGTAAATGTCCTTTCTTGTTTTCCCCCAAAGGTACAATAATTGCATATTGTTTTGTACATGTGATTAAATGGCTTGTGTGTAAGGTTTAAAATTCTTTTTATTTCATTTTTATTTCATTGTATTAAATTGCAACGAATATTTTTCTCGATCTCGGGATTCTATTTTTAGTAGTGAGATATATTTTTATCACAAAGTTCAAGCCGAAGATGTAATACGTGATAATTATCATTGAGTCCATCTTAACCTGGTAATTGTGTCGACAGGAAGTTAAAATGATTGATCAATATCACGGGGATACTTTCTGTTAGTAAATTACCTTTTTTATAATTGGTTTTTGAGCGGGTTCATACTGGCGAAGGCGACAAAAATAGTGTAGTAAGTGACCGCATGACCATTCTCGCTAGACTTCAAATGAGGCATTGGTGTTCTAAATACGCAATCCTAATATTTTTTCAGAGAGAGTCATTCGAAACCTTGAAGGAACAAGGTGTATGTTTTATTTGTTGCCAAGATTGTTTGTCCGTCTGATTTTTGGATTTAATAATTTATGCCCCTGGAAACTTAACAAGTTGACTTTTGTATTAAAACGATTCTGAAAGATATTTATGGAAGTTTATTCAGGAATTATACAGAAAAAGACTGATTCAAGTTTGGAATTATTGTTATTCATACATTGGATCACATCTGACGTCATCGCTTTCCATATTTGTATGTCGTCTGGACTCGAAACTTGATTCTTATAGGACTATTTAGTGATAGGACTTGTGTTTTCATTCTTAGGATCGCATTTTGGATTATATTCACAGATTGTAAGTCCTATTTACCAATTTTTGCATTGTTGTCTAGGGAAATAAATTGTTTTGTTAAAATATACAAATCCTGTTGGTTTTGACTCCTTTCTTTGTCACTGAGTACTAGCCCTTGTCACGTAACATTATCTCGTTCTAATGTGAACAACTCTCATATTACGTTAAGCTTTACATCGTATTCCCGCACCATACATAAATAAGAACTAGTTCTAGGTTTTTATCTTTTCAACTTTTTCCATACACTTTAATTACAGAACACTCGAACAAATCAATTTTCAAACCTTTTTAATGATGGAATTCATAAGCTACATATTTAAATGAAATTCTGTTTGTATCTGATATGGTTCTTCTAGTTTTAAACTTTATGTTGAGTTTCTGGAATTTATCAAGGTTTGAATTTCGTTTTTTCAAAATAATATTCTTTCTTAAATCTTTATCATACAAGAATCATGCTGTCTAAAAACAACTTGGCATGCAAAGAGACATTACACTGTGGAGAACATTTAACCTTAATTACTACTATCAATATACTGTCTTGAGAAAATAGTTTGTTTCCATCGTAGGCTAGAGAAATGCTTCATGCTTGTGTTATGCCCTACAACCTTAAAGCAACATTAGTATGTATCATTATGCCACCTGTATCAGATTTAGCTATGCCTTAATGTAGAGATATCCGTTATAAATTAAATGAAAATAGCGCAAAAGATTTATCTGTAATCTTTTAAGTAAACCATTTCCTCTACTGATGTTTGATATAAACTTTACCGATTCAGCGTCGATTTAAAATAATTAATATTATTTTTCTTCGGAACACCGTTTAGGAACACTTAAGTTTGACGCAATGGTCATTGACCGATATGTCAGGCATGCAGTGGGCTACTTATATGCCAATATTATATTATATTTTTTAAATTACGCGGTTGGGAAAGAGAAAAGCAGTTGTAAACTTCATATGAAACAGAATATATGTTACTATTTCACCAAACTGCTTTCTCAACCCAAACGAACTCATCAACAAGTTATTCCCTGCCACAATGCCTCGTTACGAGTCAAGGCATGTTTAAAAATCGATAATGTTACAAAAAGATTTTTACTGCGAATCTTTACAAAATATGTAATCAATAAAGAACACTTCTTTCCTCTAGTTTGGATTTTAGGATGACATAAAACAATGTTAATGGACAATTAATGATGTCAGTACTTTCCTACTCTGAAGGAATTAAAAGTTTTTTTTAAAAAAATACCCCGAGATACATAAAAATAGATATTTGCGACCAAAGCATTAAAATACGAGACTAAAAAAAAATACATATTATTCAACGCTATCTTCTAAGTCGAACCATGTAACATCAGTAAAATATAAAATAGGCAAATGATAAATTTGTCTCAACTATGTACCATCAGTAAAATATGAAAAGGACAAATGGTAACTTTGTCTGAACCATGTACCATCAGTAAAAAATAAAAAGGACAAATTATAAATTCAACTGAAGCATAGTATGTCACCAATAATTATTACACATCCTTCATTGTTGCAATTAATTAATGGAATTAATAAGAAAAGACATTCATGTTGGTGTAATAAATATTGAACAGATTAAGTTTAACTCAAAAACATGTGTTATACTTCGTTATTGAAATGCCCACGTATTCTATACGTGTGTTTGCGTATGTGTTATCCAATCATCGTAAAGTAGATTGTGTTATCCAATCATCGTAAAGTAGATTGTGTTATCCAATCATCGTAACCTAGATTCCTGCAGTTATGTTCCTTTGTTTTAGTGAAGACTTTAAAGAATATGTCAATGCATATATTATAAAATCTAGAGTGGAATTTGAAAATAATTCCCTCAGGATCACGGTGTATTTAAATATGGAGTGATTAAATGATTAAATATCGACTGAATCAGTTTTAAGCACCATTCTTAGTTTGTGTTACATACATACATTCTTAGTTTGTGTTACATACACACACACACACACACATATATATATATATATATATATATATATATATATATATATATATATATATATATATTGTGTGTGTGTGTGAGGCTGATTTCCTTGTTTTTCATCAGAACGCATAAACAAACATATGCAAGAACGTCACCACAATGGAAATGTTCGTTTTCCCGATCGACTGTGTTTGGAATAACAAAGTAGATTGGCTGATTAAAACAGCGTGAATGCTCGTGTTGGGTCACAATGAAAATAAAAATATTTCTCTTACTCGCAGTGACGGAGCATATATATTCCTGAGAAACAATGAAATCTCTGCACAGGAAGTCATAGGTGATAAATATGCCTAGTAGATTCTCGCCAGTGGGTTCAGATTATAGGAATCGTGTGTATGAGAAGAAAACTGAAAATTGAAACTAAGAAAACTAAAAGAAATTGGCTTTTAAAATAGGCTAAGTGTTTAGTCTATTACTTTGTCTTTGTCAAAGACAAAAAGCCAAATACAGAAGCAAACAATAAATAAAATAAAATGCTAAAATGACAAAAGTTTATAAAAAAAATTGGATCTAATATATTGTGAAGAATTTTGGATATCGTGCACAGTTTGCAGTAGAGTATATTGTCTCAAAAACTATAAAAAGT
This sequence comes from Potamilus streckersoni, assembly GCA_016746295.1. Lineage (NCBI taxonomy): Eukaryota > Metazoa > Mollusca > Bivalvia > Unionida > Unionidae > Potamilus > Potamilus streckersoni. The sequence continues at coordinate 866,029 of JAEAOA010001892.1, read as the reverse complement.
AGTAATTATAGGCAAGTGAATGAATAATGAACCAATTATTAAATTGAATAATAAGGACGAGAGAGAGAGAGAGAGAGAGAGAGAGAGAGAGAGAGAGAGAGAGAGAGAGAGAGAGAGAGAGAGAGAGAGAGAGAGAGACCAATTAAGATATAACAGACTGAAGATTTCGTGAAACACGATTAAGACTTTTAAGGGAAGATGAAAATTGGACAAATCGTAGATGCATCAGAGAGCTGTATTATTTGTTACACCTTCCACATTTGTATACACCTTCCACATTTGTATAGTAAGCACTGAAGGTGACTAATACTTTCAAACGCAAGTTCATCAGCTTGTCACAATGAATTAAAACACGTTGGTATCTATCAAGCAAGGCACACACAGTTCGATAAATCACCCCCTTCCCAATATGTGTTGATACTGATGGATGATAAACCGAAAAACAATATCATCACGGGAGAGGCAGTAACGGATTTAGGCATAAGCTAAATAAGCTACAGCTTAAGGCCCCAAAGAATGAAGGGCCCCCTCAAATTTATTTTATACCAAATATGGCCTCTATAGCTTCCCATAGCTTTGGGCCTCGCTTTGTCTAAATGCGGCCCGGCAATGGGGAGAGGATGATTTATCGAGCTAACACATACACACACACACACACACACACACACACACACACACACACACACACAGAGGTAACTGGATTAGTAAAGCATATGATATAGCATCGGCTGCCTCGGTTTGTTAATGGGATAGGCATTTAGCTTCATGTACTCTGCATGAGAAAGCCATATAAAGGCTTATAAATTTGGTCAAGAAGTGTCATTTTAAAACAATCAGCCAAAAGGACAAACACAATTTAGAGTTTTATTAGCATGATCCAAATTTAAATGAAAAATAAGAAGCAATGTTTCAAACAGAAGTAAATGATAAACATCCCAGAGTAATACCTCGTATTTCTTTCTTGAAATCATTTCGAGTTCATATTTCTTATAAAAATGCTAAATAATGAATTTGATCAAAATCTACACTCTCCATATGCAAAAAATATTATGATTATTTTAAACATTAATATTTTGTATTTGCAGTAACATTACTTTACTGTAAACATTTATTTGAAATAGTTTACATACGCTCTTTCAATCCATTTTTCAAAATGCATCATAGAGCTTTCTACGGGATTTAAGACTTTCCAGTCCCTTACCCTATTCGATCCCACAGCTTCAATCCACATTTTTGTGGTAAACAGGTTCTTTTGGAAAAAGAAAGAACCCTTTTGTCCCATCACTCTTGGTTACATCCATATCCAACCCAGTGCACCATATTTGCTGTACAAAAGCAAGATCGTAAAATATATCAAACAGACATGAACGTGGGGAAATTAAACACTTCTATGGGTAGTTTGAATAGAAGGGATAAATCTACGTCATGGTTCGATTTTGGCACGTGGAAACTACCGATTGTTTACGGAGATTGCCGAAATAATTTTTTAATTAAAACAGTAAATTTTTAAGTCTAATTAAACATTCTTATAGTGTGCAAACATAAGATATGCAAGTTTTATGACTATAATAATATTACACGTTTGTATAATATAGGTGGCCAGCGAACATTAAGCAAATCATGTTTCTGTAAGCGTTGGAATATTAAACATATTAAACTTGGGGTTTTGTTACGTATTCGGGTCGGAAAGTGAATCTGAAATATCATTTTTGGGAATCTTCGACGTAATTAAAAGATTTGTGTTTAGCTACAACTCCTGTGATATAAATGGAGGCTTGATCTGTTAACCGGGTCAAGAGAGTACCGTGGGGATTTGCAAAGGAAGCTGCAATCTTGTTTTCAATGTTCTTACCATCTATATAAAGGCACGCATGGCCACTACACGATTGTTGAGAATCTATTTGAGTTTGCAAAGATCAATTTATTTCATTTATTATTTTTGTTGGGGGGGGGGGAGGAGTACAGCTAAGGTGATAATTTGGGAAACAGAAATCTGCAATATTAGCTGTATTAATTTTTCGCTGATCTGAATGAGTACATATACGCATGCCCAATCAAGGAACGAGATGTTTTCCAGATATACAAGGTTGGGTGTTAGCATGCATGATGTTATACAGAAGAACCGGTCTAATTCATTTGAAATAAAGTGATGGCTGATATGCTTCAACACTGAAGCTTAGCCAAAGGTTCTAAATGCTCCCAAAGTTTTCCTTAAGTCTCAGACTCAATATAGGACAGGCATTTGCAGAAAAGACTTGTGAACTTGTGATGCGGTCAAATTGAACTCTTAAGTCCTGTAAAACCAGAGTATGGCGAGTTGGACTCGCTATCTCGCTAACATTAAGTGACAGACACCAAAGTGTGTACCGACGGACCCATTAACATCGTGTAAAACATCAAAACATCGGCGTTGCGGAGGCAGATCGTTAAGCTAGTGTTTCGAGTATCGTCCTAGGAGGAATATCTAAGGTCAGTTCACAGCCCTCGTTCCTATTTTAATTTTGCGGCTGTTTCGGAATTTTAATAAGTTATCAGCGATTAAAAAGTCCGACACGTGGATGAAGAACCCGGGAAAACCGCGGGAAAAACTGGTCGAGCGAGAGACTCGAAAACATGCAGACAGAGGTGAGATAGTAGTGATTGGTAAAGCAAAGCGCTTTAAACCACTCAGTCACCAGGGGCTCTAAATCAAACTAAATACAAAGTTAGGTCAAAATGCCTTTGTACATGTACATGTCAGTGTCACAAGCTCAGCTTAGAACAACAGTACAAGAAACCATCACTGAAATAAACACCAATGCGACGAATCACTGTTTATCAACCGATCATTTAACTACACACGAATGTGACGAATCGCTGTTTATCAAACTTCTACGATATATACCAAGATTTTGATCAAAATTTCTAATAGTTGGTAAACGTATGGTACATACAAGCCATTACATATTAATAGACACATTTCACAATGGGGGCACTCTACACATATTGTCATTACAGATTAATAGACCCATTTCACAATGTAGGCATTATACATATATTGCCATTATAGATGAATAGTCCCATTTCACATCATAGGCACTCTACAAATATTTCCGTTACAGATTAATAGTCCCATTTCACATCAGGGGCACTCCAGAGATATTGCCACTACAGGTTTATAGACACATTTCACAATCGAGGCTCTCTATATTGCCATTACAGATGAACAGACCCATTTCACAATTTAGGCACTCTACAGATATTGCCTTTTCACATAAAAAAAACACATTTCACAATGGGGGCACTCCACAGATATTGCCATTTCAGATTATAATGGACCCATTTTACAATGTAAGCAATACATAAATATTATATACTTCTGAGAGAGTGACAGGTGTAATGTAAAATTTGCTTTGGCAACATGCATAATGAAAAGAATGTTGACATACTTCTATGCTTCTTTCATGTACTGTGGCTGAATTTCTCTGGATAATGTACTTGTTGAAAACGTACATGATCTAAGGACACAGTTAACCAAAAAATGGTTGTTACAATGTGCTCAAAAACATGTGTGAATTAGTTTAATATACATTATCTGCAGTAGTTATCAAAATAAGAAAAAAGCATTTTGCCAGATATATACCAACTACTGCAATGAATAAATTACAAAATAAATAAAATGTACTGTGTGTGATTTGGTCTTAATTATAAGGAAATATGAAGCCTTACAAAAACAAATCAGTCAATTTAAATTTAAAACTGTTGCATCAAGTGAAAGGAAAAAAAAGAGTAAATATATTTCTTTTCATTCATTTGTATTGAAATTAAAGAAATTATGGTGGTAATGTAGATTGCTTTTCTTCCATATATTAGTCTTAGAAGGATAAGCAACCATTATACCCTTTGACCTCCTTGAACTTGATGTTCCATCCCATTTTAAATGGTAAAATTCATTAATGACATCTCAGGAACAATTGTACATGCATTGTGTATGTTTAAAATAGCTCATAATTAATCATAGTGGGGTGGGGTGGGGCGAGGCAGGACATGATGGGGTGGGGGAGGGCAGGGCTGCTGTGTGACTTTCATACTAATACTTTTTGATTGGGAAAAAACATGAAAATTATTCAAATTGACTCTTGATGCTTGCAACTTAAATGCTTCAGCTTTAGAACTAAAATCATACAATAATTTTATGTATGTGGTCTTTATGGTGACGCACTACAGAGAGAGTCATCTGGTTATTTGCAATTACAAAATGCACTGTGGAGAGAATGCTGCCATTCTGGGTCGGGCAACTTTTAGGAGTAATCAGTAGAACAAACAAGACAGACCCTGATCTGCAAGGTCATTATGCTAAGGCAGATCAGGATCTTTGTTGTTTGCAGTTTGATTTGACTTATAAATTAAAATATAAATTAATATATACGGTAGTTGAGGAGGAGAAATGACGTCATAAAATACAAATGGATTAATGATAGATGCTGGATGAACAGCCAGCATATAAACTTTTCTGGTCTTTGACTAAAAGAAATAAATATTGCAATTTTTCCTTGAACATAACTGGAATACATGTAGTGTAGACGAATTATATAAGTTACCTACTGACAGATAATGATCTGACATTTTGCAGACTAATATGACATCTGAGAAAGATTTAAAGCCCCAAGTAAAGAAGACTGACAGAAAATAAAAAAGCACAAAGCAATGAAAATAGTTTTAACAAAGAATTATGCACAGAGAATTATTTGATGACTTGAAAATACACGTACAAGTGCCATATATAGGTAGGATGCTGTACATATGTATACAAAATGTATAAAGTTAACAGTCAAATGCAGATCTTTCTGCAACATTACACACAAAAATTAAAATGACAACTCTGCAATGGTATGATTTGACTTCATCTGTAAATAAGAGAAATATTAACATGACATGGTTTTTGAACATTTTAAACAAATAGCTTTTGCTCAATACCCTTCCCCAAATAAAAACAATTAACAAAGTATCAAAATGCAATTGCTATTGCAAAATGCTATTGTTTATTCCATTAACATGACACTGTAATATTTATATTTTTCATCTATAATAATATCTTATCTCCTATAAACTCCTCTCTTATATGTACAATAGTTCAGGTTTTCGGTTCTAATGTTATACTCAGCCATCACACTTTATCTCTAATTAAAACCATTGTTGTCCGGTTGTGAGACAAAAGAAAATTAGTGAAAATTGAGAAGAACCTCATTCTTAGGTTGAGAACTCACTTTACCTCTGAGGCAAGAGTTGACAAGAACAATGATGGTGGCACATGCTGAGCATGGATTTGCCATAATTTTTTGTTTTGAGTTTGCATCCTACTTGTTTTTTTGTTATGCAATGGTTGATCAGGGATTTTTTTTTTGCTGTTTCTGACCAGTCACATTTCAATGTGAGAAGAAAATTCCAAATTACTTGCTTTGTACATCCTCTTTCTTCCAAGTTCATCCACTTTGGTCTATTGTCACCGTGATGATGCTACATAACTCAAAAAAGGGTATTACCTCATGACATCTTCAATATGGCATCTAGCAATAAGGAGCTAAGATGCACATACCCCAACCCACCAAATTAAATGGCTCTGGAAACAAACAGAATGTTGTTTGCAAGGAACATTAGAAGTGTTTAAGTACATCTTACTTGTAAAGAACATGAAGAACAAATTTTTTTTCCATTCCAGTACTCTACTTTTTATCAAGTCTGTTTGTATTCTATGAATATCAATTTTGTTTTACAGATCAATCATACTTTATTGGGACATTTCACTACAGATAACCTTAGTACATATTTTAAGTGAGTATATTTTATGAGAAAGTGCAATAAAAAAAATGGTATGAGAGGTGCAATCATTTGCAAATAAACTGGAATGTAACTTCAATAAACTTAACAATTCAATATCTATTGAGTTAGAGAATGGAAGCAAAGAAATATGTACCTAAATTCAAATGAAAAGTAATAATATGAATTGTTTCCACAAGAAAAAATAGTAAACATTTTGACATTTTGAGCAAAGTATGAAGAGTCATTAAAGACATCGAGATTCAAAACTTATTTCCAACAGAAACAGTTTCATTCTATCAGTTTCATTCTATGAAGACAATGAACATGTAAGGTGGGTAAACTCTCACATACACCATAATGCAGATCTATGTTCAAAACTAATTCATTAATGGAAACATACCCCATAACCAGCAAGAAAACTGTAAATGGCACATTATACATCCATGCCATGCTTAATTATGTAGATCAAAGAAATAGCAGGGCTGACTCGGAAGATGGTTGACTAATGCATCTCAGTGACCTCAATCTTGAATCAATGTACACAAAATATAGTCTTTAACTAAACTTAATGTGAAGAAACTATTATCTTCTTATAAGACTTATCATGACCATGACCTCTGACCTTTAGACCTCAAAATTGATAGTTTTCTTTAAAACCTAAAGTTTGGCGAATCTAAATATTGCAATAATCTAAAGCAAAAGTTGCAAAACGAGTTTAAACCAAAAAGACATAACCTTTTGACCCCAAATCAATAGGCCTCTTCCGCAACTTAAGTGTAAACACTCCACAAATCATGGTCATGGTTTAGAACTACAGTTATTTCATAGAAACCTTTTCTCCCCTAACATTGGCAAGATTCTTTACTCTTTAATGTGTTTGGTGATGGTACATGGTCACTGTCTAAAACTTTTGTAACCAAACATTTTTCTTATTTTTGTTCAAGTGACTTTGACTCATAAAATCTGACTGAAATCAACCAATTTCTTGTTCTTAGTGCAACCATCCAATAAATATGATAACAGTAATATGGTGGAGAACTTGAGTTATTGAGCAGATAAATGTTTATGTCCATGTGATCTAGACTACTGAAACCAAAACTGATACGGTTCTTTATTACCCATGCATCAAATATCAATAGTTTGGTAACTGCAGATAGCGGAGAACTCAAATCAATGCGTGGAAACCATATTTCTTCTTTTAGTCACAATGTGACTGACTTCTGACTCCAAATCCAAAGGTTTCTTTCTTAAACCAAGTGAAAGTCAGTCATAAAGTTTGGCAAAGTCAGTCACAAAGTCTGGTAACTGTAGATGATAAAGAACTAGAGAGATTGAAAAGAAGCTATTTTTCTCCTTTTAGTCATAGTGACTTTAACCTTTGACTCAAAAATCAATGGTGTTTTTCCTCATTCTAATTGCAAGTCATTCATAATCTTTGTGTAAGACAAGAGTTACTATGCAAAAACAAACTTAGTAGCAAATGGATCAATTAGCAGATAAATGGACAGAGGCGGGGAGACAACATCAAACCAAAATACGCTCACCCTTAAGGCAGGCATAAACAAAGATCTGAAATATCTGATCTAATATAGACCAGTCTTTAATAAACATTTCAAACAAGCTAACCCAACCTTTGTACAATGGAAAAATTCAATCTATATGATTGAATCTCAGCCTTCTATAATTACATAGGTGAAATCTTTGTGACAAACATGTACTTATAATTAACTGTGTCTCCTTGAAGAAAAATACCATGATGAGATTGGATTTACACTTATATCAAACACATTATTAAACAATAACGCTCAAATAACTATTAGAAGCAAATTAATATTTTAAGCATAGTATATGCATGTAAGACATATTCCAAAGTCAGCTTTCCATATTATAATAGAAACAACCTTTAGACAAAATGAATAAATTGTATTAGTAGTTGCAAACATGCCTGGATAAAAGATGACCCAAACTTCAAACTACAAGTATGAAATTATTAATGAATAGTATAAAATTATCGATGAACAGTATTGTGTGTTTAAAAGTAACTAGTCTACTTCATAATACTGTTCACTGGAGCCAAACAAGTAACCACATTATAGTGAGGGAACTTTATATTGAGTGATGATATAACATGACTGTCAAAATAGTGTAAAAAACACAAAAATGGGTTTAATAAGATGTCAAAATCACATCTGTTCTCATTAACCAATAACTAAAAGAAAATAGTTTAAGCAACAGTGAATAAACAAATTACACTAATTTCATGGAACCCACAATGAGACCCATAAGAAGGACAACTGTATAATGAGGAACTTTATAGGAAAGGAAAACAATCAATGCACTCATAATCCAATAGATACAATTTCTCTACAGTTTACATAGGTAACTAGTACACTCCGCATTTACATACAGGAAATCAGATACCTTATAATAAAATACATATACAATTTTTGTTCCTATTTATCAAAAGCATATTTTATTTACCACAGCATTTTCTGCTACCAAGAATGCTTTCAAAAAATGGACATTTGACAGCATATTGCATGACATATTGCAAGAATAGTAAAATAATATATTCAAAATGATGCAGCGAGGGACAGATAGAAACTTGTGTTCAATTTTATACATTTTTAAATTTGACTATTTGTCTGAAATATTAACAAGTATGAAAAATAACAATGTGAAAACTTTATTTGTTAACATGTATAAGAAAAATTATGAAAACTTTTGTTCTGAGAACTAATATTGCACACTATTGTCTGGTCTTGACAAATAAATATTTAGTCCTATACAGTCAAAACCTGCCCAAATGATCACTTTTATTTGATGGTGCCTGGTTCAATAGCCATTTTCATTTTCCTCAAAGAACTTCTACAAAAGTCATATTAAAATGTCAACTGCTTTCTGGGGTCAACAGCAAAATGTTTCCAAACTAGACCATGTTTTTATACTACTTTATGCAGTTATTCAAGCATGTCAACCTTGATGACTCAATATAATAGTATCAGTCATTTCTTGATATAATAATAGCAGTCACTCAAGCATATCAAATGGACCACTTGATATAATAATAGTAGTCATTCAAGCATATCGACTGTGACTGTATTATAGCAGTCACTGAAGCATATCAAATCCAACCACTGGATAAAATAATAGAAGTCATTCAAGCATATCAACTGTGACCACTTGATAAAATAATAGCAATCACTCAAGCATATCAACTGTGACTCTGTATTATAGCAGTCACTGAAGCATATGAAATGGACCACTTGATATAATAATAGTAATCATTTAAGCACATCAACTGTGACCACTTGATAAAAAATAGCAGTCACTCAAGCATATTAACTGTGACCACTAAATAATAATAATGGTGATATTTTGTGCTCAGCATTTATTTTAAAACCAAGTTTGAAAGCTGAACATCCATTCAGAGGTAACCTGTGTAAAGAGGTTGGTTTTCCCATTCCCCAAAAGCTGGCTGCTTAAGAATGATTTGACTCTTGTTAGTTATTAGATTCATAAGAACAATTGGAAGATAGAGATCCTGGAAATCACCTTGCTTCTGATCTTGGATTGGGACTAAAAAAACAGTGTCAACAAATCATACAAGTCATAAGTTTGACTAGCTATTATCTGAAACTTTATCTCAAACTTTGAGTCACAAAATACATAAAATGTTACTTCAAAAATTTAAAATGTTAGGTAATTATTGACATTAGTTTCTGATATATGTACATGACAACTGAATCAAAGTCTACAAGCCATAAAGTAGCTCATTGCAGGAGATTTGTGCACTGATAGTATTCACATATCAATACATCTGTCATAACAAGTTTAATAAGATCTATGTGTAATGGCCAAGAATATTTAGCACCATTATAGCAGTTATACAGATATGTCTTCTCAGCAATCCTGAATGAACTGGTCTGAAGATCAAAATAACTCTTTGAGTATTACCATCAGCCAATCAAAAAAGATGTTACAATGTAAAGTCTCTCATTACAAACTCAAGAGTTCATTGATTATAGGCATGGCCCAATCACAATTCAGTCTGAGCACAAATCTAAATGCAAACTCAAATGTCAATTTTTTAAAATTATTTTCTAGCATTTGGCTCAGACTCACAAAGAGGACTGAATCTTCCAGCATTTAACTTAATGTTTGTGCTCAGAAATTTCAATGACTAAGGGTACTCAATGAGTTCTGTTACTAAGATATGACTCAGAGTGCTTGGAGAATTTCATTACTAAGGGTGCTCAGAGTTTTGTCAGTAAGATTGTTCTGTGACTCCATGCTCTTAGAGTGCCATGACTAAGGGTGCTAATAGAATTTCATTAACAAATGGTGCTCAGTGACTAATAATCCTGTTTCATCACTAAGCATGATTAGAGAGTATTGTTTACTAAGGGTGCCCTGTGATTAAGGATTCTCATAGAGTTTTGTTATTAAGGGTCTTCTTTGACAAAAGATATGCAGAGAGTCTAATGACAATGGGAACTTAGCAGGCATTGCCATTAAGTGTGCTTGTTACTAAGTGTGCCTAGTGCATTTTGTTACTATTGCTGCTCAGAGGTTTGTGACTATGGGGCTGGGACTTCTGTACTCACAGGTAAGTTAAATTCTTAAAAATTCTTTGCACTGCCAACTAAAGTCATGCTGTTGTTTGTCATGTTAAAAATTCCTAAATAAGCTAAGAGGAATAATAGGTAAATTACCTCTGCTCTAATTGTGAAATAATATTATGTTTTTCTTTTTAAATGCAGCCTCAGTTTCAAAATATTTGCTGTCAAATTAACTTATATCAGATGACATCCAACATAAAAATGGTCAACTATATCACATCCTGCTCTGTCATCATGAACTTTCTTCAAAACCATGTAATTATTTCCCTGCAAAATTATTGTAAATTTTTCATCACCAAGACACCTGAAATCTTTAATTTGTTCAACAAATTGTTCTCAAGCGATAAACATGCATAGTTTTAAAATTTAATACATTTGGAATTTATTGACATTTTCATGGAATATTTCCCTGATGAAATAATTTAAAAAAAGAACCTCAAGCTGAAAAACTTAAAACCCAATGCAAAGCCAACATAAATATCGCTACAATGTCAATAAAAATGTTATCATTATGTAGGCCTGCTTTGTGAAAACTGACGAAACAACAACTATTTCTGAATAATTTGGAATTTTTTGGCAAGAAGAAATTTTTAAAGAAAGAAATACACATGCAATTATGACAACAGAAAGTTCAGTAACTTTTTTGTCCCCAGCCTACTGTTAAGATCTAAAAAAACTGGTGTCCTCTAAGACTTGTTTTGCATTCACTTAAAAGCATTTGTTTTTATCATGAATCATAATTAATTCATTCATGTCAGAAACCTAGTTGGATTGCACTTAAATGGAGGAATTTAAAAAAAATTAACACAGAAACAAACAAAAACAAAACTATGCAAAACTACACTGGATTCAACAAAAATGGCGTTAAAATTTATTTGTAAGTATTATGCAATGTTCACTCTCAAATTAACTTTAGACATGTATTTATGTATGTTTTGGGGCTAGCCAATTTCATAATTTAGGAGACGGCAGGTATGAATTAATCAACCTTGTCCTTTATTTTGGACAGTTTGCTAAAGGCCTCTACTCAATGAAAGAAAGACTTGACTACACAAAGTTAAAAAAATACAGGCATTTGCTGCATAAGATTTTTCTTCAAACATTTTTGGTCAAAATAATGTTACGTGTTTATTTTAGTTTACACATTAAGAGCTGTCTACAGATGTTTTAAATGATATACAATATCACAAGTAAGTATGAACAGACCTTTCAAAATATACTGGCAGACAGCAATGTAACCTCATATTTCTATCAATTTTAGAAAAAATATGATAAAATAAAAAAAAGTAATCAAATTTTGATATCCAGCCTTGAGCATCATTTGTTTTAGAATAAATAAATTACATACTCTGACTTTCCATCATATGGTGTAGACAAGTTCTCATGTTGAAAGACAAATACTGGGATTGTGATGATGAAAATTACATTAAAATGTAATGGTTTGTATTGTTACAGAAATATGGATCATATACAATACCATGTAACACATTATTTATATATTAATGTACATTTTATTTCCATTAAAAGCTATCTAAAGTTATAAAGTACCAAATACTGTTGAACATTACACACAGAGCACTTTAAATCTATGCACATAACATTGTGATAGAAGAAGCAAACTTATATGTTTCCATAAAAGTAATAATGCCAAACTCAATTAAAATTTAACCCCTTATTTTAACTGACATCTGGTCTCAATTTACAATTTTTACTCTAATAAAATAAAATCTGTAAAATGTGAATGTACAACTTCATCTTGGTTTGGAATTTTATAGCATAGCCACACATTCAATGTCTACCAGTTAATTTAGTGCAGAGGCAATAGGAGTTATGTGCCTTGCCCCGAAACATGCCACAGTAGGTGTCAGGCTGGTCTGATGGTAAGGTTTGAACATGAAACCTTTCCATCATGAATCCATCACACTAAACATTTAACCAATGTGTCTCCTAGAAACTTATTCACAAAAATAATTTAAATTTTTCTGAATAATTCAAGCTTGTGCTATTTCTCAAAATCAGAATTTTTAAAATTTAAATATTACTTACAATATCAGGGATTTATAGTCTGTTTGGAGACATTACAATATAGATATTGGACACATTTCACATAATAAATGTGGCTTTTTGAATGCCAGTAAAAGATCAAAGTTGACGAGAGGAATGATCATGGCATAATGTACTATCTGACAGTTTTTACAATACTGATAAAAAGTAAGTCTCGTTTCTTAATATTTTTAAATATCATTAAAAGCATTTGCTATTCATCATTTGAAGAAATTTTTTTTTTTATTCTAAAGCATAAAAACAACACCTATTCTTTATTTTTGTATATTTTCTTAATAATAAAGATACTGAAATAAGAATATTAACAGGATTTGGTCGCTATCATTTTTGGCACAATATGGCATAACCAATTTTTAACAATATCTAATATGACAGGGAATGAATAACACATGTTAATTTTCAAAATGATTTATGTGAGATTACAGAACAAATTTGAGCAATGTAATGTTAGACTTAATAATCCAGTCAAATAACAAAAAAGATATAAATTTTATTTATCCATCACTGTTATTCTAGTTATCATATACAATCATGCATACAAATTGGATCTAACTGCAAACTGCATAAACAGACATTTTCACATGGGTATTGATTTAATATTGAATTTATGAAACATGTTGACTAATTTCTAGCTTTTGCAAGCCCTGGCACAAAAAGTTAGAAATTAATTAAGTTTCAAAAATCTCATATTAAATCATTAACCATTAGAGAATATATTTATTAAATAGTTTTTATTTTAAAGGAAATAGCTTGGAAAGAAAGAAGAACAAATATTTTCATTTATTTTGGCTCAGACACTGTACCTATTTTTTGTTTAATGTAAAAATATAGTTCCATTCACAAGCTGAATTTATAATGTTCAGTTCTATAACTTGTACAATTAAAAAGTATATTTTGTTACAAGTTATAATTCAAAGAGCCACTGTTCTTTTAAATCAATAGAACATTTGGCACACACATTATTTTTCAACACTGATCTTTAATGGAAATTCCTGTGTGATGTCACATTGCTGACTTAGATTCAGCTTAACAAGCCATATACATTGATTTGGATGAGAATGTTTAGTGTCTCAGTTCCACTACAACTCATGCAGTATTATATACATGCACTATTATATACATAGTATTATAAATGCAGTATTATATACATGCAGTATTATATACAGCAGAAAAAGGATTCTAGTTGTTGGATATTCTTGTGAATTGCAGATATTGTACTAAATAGAGAATAAAGATGTTGCTGAATATAGAACTTCCAGATTCAATGTATTTGTGACATTGTATTGAAACAATGTTGCAGATGAGTCAGTTGGGGGACCAGCATTTGTCTGCATTCTTCTCTAAATGGACGAGTTGATTTACTGTGATGGGTTAATATTTAAACCAATTTTGCTATTGGTACAGTGTGCCAGTTACATGTTTATACCCTGCCCAACCCCTCTATCTACTGACCAATATCCTTAATTTTATCTATAACATGCCCCTATTGAGTAACCTGGCCATATTCCCTAGGGCAATTCATTCAATATTTGGATGCCAAAATGCTGATAGTAACAGTAAAAAAAAATATTCTAAAAAGCAGGATAACATCTAATCAGTAAAATGAATAATACTAAATTTTATTGGCTTATTTTGATCAATCAGATTCACACAGACTAAAATGTTAATATGTTGACATAACAAAAATATTAAACTGCACACAACATATAAAGTGCACAAACTATATGATAAATTCAGATCTATCACTGCATAATACACTGAACAAACAAGATCTTTCATTGTTTACAGTTTGATCTGACTTCCACATGAACATACATGGTATGAAAACATGTAAGCTAAAGAATACTTAATAAATGTATGGTGATAGATGAACAACAGTCTGTGAGTTACTCATGCGTATTAAAAACATTATTTTATTACCAGGTACAGATAAAAACAGTGAATTAATGTGGTGATTTCCTGTGAAATTAGAAAATATCAAACATCCAGATCTTTTAGAAAAGGCAATTTTTAAAAATGTGAAGAATAAAAAAGAAATTTGTTTAAAGAGCTTCAATTTTTACATGTTTTACTGGCATTAGAGAAACAAATTATCTATGGTTTATGTTCATTTTCATTAGTACTTAATGCTCATGAATAAATATAAGAATTTCAGCTCACTCTAAAGTATCAAGATCTGAAAATTTAAAGACAATCTCCTAATTAGAAATTTAATTATAAAAACTTCAATCTGATGAAATACCAAAACATTAGCCTGTCAAACAGCATCTTTGCAAACCAAGGCTACAATGTTCTGATCCTATCTACACCTTGTCGGATCAATCAGATATTTCAGTGCTTTGGGTCTGTGAATTTCATTGGATGCGGCGGCACACCACCATATCCAATCAAAGTTCTTCATATTTGAACACTGTTCCTACATGACAGAGTCAAGGGGAGCAAACAACTGGAATGGACTTACAAATAAGCAATTTTCTACTCCTGGCCTATGTTTGTCAAAATACATCCTTTACCTCAAATACTCCTGAAATGGATTCTTTCAGGTATGTTGTTATAAATTTGATGTTAAACTTACAAAATATCCTTTTGAAGTCAATTGCTTGAACCATTTTTGGCCCATGTATAAGAACCATTGTTATATGCTATTAGTTTGTGGGAGACAAATCATGACATCCAATAGGACAAACCACTGAAATATTTTATCATTCCACCAAGTTATTGATAGAGTTAACATATTGGAACCTTAATTAGAAAAGATGGCAAAAAACAAGTAATATATTTGCCAATCACAATGGTAAAAAAAAAGATTTTTTTTTTAATGGATAACATCAATTAAATGAAAGACACATGATACAAAATCTCCCGTGCTTTACAATATTCAAAAGTGAAAAAAAGAGATTTTTAATTCATAACATCAATCAACTAAAATTCACAAGATACAAAAACTTCTGGACTTTACAATATCCAAGATCTATAATAAAATACCAGTATACTGGACTCAGCTACACAAGTCTACCACAGTTAAGAGCTGGATTATACTTGTTCCCCTTTTCCAGTCCCACTCAAATTGATCCTCAGGCTCAATCGATGTCCACCTTCAACACCAAAGTCATCAGCACCACCATCATCTTCTAAAACCTATAGATAAAAATTATTGTCTTGATCCATGTATTGTTGTTGTCAAATAATAATATTTAAGTATACATGTAACCTTTCAGTCCAGTAGTTGTCAAATAGCATTTTTCAATTAAAACATATTTTGTTTAAACAAGTATTTTTCAGTTATTTTTAAAAAAAATATTTTGATAAAAGACTACTATGCATTTATGCCTCTTTCTAGATCTATTTTGAAAATCAGTTGACACGTGGTAATGAAAGAGGAACACATCTTATGAGACGACAGGACTGCTGCAATGTATGGGAATGGATTAATTGATCAACAATTCTTTTTTGTGAGTTTTTGGTGTAGTATACATTTTTTTAATACAACCCTAAAAGTCTGAAAATCTGCTTGTCAAATTAATTGCAGTTCCATATGCAAGATGATTATTAATTACAAAAAAGAAGTATATACAAAAAATAAATGAACTGTATCTGAAGAAATAACTGCAATTAAAACATTTTAAAGTTTAATTAACAACAAAAATACTAAATAAATACTAATTAATTTCACCTCATACTTGTGGTCTTTCTAATGTAGTTTAATATACATAAGCTTAATTAGCAATTCCATGACCAACATGTAATTTAAAAAATGTGATTTTGTGATACTAAAGATTTTTGTAGTTTCTTTTCCATAAGCTAATGTGAAAACAGGATTTTCAAGACAGCCCTACTAATGATGGCCACAAAAAATGTTTGATTACTATCATTATCCAAATAGCCATCATACGTTTTCTTTTGAAAACCTCATGTCAATAAGACTTGCCATTTTAAAAACCTCATGTCAATAAAACTTGCCATTTTGAAAACCTCATGTCAATAAGATTTGCCATTTTGAAAAACTCATGTCAACAAGAATTGCCATTTTGAAAACCTCATGTCAAAAAGACTTGCCATTTTGAAAACCTCATGTCAATAAGATTTGCCATTTTGAAAACCTCCTGTCAATAAGACTGGCTATTTTGAAAACCTCATGTCAATAAGACTTGCCATTTTGAAAACCTCATGTCAATACGTCTTGCCCTTTTGAAAACCTCATGTCAATAAGACTTGCCATTTTGAAAACCTCATGTCAATAAGACTTGCCATTTTGAAAACCTAATGTCAATAAGACTTGCCATTTTGAAAACCTCATGTCAATAAGACTTGCCATTATTAACAAGCAGCAAAACAACAATTTTCAAGATAGCTGCTGTGACAAGTTGAATTGGGAAATAGGCTGACACCAATTTCATTTAGAATCAACCAGGTAAACATTATGATATCACTATTCATTCAGTATTAATACAGTAAAACTGTCTTGAAAGACTACCATTTCTGCCATAAAATTATACTCAATGCAGGTTGTCTCTCCTAACATGTCACAATGCTATATAATCAATAAATTTGTGCATTGTGAATATGGTCTATCAAGACAGGTGGTTGCACATAACAGTGGTCTTTCAGGACAGGTTTCATGTAACTCATGATATCCGAGCAGCAAAGTGTTATGCCTAGGACCAACCAGATAAGATAAGATGTTTTGTGGTGAAAACTCCATGTTGACATGACTCATTGTTCAGAAGGTGTAGCAAAAATGAGATTTTCAAGACTGCTGCCATGGTGACCATATTGTTTATCAAATCGACACCATTTTCATCCAGATAAAATAAAAAAAGTCTTTCAGTGATAATCAATATTAATATGTTTATCCATTCAAGAGGAGTAACAACAAGATTTTCAAAATGGCTGCTCTGACAGTGATATTGCATATCCATATTGGCACCATTTTCATTTAGGATCAAAGTATGCTGTTGAAAACTCTGTGTTGATATTATTATCCATTCAGGAAGGGGAGCAAATAACAAGATCTTCAACAATGATATTTGTAGTCCAAGCAATACCATTTTTACTTAGGATCAGACAGATCTGTTGTAGGGCTTTACACCATTTTTCAGCACAAGATAGGATATACATGGCGGCCAGTATTAATAGTGGAGGAAGAACCCTGGAAAACCCCGGGAAGAGCCACTGACCCACAAGAAGCTACTGGCAGGCTTTCTCACTTATCCACGTTAGTCAAGTCTGGACTGGAACTCACACAGACAGAGGTGAGATGGCAGTGATCCGTAATGGACATCGCTTTAGACCACTAGGTCACTCAGGCCTTCCCCCCCAATAGATCTAACAAGTCTTCTAGTAAAAAACCCTATATTGCCAGGACTTTCCATTCACAAGGAGTAGTGATACTGTAACAAGATTTTCAAGATGGTTGGTATGGTAGACATACTAGTTGTCATATCAACACCATTTTTACGTAGGGCCAGGCCAATCAGAGATCATATGAAGCCTTTCAGTGAAAACCCCATGCCATCATTTTCATTTAGAATCAACTTGACATCTTAAAATGTCTTTTAGTCAAAAACATATGTTGATATGATCACACATTCCTAAGTAGCTATAACAAGATTTTCAAGATGGCTGCTGGATGTCCAAGTAGTACTATTTTTTTCTTCAGAAGTAACTCAACTTTTGGATGAATGTTGATCCAATTTTTCATGACAATCCTCCAGAGAAATACATATGACTTGTTCTATTAGATGGACATATGACAGACAATAGAGCTCAAATTCTGATGGCTTAACTGGAATTAAAGGAAGCAAGGATAATGATTGCTAGTGCATTAGTACTATGATAAATATGGAGAAAATTAGATTCCTACATATGATTAAGAAAAGCATACAGTTGATATACTATAAAAATTAGCGTTTTTGTCCATGTGCTATTTGCAAAAAAAGAGCACACATATCTATTGGTGGTAAAACTATTGGTGGTTAAACTCCAAATTTAGCAAAAAAGATATTCAGTACCTTTTGACCCAGATCTGCTAACATAAAACTAATAAAGGTGTACAATAATGAACTCCAACCGAAGTAAAGAGCCATCAAATTAATAGATAAACACAGAAAGCGATGAAGTTTCAAGGTTCTACCTCAAAAGGGCATTAATGTAATTATGTGCAGAAATTATGTGCAGAAATGTGTACAAATTTAATCAGTGACTTTGATCTTAAAAGAGAGAATCTTCTGTGCAGCTCTCAATCATAGACAGCCTTCGAGTTGTAAACCATAAGCAAAAACCTGAGAACTTCTCCTTGAAGATATAAATCATAAGCAAAATAAAATATATCCCAAGTTATGAGATGAAGGAAAAATGTGCCAGAACTTAAATATATTGACCCATGGCCATGACCTCAATGAAAAAGTCCCCATAGAGTATGTAACACATGCTGACATACCTGGTTTCCTTTATAATAAATGGAAGTTAAGGTATTCAGCACCTTTAAAGTCTAGAGGTGTGACCTTGATCTTGATGACATAAGCCCAAGACACTACACAAAGTATATTTGCACACAATATTATATACCTTGATATCCAATGATTTAAAATTTACTGACTGCAATATAAAAAGCACAGTGTGTGACTGTTGGTGAATTAAATTAAAATTAAGACGAAAATTTTGAAAGATTCTGCCTGGAAAACATTTCATAAGAAAATGAGAAATTTGTCAAGACGACATAGTTGTCCCTGCCATTCAAATGCAATAAAAGGGTTGTTCTAAACACATGCCATAACTCTGAGAAAGCAACATATCAAGTTTGGTATAAGTCCATGTAGTCCTTGAAAAGTTGCTGAGCACAAAGAAAAGCTTTAAGAAACAGGATGTGATAGTAGGGGCAGAATGGCTCAACATGGGTAAATTAGTATATCAACCTAAATTCCAATGATAACATTAAGTCTATGAAAAAGTTACTAAGCAAAAACAAAACTTGAAATAGACAGAATGTGATAGGATCAGAAAAAATAGACCAACATGGGTAATAATATAAACATCTTTCCACTGATAGCATTAAGTTCTTGAAAAGTTACTAAGCAGAAACAAAACTTGAAAGAGACAAGATATGACAGGATGGGACATAATTGACCAACATGGATAATACTATGTACACCTTTCCAGTGATGGGGAGGGTATATTTCACATTTGTCTTTGGATGATGACCTGCTTCAATCTTAACATCAAAGAATGGAGGTATTATGGCAAAATTATAAACTATCAGACTTCTTGTCTGCTGATATGCAAGTTTCAACAATTTACTGTGAATTCCATATTTTCATGAGTACCAATTTTCGTGAATTTTGTGATTTCTACAAACTACAAATTTAAATAGCAAGGGAACAATGATCCTTCAGTGTAAAGAATGGACTCCCTTTCTCAATCCATTAACAGAAATCCTTCTGTGTAAAGAATGGACTCCCTTTCTCAATCCATGAACAGTAATCCTTTTGTGTAAAGAACAGACTCCCTTTCTCAATCCATTAACAAAAATCCTTCTGTGTAAAGAATGGACTCCCTTTCTCAATCCATTAACAGTAATCCTTTTGTGTAAAGAACAGACTCCCTTTCTCAATCCATTAACAGAATTCCTTCTGTGTAAAGAATGGACTCCCTTTCTCAATCCATGAACAGTAATCCTTTTGTGTAAAGAACAGACTCCCTGTCTCAATCCATTAACAGAAATCCTTCTGTGTAAAGAATGGACTCCCTTTCTCAATCCATGAACAGTAATCCTTTTGTGTAAACAACAGACTCTCTTTCTCAATCCATTAACAGTAATCCTTCTGTGTAAAGAATAGACTCCCTTTCTCAATCCATTAACAGTAATCCTTTTGAGTAAAGAACAGACTCCCTTTCTCAATCCATGAACAGTAATCCTTCTGTGTAAAAAATAGACTCCCTTTCTCAATCCATGAACAGTAATCCTTCTGAGGAATTAACAGATTCAATTTCTCAATTTATAAACAATGATCCATCTGGGGAAAGAACTGACTTACTTCCTCAATCCATGAACAATGATCTTATTGTGGAAACAATAGGCTTAATGTTTTCAATCCATGTATGCCCCGCTGTACATTTACCGAGGTTATACTTGGAATTTAGACCTAAAACTTGGATGTCAAAGGTTTTTCCACGGTTTTCCTAGGAAAACCTAGGAAATAATGCTGATATTTTGTCCAAGGTATTATAAGCAAACCACAGACATTAAACCCCTCCCTAGGAAATACCTTGGAAAACCCTTCAAAATACTGTGGACATGAGAACTAGGTCTATTTTAGGCTTGGAAATAAACTCAGAAATAAGAACTTATATAGTTTTTTTTAGCTTGGACATAGCTTGGAAATGTAGACTTAGAAATATTTAGGAAATGGACTTGGTCTGTTTTAATTGTGCACTTAGAGGTTTGTATATATTTATTCTGAAAGTATTTTTACAGTTTATTAAAATTAATAATGCTTGTCATTACCAAAACGACTAACAAATCTAGGATTTGAAATAAAAAATTGACTTAATTAATGTTGATTGATTGATATGGGTTTTACAGTGTACCATCTCAGTGCAGGCAACTTGATGCCAAACTAGATCACATATTTTGGTTTTACATCTTATTTATATGAAGATAAAACTATAAGATAAAGAACCAAAACCTATACACATGTCGGAATCCCCTAGTTTGAAAAATTCTTAGTATTCATATACTTTAAATCACTTTATATAATCATGTTATTGTAACACAGTGGTCCTAATTCTAATGCCCTGTTACCACACAGGACAACTGTAACCACAAACTGTAACCACACAGAACAACTGTAACCATACATAACTGTAAAAATATATTTTCTAGCAATTGAATCTAAAGTAAAGTCTTCAATGCTAAGAGGGTCACATGACATTTGTCTTGAAATTTGTGCTTGTTTGTAGAGTTAAATGAATAATAATTTAAAGTACATGTTTAGAAGGATAAACTATCACAGTATTAGAGTAAAATGTTTTCTGGAAAATTGCATGACACTGTTTAATTGTCACATTAGTTACAAGAATAAAATTAATATAGAACTGATTCGGAAATAAATTGCATGGATGATTGGCATGGCACTATTTTTAATTATCATTTTTAATATGCAATTGATAATAAGCACAGTTACAATAAAGTTTTATCTCTTTCAAAATGATTTGAGAAAAATGCACCAAACACTTGATTCTGTTTTCTGACAACAAAAGTACATACATTTCAGGATTTTAAAAATATTAAATTTTACAAAGAAAGTTGGCTTTTGATGTTTAAATAAAATGAAAAATGACCTAAATTATTGATGACATAAATTTGAATACTGTTTGAACTTTGAGTTTAAACTGGTGAAATATTTTTTTTATTTGCAATTAAGCATTGTGTCATATCTTTATGGGTTGATTAGAGTACAATTAAATAAAATCATATGGTAATTCTGAATAATTTTAATATCATTAGAGGCTGAATCAAGATATTATAATTTTAATGATTGAATTTATTAGTTTGAACTCCTAAGCCATTGAGCCAGGAACAGAATGTAATCTTCACTGTATTTGTTATCAACAATTCAGAATGATGGTCTCAAATTCAAAGAACAGCCCATTGCAGAAATATAGCTTTTTAAAGGTTAATACCTTGTTTTCAGAACTAAAGGATTCCAAAAATGTTTTATAAATTTAAGGCTACCAATAACAGTCATGTTATATATGTACTATTTGTCTTATTAATATCATATTTTATGTTTTCAACCAATACTTTTCTTTAGTAGAATCGATTCAAAAGAATTGGCAGACTATCAAAGAGGTGATGATAAACAAGAAAATCAATAAAGTGCTAAAACCATCAAGAAAACCAGGATTTAATTGGATTGATTTTTAAAATTAGATGGACATTTTGGCAATAAAGGAACCTTATGGGCATTCTTGATATTTTGACCTTTTTAATATTTTATTTGCATGTGTTAAACAAATTAAAACTAAAATGCATTCTTATGGTCTATAATATTTGCTTCGATTCTTGGTCTGATGTTGTATGGATGTTGTATGTAGAATCCTCGGACAATATGTCTTAGGAATCCTTGGACAATGTGTCCTAGAAAACCTTGGATGATAATGTCAGAGGTTCTCAGAATACTTGTAAACCAAGGACATGTCTGAGGATTCCTAATAACCCTCGGAGTATTGGTTACAAAAAACCTTGGAAGTCCAAGGTCAACCTCAGACATTGAGAATAAAAACCTTGAACATTGGTGTAAAAAGATTTTATCCATGGATAAATATCAGCAACCAATACTCCAAGGTTTTACCTAGGAAAATTGTTCAAGGTTCCAAGGAAACCTTGGAACATGTACAGCCAAGTACTGATCCTTCTGTAGAAAGGTCAGGCCCCCTTCCTCAATACATGAACAATGATACTTCTGTGGAAAGGTCAAGCCCCCTTCCTTAATAAATGAACAATGATCCTTCTGTTGACAGATCAGACCCCCTTCCCCAATAAATGAACAACAATCCTTCTGTTGACAGATCAGGCCCCCTTGCTCAATAAATGAACTATGATCCTTTTGTTGACAAATCAGGCCCCATTCCTCAATAAATGAATAATGATCCTTCTGTTGACAAATCAGGCCCCATTCCTCAATAAATGAACAATGATCCTTCTGTTGACAAATCAGGCCCCATTCCTCAATAAATGAACAATGATCCTTTTGTGGAAAGAGCAACCCTCCTTACCCAATCTGTGAAGAATGGACCCCTCTGAGGAAGAAAAAAAAACCCCTTCCATAAGCCATGAACAATAGTCTGTCTGTGGTAATAACAGGCCCTCTTCCTCAATCGGAGAACATTGATCACTCTATGGAAAGAAACAGCCCCATAATCAGTTCATGAACAAAGAATAGGCTCCTGTCCTCAATCCATGAACAATAATCCTTTTGTGGAAAAATTTGGCTACCTTTTCACAATCCATGAACTTAGGTGTAAATGAAAAAAGCATTTGTCACAAAGCCACAAAAAGATGCCCAAAGGTGAATTTGCAGTAGCATGTACCCTCAATGACTCAGCAAATTTGGTGTTTGATATTTCATAAATTTCAATGATACACAAGTACACAAGTGATAGAAATGGCACATACATAAAAGTGATAGAATGTTATGTCACTGCGAAGTTAATAAAACCTGTAAAGCTAATCAACTTACCTCTAAACAGCGTGAAGTTCAACCTAATAGATCAATGCAAAATAATAAAAAATCAAAATAAAGCAATGTTTTAAAATGAAATACACGTACAGAATTAAGTAATGGATCAATGGAAATTACAGGAAGTTGGTTCAATTTATGCAATGGGTAAAGGGATAACTTTCTTTTATCACAGCAATCTTTGTTACTACAGATACATATAAAACTGCCAAGATTGCCAAAGTTGAAGAAAGCTTCAGCTCATTTAGTCTAGTGGTATGTGGACCTAACTATTACACAGAAAATCTAAGTCTGTATGTAAGTCAGTCACACACAAAATTCAAGTCTACATGTAGGCCTAACTGTCACATGAAAGTTAAGTCAATGAGGCCCAATAAATACACAGAAGAGTTAAGTCTGCATATAGGCTGAACTGTCATATAGAAAACTAAGGTCTGTGTGTGGGCCAAGTTGTCATTCAAAAGATTCAAGTCTGAATATGGGTATAACTGTCACATGGAAGTTTCAGGCCTGTGTGAGGGTCTAACCGTCACATAGAAGATTCAAGTCTGTATGTAGGTCTAACTGTCACACAGAATTAAGTCTGTATGTGGGTCTAACTCTCATACAGAAGATTCAAGTCTGTATGTGCATCTAACTGTCACACAGAAGATTCAAGTCTGTATATGGGTCTAACTGTCAGAGAAGATTCAAGTCTATCTTGGCCTAACTGTCACACAGAAGATTCAAGTCTGTATGTGGGTCTAACTGTCACACAGAAGATTTAAGTCTATCTTGGCCTAACTGTCACACAATAGATTCAAGTCTGTATATGAGTCTAACTGTCACACAAGATTTAAGTCTGTATGTAGGTCTGTCACACAGAAGATTCAAGTCTGTATACGAGTCTAACTGTCACACAGAAGATTCAAGTCTGTATGTAACACACAAGATTCAAGTCACTATGTGGGTCTAACTGTCACACAGACAATTTAAGTCTCTATCTTGGCCTAACTGTTACACAGAAGAATCAAGTCTGTCACATGGAAGATTCAAGTCTGTATGTGAGCCTAACTGTTACATAGAAGTCAAATCTGTCAAATCAGCCAAAATGTCAAACAGAAGATTCAAGTCTGTCAAGTCAGCCAAACTGTCACACAAAAGATTTAAGTCTGTCAAGTCACCCACACTATCATACAGCAGATACAAGTCTGAATTTTAATTGCATTTTGTCTCTCAATTAACTTTTTAAAACTGAACTAATAATTGAATCAAGAAAACAAACTTGGAGTTTTGTAAAATCTATGAGAATATAGAAAAAGCTATAAATGTAAAAATAAGACATGAAACCCTGAAACTTTACAGTTTTAACCAAATCTCATTGCAAGGACTATATATTACCTTTACCCTTGGTATCACTGCTAATTTTGCCATCTTCTTTCATAATATTTTAAAAACAAACTAGTCCTTGAAACATTCAAATTAAATTTGAGCTTTGTAAAATTAAAAAAAAAAATCAACTTTGTAATATAATTTTCCCTTTCATTTCAGTTGTTAAAAGTGCCATTTCAGGAAAGCCTTAAAAATACAGGTAATTTAGTCAACAGGTAATTTAGTCAACATCGTACAGCAGAAAACAAGGTGCCATTTCAGGAAAGCCTTAAAAATACAGGTAATTTAGTCAACATCGTACATCAGAAAAAAGGTGCCATTTCAGAAAAGCCTTAAAGTAATTTAGTCAACAGGTAATTAAGTCAACATCGTACAGCAGAAAACAAGGTGCAAGAGTGAACACTAATTAATTAGAGTCCTATTATAACATGTGACAATGTGTTACATACTTTGGAAATTTGAAAATATTTAATAGAACAAAGAGAGATGGATAGAGAGAGAGGAAAGACAAAGACAGAGATAATTAATTAATGAAAGATAATAGGATTTGTATATCTCAGAATTAATGAAAGATAATAGGAATTATTTCTCATATCTCAACATACTTAATGTTACAGTTCCTTTCAAATAATGGATTATTAATGTTACTTGGAACATTATTACAGGGCCTATTGGTTTCTCTTCCACACATTTCATGATTAATGTTACTGGGTACCTTATTATTGGGCCTGCTGGCTTCTCTTTGACACTTTTCATGATTAATGTTACTGGGTACCTTATTATTGGGCCTACTGGCTTCTCATCCAGACATTTCATGATTAATGTTACTGGGTACCTTATTATTGGGCCTACTGGCTTCTCTTTGACACATTTCATGATTAATGTTACTGGGTACCTTATTATTGGGCCTACTGGCTTCTCTTTGACACATTTCATGATTAATGTTACTGGGTACCTTATTATTGGGCCTACTGGCTTCTCTTTGACACATTTCATGATTAATGTTACTGGGTACCTTATTATTGGGCCTACTGGCTTCTCATCCACACATTTCATGATTAATGTTACTGGGTACCTTATTATTGGGCCTACTGGCTTCTCTTTGACACATTTCATGATTAATGTTACTTGGAACATTATTACAGGGCCTACTGGCTTCTCATCCACACATTTCATGATTAATGTTACTGGGTACCTTATTATTGGGCCTACTGGCTTCTCTTCCACACATTTCATGATTAATGTTACTGGGTACCTTATTATTGGGCCTACTGGCTTCTCATCCACACATTTCATGATTAATGTTACTGGGTACCTTATTATTGGGCCTACTGGCTTCTCATCCAGACATTTCATGATTAATGTTACTGGGTACCTTATTATTGGGCCTACTGGCTTCTCATCCAGACATTTCATGAATAATGTTACTGGGTACCTTATTATTGGGCCTACTGGCTTCTCATCCAGACATTTCATGATTAATGTTACTGGGTACCTTATTATTGGGACTACTGGCTTCTCATCCAGACATTTCATGATTAATGTTACTGGGTACCTTATTATTGGGCCTACTGGCTTCTCATCCACACATTTCATGATTAATGTTACTGGGTACCTTATTATTGGGCCTGCTGGCTTCTCATCCAGACATTTCATGATTAATGTTACTGGGTACCTTATTATTGGGCCTACTGGCTTCTCATCCAGACATTTCATGATTAATGTTACTGGGTACCTTATTATTGGGCCTACTGGCTTCTCATCCAGACATTTCATGATTAATGTTACTGGGTACCTTATTATTGGGCCTACTGGCTTCTCATCCAGACATTTCATGATTAATGTTACTGGGTACCTTATTATTGGGCCTGCTGGCTTCTCTTTGACATATTTCATGATTAATGTTACTGGGTACCTTATTATTGGGCCTGCTGGCTTCTCATCCAGACATTTCATGATTAATGTTACTGGGTACCTTATTATTGGGACTACTGGCTTCTCATCCACACATTTCATGATGAATGTTACTGGGTACCTTATTATTGGGCCTACTGGCTTCTCATCCAGACATTTCATGATTAATGTTACTGGGTACCTTATTATTGGGCCTACTGGCTTCTCATCCAGACATTTCATGATTAATGTTACTGGGTACCTTATTATTGGGCCTACTGGCTTCTCATCCAGACATTTCATGATTAATGTTACTGGGTACCTTATTATTGGGCCTGCTGGCTTCTCTTTGACATATTTCATGATTAATGTTACTGGGTACCTTATTATTGGGCCTGCTGGCTTCTCATCCACACATTTCATGATTAATGTTACTAGGTACCTTATTATTGGGACTACTGGCTTCTCATCCACACATTTCATGATTAATGTTACTGGGTACCTTATTATTGGGCCTACTGGCTTCTCATCCAGACATTTCATGATTAATGTTACTGGGTACCTTATTATTGGGCCTACTGGCTTCTCATCCACACATTTCATGATTAATGTTACTGGGTACCTTATTATTGGGCCTACTGGCTTCTCATCCAGACATTTCATGATTAATGTTACTGGGTACCTTATTATTGGGCCTGCTGGCTTCTCTTTGACATATTTCATGATTAATGTTACTGGGTACCTTATTATTGGGCCTGCTGGCTTCTCATCCAGACATTTCATGATTAATGTTACTGGGTACCTTATTATTAGGCCTGCTGGCTTCTCATCCAGACATTTCATGATTAATGTTACTGGGTACCTTATTATTGGGCCTACTGGCTTCTCATCTACACATTTCATGATTAATGTTACTGGGTACCTTATTATTGGGCCTACTGGCTTCTCATCCAAGTATTGAGAAAGAGAGAGAGAGAGTAGATAACTTATTTTAAATATTTAAATTGCCTAATAACACTATACAAATTAAGAAAATTATACTTAATAATGTACCTTAATTTATGAATAGTTCCATCTAGTATATTTAAAGTAATAATCCAATCTTGTATGTTCAAATTTCCTTAATTTAGGAATAGTTTCATCTAGTACCTTTAAAGTTCCTTGATGTAAAAATAATACTATCTTGTACTTTTAAAGTTCTTTAATTTAGGAATAATTCCATCTAGTACATTTTAAGATCCTTTGTTTAAAAATAGTCCTATTAAAGATCATTGATGTAAAAATAGTCCGATCTTGTACCATTAAAGATCATTGATTTAAAAACAGCCCAATCTTGTACCTTTAAAATTCCTCGATTTGAAAACAATCACAACTTGTACCTTTAAAAATCCTATGAAGAATATATCTTTTTACTTCTTATCTTCATCATCAGGACTTCAACAAATGATAATCATTACTACTTTAACAAATATCTTGCTAAGAAATATCAATTTATCCTTATTTATAATTTGTTTTTTCAATAATTACAACTTTAATAGTGTCAACGTATGCTTTATTTTACAGCACTGTTTTACTAAATTTTCAAAATGATATTTCTCTCTTAAATTATTAACTTAAATAACATATGATCAATTTTGGTAGCCCTGTTCTATACAGACAAGATGAAACTGTAAAAGAAACAAGTTTTTTAATATCAAAAAGAAAAAGTTCTGCACGCTTGAAAGGATTAGTTCTTCAAAAAAAACAATTTCAGTATAGTTAATTCTTTCTAATGTAATCTGCTTAATGTAAATTGTAACATCTAATATAACTTTTTACAGTTTATGAACTTTAATTTTATTTTTAAAAATAGCAACAAATAGCACCTCTAGACTGATTTGTGCCATTACTAAACAAGCATCACCAAATACTTTTTATAAAGTTCTGATCTTATTTTTATATAAACAAACAATATACCAGTACATTTTTTTAAGAAAGTTTAAAACATTCCTTCTTTTCTCTCTATTGCCACAACATGGTAGTTCATGTCTGCAATGGTGGACATACTGGATTTTAGACTAACAACATTTTCAAAAAAACTCCCCGAACAAGCATCATACAAAGTCTTTTCATGAAAACCCCATGCTGATGTGACTTTTCATTCAAGGAATAATCATCACAAGGTATCAGAAATGTTGACAATATCAGATGCCATATCAGTACTGTTTTCATTCAAGATCAACAAGACATCACAAGAAGACTTTTGGTGAAAATTCAATGTCAATATTACCATCCATCTAGAAGTAGTACTGACAGCAAGATTTTCAAGATGGCCACTCTTGTAGCCATAGAGGAAGTCAAATCAGCTGCCTTTCATATGGGACCAACTAGACATCATAAGAAGCCTTCCAGTGAATTCCCATGTTGATATGACAATTCAAGACACTTTCATAATGGCTGCCAATGGTGCTGGCCATACTGGATGTCAGAATGGCATCATTTTCATTTAGGTCCAAGTACACATTATAAGAAATCTTTTAGTATAAGCTACATTATGAAATAATCTATTCAAATATTAAAGATAGCCATGTAATGGTCAAAAGAGATGTCCACAGGCATCATTTTCATCTGAAACCAACAAGATAGCTTAAGCAAGAAGTCTTCATGCAAACTGGTTAAAAACACTTAAAAACTCTTTATCCCAAACCAGACATACTGTTAGTTAACAACACACAAAGGAGGTCAATTTGGAAAGTAAACTTAGAATGCAATAGTTCTGCAGTATATAGAGGATATATCTCCAAAGTATAATTACAGTATGTCTCTTATGTATATTTACAGTATGTCTCCAAAGTAAATTTACAGTATGTCTCCTATGTATATTTACAGTATGTCTCCAAAGTATAATTACAGTATGTCTCTTATGTATATTTACAGTATGTCTCCAAAGTATAATTACAGTATGTCTCCAAAGTATAATTACAGTATGTCTCCAAAGTATAATTACAGTATGTCTCCTATGTATATTTACAGTATGTCTCCAAAGTATAATTACAGTATGTCTCCTATGTATATTTACAGTATGTCTCCAAAGTATAATTACAGTATGTCTCTTATGTATATTTACAGTATGTCTCCAAAGTATAATTACAGTATGTCTCCAAAGTATAATTACAGTATGCCTCCAAAGTAAAATTACAGTATGTCTCCTATGTATATTTACAGTATGTTTCCATACATAATTACAGTATATCTCTCCAAACTATAATTACTATGGACTCCAAAATATAATTACAGTACATCTCTCCTAAGTATAATTACCATGTCTCCAAGCAGGTATCATTTATTTTTTCAAATCATATTGACACTATATGTCTCCAAAAGAATAATGTTTACAATATGCTTCCAAAGTATATTTACAGTGTCAGTCTCCAAAGTATACTAACAGTATATCTCTCTCAGATATAATTACAGTATGTCTCAAAGGCATAATTACAGTATATATCTACTAAGTATAATTTTAGTATGTTTCCAAAGTCTATCAACAGTATAACTCTCCAAGGTACAACTACAGTATGTCTCCAAAGTATAGGTACAGTATAGGTACAGTATATGTCTCCAAAGTATATTTACAGTATATGTCACCAAATGATACTTTCTGATGTAGAGAACAATTTGCTGTATCTGGTGACATGTACTGCAATGTGTCAATAAATACCATTATGAAAGTATCAATGCCTTAATCAGCAAAGATGATTTTTCTCTCTCGTACGAGAAACATATTCTGGTTCAGCTAGGATTGGGTGCCAATATGTGCAATACAAATACTACCGATGCATTCAAGCTAATTCCCATACTCCCATCATTGTCGCCTCTGTATGGTGTCAAGTGGAGGAACAAATATTATTTCTACACCAATTTAGTATTTAGCAGTAGAAGTATATCACACCCTTGATGGTCCTTCATATTTGTGCTGTCCAACCGTTCACCCTACTACCGCAGCTAATGTGGGAATCGAGGACGACCTTATTGCAACACAAGGCCATGGGACTTCAGATTCTTACTTTTGTTACAACAGGACCTCAAATGATGCCATTTGCATGCACAGCATGCTATGTGTGGATCTACCCATTCACTGACAAGTGTTGCCATCTGAGCTGTTTCATCTGCATGTCTTCTTGGATAGAGTGCATTTGATGGAATTGTGTATATGTTGATATACATTAGTTGGTGCGTGTCAGTTTTTTCTTCCAGATCAGATCATCAGAATCTTTACATGGGCTGATTCCTAAGAAAGGATCTGTGTTTGTGTATTCTTTCGGATGCGATCATCAGATTTTGTGCATGTAGCTTTCTGGGAAATGAGTGAGTAGATTCTGTGTATTGCACCAAGCTTTTCATTGCATTTGGAATTCTGCAGTTTTTCTTGAAGTGTGATGATTCAGGCTTCCTGTGAGTTGTGTTTTGCATCGGTGTGTTCACAATGTGTAACAGGATCATCAGATTCATTGGCATCGGGCGATGTGTAAGTACCAGTTAGGCCTGCACCCCGTGTTTACATTATGGGGTTGGTGTATCTATTAGGTCTTTAGTTCAATCTGTTTACTGACTGCACTACAATTATTTTGTGCATCCAACTTAAATGACAGTCCTGTACTGTACTTCATGGGGAACAAGTTGGGGTCATTGCAGTGCTTAACATTTATGTTTATAGTTTTGTTTCCTCATATATAACTGTCTTTCAGATTCTCGCATCACAGCATTGCTTACCTACAAGTACAGTCTAGAGCATTTATTCATGGACCCTACAAGGAACAGGCCGTGGACATTGCAGTGCTTAACATACATGTTTATAGTTTTGTTTCCTCATATATGAATGTCTTTCTGATTCTCTCACCACAGCATTGTTTACCTTACAAATACAGACTAGATTAACTCTGATTTTAGTCTTGTTATCACCATAGTCATGTTTTCAGGCAGGGATCCCTTAACAGTAACAACTTGTCACAGGTCCTTGCAGTGGTCTCCATGTATGATGATTCACAGTTGTATGGATCATAATATGACAATGATTCGGTTTCTTTTGCATAATTGCTTATATTGTGTCTTATATTTTGTGCTCATTTTAACAGAACTGCAGGGTGTCCTTGTCCATACATATCCGTTTCTTGGGGCTCTCCGCTGCATACAACTGCAATTCCATTCTTGGCATGCAGCGTCGTTTTGGGCATTTTGTCCCCAATCCACTCAACTTACAGACATAACAAGTTAGGGTGATACTGTCTCAATACATTGACAAGTCTGTCTTAACAGTTAGGTCAGTCAGTCAAACATTGACAATTCTGCCTTAACAGTTAGGTCAGTCTGTCAAACATCGGCAATTCTGCCTTAACAGTTAGGTCAGTCAGTCAAACATCGGCAATTCTGCCTTAACAGTTAGGTCAGTCAGTCAAACATCGGCAATTCTTGACATCAGTCATACTGGCAATTCTGTCT
The DNA here is from genome assembly GCA_016746295.1 of Potamilus streckersoni. NCBI lineage: Eukaryota > Metazoa > Mollusca > Bivalvia > Unionida > Unionidae > Potamilus > Potamilus streckersoni. The sequence continues at coordinate 833,565 of JAEAOA010001892.1, read as the reverse complement.
CATAGATAGGGACCTGCCATCAGGCATACTGGTGATTCCAACTCATAGATAGGGCATGCTGGCCATTTGGTCCTGCCATCAGGCATACTGGTGATTCCACCTCATAGATAATGTATGCTGGCCATTTGGCCCTGATATCAATCATACTGGTGATTCCACCTCATAGATAGAGCATGCTGGCCATTTGGCCCTGCCATCAGGCATACTGGTGATTCCACCTCATAGATAGAGCATGCTGGCCATTTGGCCCTGCCATCAGGCATACTGGCAATTTCCACCTCATAGATAAGGTATGCTGGCCATTTGGCCCTGACATCAATCATACTGGTGATTCCACCTCATAGATAGAGCATGCTGGCCATTTGGTCCTGCCATCAGGCATACTGGCGATTCCACCTCATAGATAGGGCCTGCTGGCCATTTGGCCCTGACATCAGTCATACTGGTGATTCCGCCTCATAGATACTGTATGCCTCTCAACCATCTTACAACACTAACATCATGCAGTAGATGGTGAGACCCAAGGAATGCCAAAGATGTATACTTATATAATGTGTTATAAATGCTAATTAGTCATATTAAAGAGTTTAAGAGTACTTCTCTATTAGTTCTTCTTATGCTATATTATATACACATTTCTCCTTTTATGCAGTCCTGCTATCGGTACATGAGTATTGGGTGGATTAGCGATTAAGTGTTGGTCCACCTGTCCATCATCCATCTATTTTATATTGTGTAAATTTGGTGCAATGTCTCAATAAATACCATTATCACACAACAAATCTGAGTAAAAAATAGTATTTCATCCAAGAATACACTTTTGCAACATGCTTCTACACATATTTTGCAAAATTCTAATTCCATGAGAAAAATAAAAACAATTTCTCAGTTTGCAATTTAAATATTTTTTTATGATGATATTACCAGATGTCCAGCCACACAAACATTTATAATGATGATATTCCAAGAAAAAATAGCTTTCATGAGCCAAGGAAAATAAACTGGCATATAATTCAATGCATCTTAAAAAAAAATTATCTCCACAGACCTCAACAAAATTATCAAAGCTTACACACATTCATGGATCAAAAACACACATGAATTGTCAAAACATGTTATATTATTAATTCTCCTCACTGGCAATAGCTAGCATAATATGGGCATCTATTGGCAATAGCTAGCATAATATGGGCATCTATAGGCAATAGCAGCATAATCCTTGCCATAATTATGCTGATAAAGTCTGTTCAACACTTTCATCAAGGGCTCCTGCCTGAGAGTCAGGGTGGCTTCAGGAAAGGATGAAGGACCAAAAGCATATCTGCAGTTTGTCAACTCCATGTGAAATGTTTGAAACAGTAAGTCAACCCATAAATGAATTTCATCAACATGATAAAAACCTTGACACAGTCATGAAGACCTCTGGAAGATCATTGCAAAATCTGGCTGACCAGAGAAATTTATCACAATATCATAATAGTTTAGCAATTCCATGATGGCATGCTTGCTTGCATTGTGGATGATGCTTAGTCATCTAATGGAGTAAAACAAGTCTGTGTTGGCCCCAAACATCCTAAGTATGATGTTCTCTGCCATGCTTACTGATGCCTTACATGATGATGACACTACCATGCTTACTGATGCCTTACATGTTGATGATACTGCCATGCTTACTGATGCATTACATGATGATGACATTACCATGCTTACTGATGCCTTACATGATGATGACACTACCATGCTTACTGACGCCTTACATGATGATGATACTGCCATGCTTACTGATGCCATACATGATGATGATACTGCCATGCTTACTAATGCCATACATGATGAAACTACCATGCTTACTGATGCCTTACATGATGATGATACTGCCATGCTTACTAATGCCATACATGATGATGATACTGCCATGCTTACTAATGCCATACATGATGACACTGCCATGCTTACTAATGCCTTACATGACAATGATACTGCCATGGTTACTGATGCCATACATGATGATGATACTGCCATGCTTACTGATGCCATACATGATGACACTGCCATGCTTACTAATGCCTTACATGACAATGATACTGCCATGGTTACTGATGCTTTACATGACGATGATACTGGGGCTGACATCTGCTATCAGACTCAACACAATCTCTTCAATCTGATGAGATTACAAATGAAGATGGAGTTACAGGATGTGACTGTTTATAATCTATGATCTACTGACAACTGCTTCTGAATGCTACACAGCATGGACAATTTCTGCTCAGCTTTTGGCAATTTTGGCATCAAAACCAGTATCAAGAAGACATTTATGCAACAACTTACACCAAAGTTTAGAGCCTGCCATCACAGTTAGTGGCTAAATCCTCCATGCGGTGAACAATTCACCAAATTCAGCATTACATCGTCATATGCAGTTCACACTGATAAAAAACTAATTCCAGAATCACAAAAGCATGCATGTCCTTCAGCAGACTATGTGTGGGAGTGCAGAGGTATAAGTCTGGAAAAAATGGATGATCTACAAATCTGGGTCATGTACAGATAGATGCCTTGCCTAGAAGCTGAACCATTTTCATACAAGCTGCCTGAGGAATCTGATAATATGATAGGACAAGGCCCCAGAGACTGGGCTTTTGACATGGGCAGGCATTCCAAGTATTCACACCCTGATGATGAAATCACAGATGAGATGGGCAGGCCATATTACCAGGATGTTTGATGATTTTTAAGGATCTTCTATAGTGAGCTCAAGGAGTGGAAAGTGAGCTTAAGAAAGTCAGAAGATATGCTTCAAAGACTTGCTCAAGTTATCACTGAAATACTTCATTACTGAGTGCACTTGGCATAGTCTCATCATCCATACTGAAGCTAAAGAGCTGAGGAGAACCACAGACTGAGGTAGTGCAGAAACAAAAGCAGCATAAATCAAGGAAATTATTATATCATCTGTTGATCAAACAAACCTAACAGCATATCATGTCCTGTGTGCCATGGACAGATTGACCAGATCCATCACCTGCATGTTCAAAGAAATCTAGTTATTGATTTCAAACTCATCTTCTGAACATGAAAGGACAAACAGTGTAGAAACGTATACCAAGAAATATTAGTGCTGTCAAGGAAACAAGACCATCATTTTGTTAAAGGCATACTGGACTGCAACTATTTTTACCAAACTCAAATGAGTTTTCAAAACTTGCACACATGTATGTATGTATGTATGTATGTATGTATGTATGTATGTATGTATGTATGTATGTATGTATGTATGTATGTATGTATGTATGTATGTATGTATGTATGTATGTATGTGTTTGTATGTATATATATATATATATACACACACACACACACACATACATACACACACACAAGTCAAAGGAACTTAACTCTAACCATATTTGTTTTTGCTCACCTCAACTAACAGGTATGAAAAAGCAAAATCACATAAAAGCACATAAACTTGGGAAAACATGCAAAGTTATGTGTGGGTTGGTAATGTGATGTAATGTGCATGTGGTGATAGAATTTTACAATTTTTAATAAAGTAACTGCTATTAAAACATATCAAGTTCTTTATACATCAAGCTTGATTTCAGAGACTGATCTTACAACTTTTCAACACCCAACAGATTTTCCAAAAAGATCATGTTTGCACTGCAAAAGTACTGTAGTCAGAATTTATTTGAACATGCACAGCAGACCCAGAATCCATATTGTTAGATAATAATTATATGAGATAATATTCCCTACAATTAAAACTGACACAGTAAAGTGTGCACCTTAAAGATTATTACATGGCTGCATGCAAATTATACACTAAACATATTTTTTTAAATTGAAATCAGTAACCTATAGATAGTTTTTTGGTTTTAAACTTTTGAGTTAATATTTTTAATCATGTGGATTGATAAATTCTTTTTATACAGCAGAAATGCCTATGCCTGCAGGAGTTAAATCTTTTTGAAAAATCAGGCCTCTTTACAAAATTATATTTGCAGTACTGCTTTAGAATGTAGAAATCGATAAAGTATGTGTTTGCATCATTAAACCTCATTACAAAATTACATTTGCAGTTTGACATTTGACATACAGGATAAAGCATTACAATAAGTCAACAGGCATCAAGCAAACAGTAAGGCTATGGGTGATCTTTATGTAACTTTACAATATAGATAATATGTGCAATAATGACATACTAGCCTTCGGGTATTTATGTACCAAACAAATGGGATTGTATTTGCATGAGAAAAAATAAAGTATTAAACAAAACAATGTCTCTGGTTAAAAATACCAATTTCTAATGCAGTGATAAATGAGGTATTTTTTATACTTTGTTTTATTCTTTATCTTTCATATCTTTTCATCCTTTACTCAATCATAGAAGTATACTGTTCAGTCTGGTTGATTTAAATAAAAATTGAAATTTTCCCAAAAATTATCATGATACATTTCACTTTCAATAAATGCAGATAAAAATTGTGTTCAAACAACCTACACTAATTTTTAAAAAGCATACATAATCTATTTGCTTATAAGTTCGATACAACAGCAAACAATAACCACCCTGATCTGCTAACACATAATATCCTTATAGATCTTGGTCTATGTTTCTTATACTCGTTACTCTTAAAAATTGCACATACCCAAATCTGCTGTCACATTATGCCGATTTGAATCAATGCAGTTGGATCCAACTTGCACACAAATATATGAGCTTATTCATATTTTACAGTAGTTAAATAAGTATATCATTAGTAGAATTTATAGTGACTAATTAAGTTTATAATTACATAGATTTTATAGTAGCCAATAAAAAACACAATTAAGAATATCTTATTGTAGATAATTATGTATACAAGTACATAATTATGCAGACTTTGTAGTAGCTAATTAAGTATATAATTATGTAGATTTTGCAGTAAATAATTAAGAAAATAATTCTATTATTAAACTTTTATGGTAGCTAATTAAGAATTATGCAGATTTTATAGTAGATAATTTAGCATATAATTATGTAGATTTTATGGTAGATAATTAAGTGTATTATTATGTAGATGTTATAGTGGCTAATTAAGGATAAATTGATGCAGATTTTGTAGTAGATAATTAAGTGTATGATTATGTGGATTTTATAGCAGATAATTAAGAATATAATTAAGTGGAATTTATAGTAGCTAATTAAGTATATAATTATTTACATATTATTGTAGTTAATTAAGTATATTATTACATAGATTTTATGGTACCAAATTAGGAGAACAAATTATCTGGATTTTATAGTACCTGATTAAGTATATAATTATGTAGATTTCATAGTAGCTAATTAAAAATATAATTATGTGGATTTTATAGTAGTTATTTAAGAATATAATCATGTAGATTTTATAGTAGATAATAAAGTATATAATTATGTAGATTTTATGAGCTAATTAGGTTTATTAATTATGTAGATTTTATAGTATCCAATTAAAAATTATGTAGATTTATTAGATAATTAAATATATAATTATGCATATTTTACAGTATCTAATTAGAAATATTATTATGTAGATTTTATAGTAGCTAATTAAGATATAATTATGTGGATTTTATAGTAGCTAGTTAAGTATATAATTATGTAGATTTTACAGTAGCTAATTAAGAATATATGTTGATTTTAGTAGATAATTAAGTATATAAATATGTAGATTTATTGTAGCTAATTAGGAAAATAATTATGTAGGTTTTATAGTAGCTAATTAAGTATAAAAATATGTAGCTTTCACAGTAGCTAATTAAGAATTTATTTTTGGGAATTATAGTAGATAATTAAGTAAGTAATTATGTAGATTTTATTGTAGCTAATTAAGTATATTATTATGTAGATTTTATAGTAGCTAAAAATATAATTATTTGGATCTTATAGCAGATAATTAGGTATGCTAGTATATTATGTAGACTTCATGGTAATGAATTAAGTTTTATGTATATTTTATAGTAGATTATTAATTGTGTGGATTTTATAGTAGCTAATTAAGAATATAATTAATGTATGTGGAGTTTTTATTATCTAATTAAGAACATAATAATGTATATTTTAATGGCTAATTAAGTATATTATTATGTAGATTTTATTGATTCATAAAGAATATAATTATGTGGATTTTATAGTAGATAATTAGGTATATAATTATATAGATTTTATAGCAGCAAATTATGTATATTATTATGTGGATTTTATAGTAGATAATTAAGTATACAATTAGGAAGATATTACAGTAGATAATTAAATATATAATTATGTAGACATTAGTGTGGATAATTAAGTATATATTTATATAGATTTTACAGTAGATAATTAAATATATAAATTATATAGATTTTATAGTAGATAGTAAGCAAATAATTATGTAGATTTTATAGTAGATAATTAAGTACATAAATTATGTAGATTTTAAAGTAGATAATTAAGTGTATAATTAGCCATAGATGTTAAAAATGTTAAAATAAAAATGTAAAAAATGCATTTTTTTCCTAAAAAAAAATGTTCACATACTTTTGATGTGACACCGACACTGCTATAACTTGCACAACTTATGATGAGCAACATTATCGATGGACCGACCAACTAAGTGACCATTGGAAAATGCAAAATTTTGATTTTCTTCCAAGAATTAGCGAATAAATGAGCAACAACATTATCAAGCATGAGAAAATAAAAAAATTCATGACAAGATATGCTCAAATTAGTATAAATAAATTAACATATGAATTAAAAAAAGTTTATTGGAGAAAATAAAAACAAAAATGTCCCAAAAAATAAAGTTTTTTTTAAGGAAAATATAAAAAATATAAAAAAAACATTTTTAACAACTATGTAATTAAAAGTGACACACACAAAAAAAAGACCTGATCCACTAAGATTACAGTTTTGCATTGGACAGACTGTAGTCTGAACATGATAGAAATATTTTAAAATGTCCACAGGACTGAGAAACTGCTAATGAAAAAGAGAACACTGATTGCTTTGAAAATATATCTATGCATCTACTTTTGCACAAAAAATGTTCAGTTTACAACTGCACAAAGGAAAGTAAAGGTCTTTTGCTGATCATGGAGTTCAGTAATACTGTTATGTCATGTGTTACTATTAATACAACAGGAACAGTCTCTTCAAATCTTGAACAAGTGAGAAATGGTTCAAGTCTCCTGCATTGACTCTTAATCCAGACAAATTTATAAGCATTATGTGCACTTATTATTGATCCTGTCCAAAAAAGATTAGTCACATGCATAGACTCTTGCCCTTTGACATAACAGCTGTTACACTACTAGGAAATGAACACCAAGCCAACTGATTGGTTATGTACATAAGCAGAGTGCAAAAACTCACTGAGCAATGTGGCTTAAGTGTGCACATATATATATATATATATATATATATATATATATATATATATATATATATATATATATATATATATATATGCCATGAGGATTTCATTGTTAGAAACTTCACCTGGTTTGGTCCTAGTGGGTATTTGTGGGTTCATGCCTGCAGGTCAAGGATCAAAGGACTAACATTTTTTCATCACTAATGGTATCAACTTCTTGTATTTCCACATGGACAACCTCAAGAAGTAAGTAAAAACATGAAAATTAAAATAAAAGGAAATTAAAAATAAAAAGCCAGCCATAAAAACATAATAATTTTAATAAAATTTGCAAAACATGTGTGTCCCCACTGCAAGCAATGCAAATCAAGAAAGTTTAAAGTTTCCAAATATTAAAAACTGCAAAACTGCTACAACAGCATAAAAATCTATTCAAGTCTTCTATTTATAGACACAAATTGGCAATCCAAATTTTATGTCTTTCTCACATAGCTGTAACGACAATAAAATCAGGTAATCTGTGTATAAACATAAACATGCCTATCCAATTTTATCTGTCTACCTCAAGTGGCTTTGTTTAAGTGTCCTGACACAGCTTTTGCTCAAAAAGGTCTAAGCCACAAAATTTAAACAGTTAACCTATCAGGTCAGATGCATGTGATTGCAAATATTCTTGCTAAATTTTTTTTTGTTACCCATAGCTGGTTTAACTTAATCATGCTAACAATTCTTTTTTATCCAAAAAATGTTTAAAATGTGTATAAAATTGAAAAATTGCTGCAATGGCCTGAAAATTAATTAGGTCATCTGTTTTTATCTGGGATAAAATCTCTAAACTTTCATGGCTCTATATCCAATAATTTCTGAGTGATCATTATGAAATTTGTAAACTTTCATGGCTCTATATCCAATAATTTCTGAGTGATCATGATGAAATTTGTAAACTTTCATGGCTCTATATCCAATAATTTCTAAGTTATCATGATAAAGTCTGTAATCTTTCAAGGCTCTACGTCCAATAATTTTTTAGTTATCTTTAGTGTGTAACATTTCAAGGCCTATGTCCCATCATTTTTGAGTTATCATTAGTGTGTAACATTTCATAGCCCTATGTCCAACAATGTTTGAGTTATCATTAGTGTGTAGCATTTCATGGCCCTATGTCCAATACTTTCTGAGTTATTATTATAAAAGTGTGTAGCATTTCATGGCCCTATGTCCAATATTTTCTGAGTTATTATTATAAAAGTGTGTAACATTTCATGGCCCTATGTCCAATACTTTCTGAGTTCTTATTATAATCGTGTGTAACATTTCATTGCCCTATGTCCAATACTTTCTGAGTTGTTATTATAGAAGTGTATAACATTTCATGGCCCTATGTCCAATACTTTCTGAGTTGTTATTATAGAAGTGTGCAACATTTCATGGCCCTATGTCCAATACTTTCTGAGTTATTATTATAGAAGTGTGTAGCATTTCATGGCCCTATGTCCAATACTTTCTGAGTTATTATTATTAAAAGTGTGTAACATTTCATGGCCCTATGTCCAATACTTTCTGAGTTCTTATTATAAACGTGTGTAGAATTTCATGGCTCAATGTCCATCCAATAATTTTTAAGTCATGATAATAATGTGTATAAGATTTAAAGGCCTTATGTTCAATAATTTTTGTGCTGTCACACTTGAATGGAACTGGGATGGAGGTGGTGGTTGTTGTTATCAGTTTAATGCCATTTTTCAGCACAAGAGAGGCTATACATTGCAGCCAGTATAAAAGGTGGAGGAAGAAACCAGGAAAAGCCCAGAAAGAACCAGGACCCACAAGAAGCTACCAGCAGGCTTTCTCACCCACATTGGCTAGATCTGGCATGGATGTAAGCTAGAACAGCAGCAAAGCACATATAACACTTTCTCTTATTACAGTGGGTGCAGAGAAAAAGATTGTGGTAATTTGCAATGTATTTTATAATTTTGAAACAATTACTTTATATTATCATGCAACTTTTCGACAACTTTTTTACTTTAGGAGCTAATGAAATTAAAAGTGACATTCTAGATCTATGTGATCATACACAAATAATTTCATTCAAAGAAAAATCTTATGCAACAAATGTTTATGGCAAAAAACATGTCTGCATACTTAGGCAGCTGCTTATCCAGGAGCTTGACCTTTGACATGCTTTTGAAGGTCAAAATGGACAAATGCGTCAAGGACAGACATGCACCATTTTTATTAACATTATATCTGGAATTCATGTGATATGATGCATATAAATGAGATAAAAAGAAATAGTAATGCTTAATACTTATTTCCAGCACATTACTTATATATCCGAAATAAATTTCATTTGTAAATGACCTATCGGTAATGGAGACATCCATAGCATTAAAAGGAAATGTCACAAAAATGTTTTTAATATTTTATAAATTCAGTCCAATTGTGATGTTAGAGAATTAATGTAAAAAAGAATTTGAAACTTTAAACAAATGTTCACATTGAAGGCTGTTCCAGTAAGACACATATCCCTCCCAGGGACGGCATTTCAAAAAAAACTTCTACAGGAGGTTGTATTTCAAACTATTCTAATTCTGACAGAGGAAGGTTGATTAAGAAAATCACTTCTGTTGTGGGTTGTGTTAACAAAATGATAACTCGCTGGTGGGGTTGTCAGAAAAAAAAAACGAATATATATTTAAAACTGCATCTAACCCTCTCCTAATGCTCAAACGCGAATAAAAATGTGGTTCGTAAAATGATGCCAGTACACGTGAGTGTACCTAATTTGTACAAATTTGTATACTTTTTAATCAGTAATATGCGTTCCGCAAATTACGTCAATGTTACGGATATAAAACGTGCTTTGCGCAGTATGCAATTTTTATTCAATTTTTAACTTTAAATGTCATTTCACAACATAATTTGCACTGCCAGTAGCAGTGTAGCACCGCTTGATGTGACAAAATTCAGGAAGGCAAATGGTGCTAAGTCCAGTTTTGTAATTTGGCTCCTGATAAATTTCTTAACTTAAGGCTATGGTGTGACTTTTTCAACTATTATTGTTTACTAATTAAAGATATGAAAAGAATCTTATGACAGCTTGTCATACATGTAACTGATAAAAATCAGTGATACATTCTGTCACTTTACAGACATGAGTTTGGAAGACTTGTTATTGAAATCAGCAGCTGACTTTTTTGTGTAGTACTGAAAGCACACATTTCAAATTTGTTGTCAATCCAGAAAATGGTGCAGCTGTTATGGTGTTCTTTTCACAAAAGCTGTCTTCATAGATGTGTCTATACTGACACAAATGTGATCATGAGCACTCAAAATTTTAAGTTGTTGAATTTTAATATCATGGTGTTTGCACCGGTTTACAATGGGAACTGAATTAGAACAGCGAGTCTTGAACTTTGAGTTTTGTGAAGAAACATGGAATACATGCAGAATACATTCGAACTGTAGAGGTTTTCTATCTTATTTAGTCTCCCCATTGCATTTCACATAAATATGCATATTCACAAACAGTATAGTAAAAAGAAAAGTAAGTGACAAATTTAGATACATATCATAAACAAGACAAACAGTTTGTGGGGAGACAAGTTCATAAGAACAGGCTGGAATGGAGAAGTATAATAACAACAGTAATGAGTACAAGTGTGCCTCTTTTCTGATGTGTGCAACATTATTTTCTCAGCTGCATTAAGAAATTACATTAAAGGGAAGACAATAAAGGGTGTACAGTTAACTAAACCACATGAATTTAGCTACTCAAATCGATTATAACCTTCTGGTTATATTTTTCAGTGTCTGTCCTTTCTGGTGATTATGTCCACTGAATCAGTATGATTGAAAAAAATTTATGGCAAATTTAAAGATTGAAAACTCTTTTGGCAGATTATGATTATACAATGTACTTCTGCCATGAAAAATCCATTTGTACCAATTGATGATGACTTTTAGGTAACTGTCAGAAAGGTATAATTGACAATATTCAAAGGTCTACAAAAATTACTAGAGTCAAAGTTTACGAACTCATACAGCTGTGGCAAAAATGATCTGTGAGATGTGCAAGTGATCCGTAAAAGCAAGCACCTTAGTACACTTGGGCCTCTGTTGATTTGATGTTTATCTCAATAGCTTAAGTCATCTAGTCACAAGATCTCAAGTTTCAATAGATATGGCCTTTACAACATTTTCAGATGAAGAGAATCTATATATGGCAGTCAATTTAACTGCTGAAGAAAATCCAAGTACTTTTGAGACACTAAACACCACTTATGTAGAACCACTGACCTTCCATAAGTAACTAGCAACATTCTCATTTACACATTGGATGACTGGAGGCAAGTAATCACATGACAAGCATCTTGTACCACTCTGCCTTGGAAGCCCCTCAGATCTGTATCACAAGGCAAGCATCTTATACTCTGCCATGAAAGCCCATCAGACCATATGTATAAGTCTCATATGAAAGACTAGAAGTGGGAGATAGAACCTGTGACAACTGGATTAAAAGTGCAGAATGTTACTGCTAGACCATCAGTGGTGATGATGATGCTGTTGATAATACAGTTAACTGCAATGACACTGATTTTATGATAACTCTTAGAAAAAAATTATTCCTTAACCTCCATCCATTTTTAAAAATATAATTTATGATATAAAAATATTTGACTTGCTATATTTTTTTTTAAAAAAACTTTTTGTCTTGCAACAAAGCTTAAAATTAAGATGTCAGTAACTGAAATATATGATGTTCTTAGTGGTTGTCCATACAAAAATATCTGCTTTTGTTCACATGTGGCTGATATGTAATTAACCTCAGGAACTGGGGCCTAGACCTATGTTTTATTGCTAACCCATTCATATATATTCTGTGGCACAAAGCATACAAATTGAAATTAACAAATAATTTATACTTAGGTATAACCCATAAAGGACATCCACAAAACATACTGGAATACATGTAGTAGGCATAAAGCATCTGTTCAACACAGTATATCAAAACTAAAAATACTAGCATGCAGACATTAGCAAGGTCCTTTAAACCCCTCCCCCCATCTTTGTGGATGTCCTTTATGGATGATCCATTACAAGAAATGATATAATGTTAAAGTAGGCAGAAAAAATGCAATATCACTTTCACTTGCATTAATGATTTTTTTTCTGACAAATCATTTATTATAAGTTTACCAAAACATTTATTGAAAAAAAATAATAAGGGATTCTGACAACACATTTAAAGCAATATAAGATTTAACTGTTATTCTCTTCAAATGCAGCATGCCTGAGAACAAAGCAAAATAACAAAACATATTGATTCCACAGTTTAGTAAGGATACAAATTCATGATTTCTGTATTAGAAATCCCTAATGTAAAATCTATATTCGTGGACATTAAATTAGTAGTTAAGGGACTGATCAATGACATCTACAAATAATAAGCCACCAAGAAAATTTGTGATTTCACAGTATCAGAGACATACATGGCTGACAGACAAACAAATAAACGGACAAAAGATTGATTATAAAGAATGAATACAAAAAAAATATGCAGTAGATTATATGATCTGTAAAAAATCAGTAGATTAACTCCAGCCAGCTGTCATTTAATTTGCTTTTGTCCCCAACCCAATATAAAAATCGCTTCTACCACCCACTAACCAATAGTTAGAAATTATGTAAAAATAAATAAACTTCTGTAGGTGGCAGTGTTTTTTTATTAAAACATATCTGACGGTGGATCATAATTTTTTTATATTGCTTGTGTTGTGGGTTGGTTGATGTTGAAAGTGCCTTTTCCCGGGGGATATATGTTTTAATTGAACAGCCCTTATTGCATTCAAAACAAAGGAAAGCTTTGTGATGGATAAATCCCAAATTCTTAGGTGTATTGAAAAAATCACACAGCAAAGTCAGGGCTCAAAATTTACTTTTCTGTGATCTGTATTATTTTCCATGAACAAAAATCAGGATATTTTCAATCTCCATTAGAATATTCTATAGAACTGGAATTAGGAAATAGCAACATGGAAGAAACTTCCAGTTCTGTTTTGTTTTCAGCTAGCAATTTAATGGCACATCAAAACTTGTACAGGCTAATGCTATCTTGCTAGAATACATCTTAAGCCTTAAACATGGAAAAATAATTATACTTCATCAAATATTAAAACATTGCAACACATTTTCAAAACAATTATCAATTAATGCATACATAACTGTACCTTCCAATACTAAATTCCCCAAATCATCAATCCTGCACAAGTACACCGTTCCTAGCTACCAAGTGGAACACTACCAACTGGTTGTTGTTGTTGTTGTAGGGTTTAACGGCATTTTTCAGCACAAGATAGGCTATACATGGCGGCCAGTATTAATGGTGGAGGAAGAACTCCTAAAACAGGGAAGAACCACCTACCCACCAGAAGCTACTGACAGGCTTTCTCACTTACCCATGTTAGCCATTAGCCGAGTCTGGACTAAAACTCAGGCAGACAGAGGTGAGATGGCAGTGATCCGGTCAGCACTTTAGACCACTCGCCACTCAAGGGGCCCCTGGCACACTAAGCTTAAAGTTGCAATATTACTTTCTTGAATGTTGTGGCCATACTAGCTTCCTTTCTAACTTGTGTACCAGACCTGTCAAGGTTTCTACCTAATACTATAGGTGAGTGCAGCATAATCAATAAAATAATGATAAGAAGACTATCTTGCACTAGATAGATCAATTAGGGGGAATAGAATTAAGCCTATAAAAGAAGGCTATATCAGACATGTATATCAGAGTGTATAAAATTAAGCTTATTACAAGAAGGCTTTTTTGCTTAACATGTGTATATCAAGGGCACACAAATAAGCTAACTTAAAGAGAAAGTTAAAATAATGATTATATTATGATGACTCCTGATGTCTACCCATATACAAATTAATGTCTACATTATATACATATTAATGTCTACCCTATATACATATTAATGTCTACCCTATATACATATTAATGTCTACCCTATATACATATTAATATCTACCCTATATACATATTAATGTCTACCCTATATACATATTAATGTCTACCCTATATACATATTAATGTCTACCCTATATACATATTAATGTCTACCCTATATACATATTAATGTCTAGCCTATATACATATTAATGTCTACCCTATATACATATTAATGTCTACCCTATATATATATATCAATGTCTGTTAACTGCACAGACCTAAATCTTGCATAATGTACTGGCAGATTAGGGTCCAAGTTGTCAACAGTTCAGTTTAACTAATAAGTGAGTACATGTGGTAACTGTCATTAATAATCATTATTAAATGGAATTTAATGAGGTTTAATTATTTCTTACTGAAACATTTCTGTAACATCTAAAATTGATAATGGCCAAAATAAACGACTATGTACATGTATGATTCTTTTCCCCTTGCATCATTAATATCTAATTTCCTTAAAAATGCAAGCAAGCTAACTTTCCCTGCACATTTATATAATTGTATTGCATTAACTGTATCAACTTACCTCCAAAGGATCTCGTGTTGTCCCATCTTGAGTATTTGGGGAGTTCAGTGAGGGACTAACATAACTATTTTCTCCAAGAGATGCCTCACTGTGATCAATAATCATTTCCGCATCTGAATCCCCATCTGTTCCTCCTCCAATAACACCCTAAAATGTACCATGTAATGATTTCAAGCATAACTCTATGTAACGTCATTTAACTGAATGTTATTTAACTGAAAAAATAATCCTTACAAAACTGGCTCTTCCTTCACTACTGCAAATCTTGTCATGAATAATGACACCGAATGAAGGTTCAAATATCACCAACAGACCTGTTCTGTTCTTGGCAAAAAATGCATGCAAGACTTTAACAAACCTGCAAATTCAAGCTGTCTGCTGAAATAATCTATCCTTGAAAACTTCTGAATTTTAAGTCCTAAAATTTATGGAATAAAGGATGTTGGTATAATTTTGGCAAATGATGAATCATTACACTGTAAGACACAAAAACTTGCTCAAATTCTTTTCATGCTGGTGAAGTCAATTGGTCATCAAATTATTAAAAATACAAGATATGGGGAAAGAACATGATACTGTTGTTGATCATACATTTTACAAACAAACAGATCCAAATAATCTGAATATTAATCTACATGTCTTTTCTTTTCATATCAAGAGAGAATTACATCAACATTTAAAATTTTGAAAAATTAGAGAAATTTTCTTTTAATGCATCTTCTATCATTGTTTTGAATATTGCCATCCACTGAATAATATCCAAAAGCAAAGCTTAAATTTGTTACCCATACCTGTGAAAGTTGTTCTGCTGTTGTTAACAACTTAGCAATTGGTAAACAACATTTAGGTAAAGTATCCATCAAAGTAGGTCGACTGTTGGTCAGGAATGGTTTCATATACCTGGAGAAAAGAAAGGCATCATTTTTGAAAGATGCTCACTGATGGATCCCTTTGCCAAAAGGAGTCGAACAGGTGTCAAAATGATACTGAGGAAATAAAATAGCCACTAAAATATGAAAGTTAGGTCCATGAGATGAAATTTTGGTATTGCTGACCTAATCTTTTAGAGATGCATCACCAAAAACAATTTTCATGAGTGCAAATAAAATAAGGTCCATGACACTAAGGGTATAACAAATGGAAAGCTGAAAAATAAAAGTCACTTTAGCATTTCAATCAGGCCTCAGTGACCTAGTTTTGGAATTGGTTTAGTTATCTTCCTTGAGAGATATTAACATATCAGGTTTCATGAGTATCGATGAAATAAGGTCCAACAAACAGAAGATATAATCAACAAATACCTGAAAATTACTCTCACTGATATGCATCCACGTGCCAATTTTCATGAGTGCAGGTAAAACGTGGTCCAACCAGTGTGTAACAAAAATAGTCACTTTAGGATGAAAATTAGATCACGCTGGCCTAGTTTTAGTATGGTTGAGCCAATTTCCTTGAGATGAATATAATGCTCATGAGTGTAGGTGAAATAGGATTCAAGATTATAATTTTGGCAAAGTTAAAATCAATGTCAGTCCTATATGTGCTACACAGTACAATGTGAAAAAAACCCACAACAATTATTGTAAGAAGTGACATCACTCACTATTCATACTTAAAAATATTCAAGCTGTGCTTTATAATGCAAAAAGAGTGACAATACAGCAGCATATTTTCTTTACAGCTTTCTTTCTGGTTTTCATGTCAGGAAACAATTTTATGTTATATGGGAGACAATGAAAATTGATGACTTGTATTGGCTGGATTGATTGACTCTTACAAAATTGCATAGTTTTACTGCACCAGTTCTGGTACTGATTTTATTCTGTACTTGTTAACATATACAGGTAAAACCTGTTATAATGTAATGCTCATGGTCCCAAGAATAACACCACAATAAAAGGGATCACATTTGCAAACTTTTCGGAAACTTCCCCTGAGAAAATGTTCATTGAAATTTTGATGTCATCAGTTTTAACTAAACTCTCAATCATATAATCTGCTAGGGATGTGGATAATCAGCTTTAGGATGTTAAAAAGAGAGGTCACTTAAACTTAAAAATGGGAGCCATGCTGCCACTTCCTTATAAGTGGAATCGTATTATAACAAATCATGTAATAATGGGTTTTTACTGTATTCATGGTTTTCTGTGTTGGCTTTGCTAGTTTTGCACATGCATGAAATTCAAAAGGAATTGGAACCTGAATTATTCCATATTACTTAAAATTTTTTACAATATTTCTCCATAGCCAACATACTTTTTCAACCACTCTGTCTTTCTATGTCTCCTTCTTTCTACAATATATACAAGTTTGTAATTAAAAATATTTTTAGCAGGTTTTTTTCACTGCAGGCTTACTTTCAAAAAAAAAACCCTTCTGGGGTTGTTTTATTTACATTCACAACCAGCTTATTTTAAAGTTTTTATTGATGGTAGTTTTAATAAAAATCTTATGTCAAATGAGCTAAGCTTATAACTAAGGTTGGGGCATTTTTTTAAAACTAAGGTCAAAGTCTCTTAAAGAAGTTAATGGTCATTAGTGCAAATTGGGTTGTACTGGATTTAGTATACTAACTTCAACTCAAACTGATACCAGATTTTGCACAGGTTTGACTGAATGCATTTTGTTAATATTTTGTTTTATATCAAATTCATACCAGGTTTTAGACATTTCAATGCATTGCATTTTAGTGCACTCATTTTATACAAAACAGATATGAGATTAAGTACAGGTTTGGTTATATTACATTTGGTATATTTACTTCATATGAAAAAGATATTAAGTACAGGTCTGATTACATGAAAAAGATATTAAGTACAGGTCTGATTACATTGGGTATATTCACTTCATATGAAAAAGATATTAAGTACAGGTCTGATTACATTGGGTATATTCACTTCATATGAAAAAGATATTAAGTACAGGTCTGATTACATTGGGTATATTGACTTCATATGAAAAAGATATTAAGTACAGGTCTGATTACATTGGGTATATTCACTTCATATGAAAATGTTATTAAGTACAGATATGATTACATTGGGTATATCTACTTCATATGAAAAAGATCTTAAGTACAGATCTGATTATATTGGGTATATTTACTTCATATGAAAAAGATATTAAGTACAGGTCTGATTACATTGGGTATATTTACTTCATATGAAAAATATATTAAGTACATGTCTGATTACATTGGGTATATTCACTTCATATGAAAATGTTATTAAGTACAGATCTGATTACATTGGCTATATCTACTTCATCTCAAACTGATACCATCATATTTGATATGATTCTGATTCTGTTGTATTTGGTATACTCACTTCGTATCAAACTGATAAAGAATTTAGTAGATTGGGTTGTATCGCATTGGGTATATTCATTTCATATTAAACTGATACTGGATTAAGTGCAGATTGTATTGTATTACATTGAGTATGTTCACTTCAAATCAAACTGATATCAGATTTCACAACAGTTTCACTGTACTGCATTTGGAATACCCACATCATATCAAACAGAGAGTTAAGTACAGGTTTGACTCTTATCACATTTGGTATACCTACTTCATATCAACAGAGAATTTAGTACAGGTTTTTTTTACTGTAACATTTGGTATACCCACTTCATATCAAACACAGAATTTAGTACAGTTTTGACTGTATCACATTTTGTATACCAACTTCATATCAAGCATAGAGAGAATTTAGTACAGGTTTGACTTGATCAAATTTGGTACACACACTTCATATCAAACAGAGAGAATTTAGAACAGGTTTAACTGCATCAAATCTGATATACTCATTTCATATCAAACATACAGAATTTAGCACTGGTCTGACTGTATCACATTTGGTATACCCACTTCATATCAAACATTGAGAGAATTTAGTACAGGTTTGACTCTATCACAATTGGTACACCCACTTCATATCAAACAGAGAATTTAGTACAGGTTTGACTATCATATTTGGTATACCATTTTCATCAAACACAGATAGAATTTACTACAGGTTTGACTGTATCACAATTGGTATACCCACTTCATATCAAACATAGAGAGAATTTTGTACACGTCTGACTGTATCACATTTGGTATACTCACTTCATATCAAAATTATACCAGATTTTGATCAGATAGGCCTTTCCAAAGCTCCTTATCTTAATCTCTTGTTCAGCTTGTTCTGGTCCCTAAAAAAAAAATAATAAAGTATTGATTCTCCTTACATGGCAGGTAATGTTCTGTTTCCTGAAAAAATACAATACAGCATGCAGAACAGGTATCATTGATATACCTATTTCATATCAAACATACAGAATTTAGCACTGGTCTGACTGTATCACATTTGGTATACCCACTTCATATCAAACATAGAGAGAATTTTGTACAGGTCTGACTGTATCACATCTGGTATACTCACTTCATATCAAAATTATACCAGATATGAAGTGATATCATATTTCATATTTATGTGTGGGCAGTGCCCTGTTCTAATACAGTTGTGTGTGGTATTCCAAATGCAGTACAGTGAAACCACTTTGATATGAAGTGGGTATACCAAATGTGATACAGTCAGGCCGGTGCAAAATTCTGTATGTTTGATATGAAATGGGTATATCAATGATACCTGTCCTGTAGCGAGAACCAATGCTTTATTGTTTTTATGACAGGTTGTTTTAGTAATGATTAAGACCAAAATAAAGAAAAAGTAGTTAATGTTGTAAACAAAGTTCCCAACATATCTAGTTCATGGAAAGTATGAATAAAAGCTGTATCAGAATATTAAATTTGTGTTCTAAATTAAACACAAGGAAAAATATTCATTAAATATGGACGAGTAGAGTATACTAAGCACCTCTCATTTATGAGTTTCAGATATCATGAGAATCTCTGGAAGACTATAGCTGCCATGAACATCTGATTATCTTATTTTGACAAATACATATATGTTGCCCTGTCTGCATAAATATATTGCCTTATTTTGACAAATACATATCTGTTGCCATGTCTACATAAATATATGATTGCCTTATTTTGACAAATACATATCATATGTTACCCTGTCTACATAAATATATGATTGCCTTATTTTGACAAATACATATATGTTGCCCTGTCTACATAAATACATGACTGCCTTATTTTGACAAATACATACAATATTATGTTTCCCTGTCTACATAAACATCAGACTGCCTTATTCTGACAAAAACATGTCATATTATGTTGCCGTCTTGATAAACATTTGTCTGCCTTATTCTGACAAATACATACATTATGTTGCCCAATCTACATAAACATGTGACTGCCTTATTGTGACAAATACATGACATTATGTTGCCCTGTCTGCATAAATTCACAAAAAGTACACTACTAATTCTTAAAATATATTTCCAAGATTTACTGATTGATTTATAACTTTTTCATGTTTATGAATCTATCTCTAATGCTAAACATGCATATTTCATAAATAGATCTTTCCCTCAATCATTGGGCAATTCTTCTTTTTTTTACATTTTAGAACTTATTTTAAACTGGCACATTGCCATTATTGTGCTGATGTGCCAATTCGTTTAACATGACTTTTTTTTTACAGTACCCTTCACTATAATGTTAAATAATGAAACAGGATATCTGACCATGTGACCATATACTGATGTATTTATATATCATACTAAACAATTAAATGGATTCCATGACAAATCAACATTATAATGAGAATACATTATAATGAAGTACCCTATAATGAGGGAGTACTGTATAGGACAATGATTTCCAAACATTGATTTTGATGAGAATGAGTGGTACAACATTTTATGTCAAATAATAGCAATACAAAATGCTATAACACATAATAGTTAATTCGTTAAGACAATCTCTTAGTAAGAGTACATTTAAAAAACTTTAATAAAAAAACAACCCAAAATTATATTTCATTATTGAATTTCTAAGTTCCATTGACATGGATGTCAACCATATATTGTATTTTGCAAATCATGGCTGAATTACCTCTGTAACAAAGTCAATTCTTAATACTAAAACAAACTTAAGTGTGGTAATTGCATTCTGCATAATCCAATTTAAAGAATGTGGGGGTGGGGGTGTCCTGTAAGCATTCTTTGCATACTGCATAATCAAATTCTAACAATTGTAGGTGTGGGTTGATTGTAAAAGTTTTTTGTATTGGACATTTTCATTTGGCAACTTAAAATCAAATTCTGAACAGGCACCATTTCATATTTATGGATGTACCCATACAAGCCTTTGAATCTATCACAGCTCAGAGATATCAAATAGTCATCATGTGCTCTACTACACAAGACAATTAAATGGAGAATAATCCCCATGTGTTCCTCTTCATGATGCAAGACAAAACTAATGGAGAACAGACCTCATGCATGTACTCTCCTGTATGATGTAAGACAAAACTAATGGAGAACAGTCTCATGTACTCTATTGCATGATGTAAGTTATGACTAATGAAGAATAGTCCACATGTACTCTCCTGCATGACCTAAGTTGTGACTAATGGATGCAGAAGCCATGGTGGCTGAGAAGTTATCATACAGGACTCTTGACCAAATGAATCCTACCAATGGACCAGTCCTGGCTGGTCACTGTGGTGTTTGATAGGGAAGGCACCCGACTTTAACTGCCTTAGCAATAAGCAACCTACTTGTCTGGATGTGCAGTAAAATTAAACGAAATCAAAACAAAACATATAGTTTGAATAAAGCATGAAGGACATAGCAAAAAGTGTGGTTATTTTTATTTATTATATTTATGTGATGATATGAAAATGGTAAAAGCATAAGCTACACAAAGCTAACAGCATAAGCGTTATGATGCCAAACAGCATTAGTTGCATTATTCTAACAGCATAAGCAGTAAGATACTAAAAGCATAAGCTGTGTGATGCTAACACCATAAGCTGGTACCATTCTAACATCATAAGCTGTACCATTATAACATCATAAGCTGTACCATTCTAACATTATAAGCTGTACCATTCTAGCATCATAAGCTGTACCATTATAACATCATAAGCTGGTACCAATCTAACATCATAAGCTGTACCATTCTAACATTATAAGCTGTACCATTCTAACATCATAAGCTGTACCATTCTAACATTATAAGCTAGTACCATTCTAACATCATAAGCTGTACCATTATAACATCATAAGCTGTACCATTCTAACATTATAAGCTGTACCATTCTAGCATCATAAGCTGTACCATTATAACATCATAAGCTGGTACCAATCTAACATCATAAGCTGGACCATTCTAACATTATAAGCTGTACCATTCTAACATTATAAGCTGTACCATTCTAACATCATAAACTGTACCACTCTAACATCACAAGCTGTACCATTATAACATCATAAGCTTTTGCTGTGCAATACTAACAATATACACTTTATGATACTAACAACATAAACTGCATGACCTAAAAGAAAAGGTAAAGTTCTTTTACAGCCTGTCATATATACTCCTGTACAAGTCAGATCCAATTACAAAGACCCAGATGTGCTGTCACATAATGTGAAAGCAGATTGTGGTCTATGCAGATTCTTAAGAGTAAATTGGCAGAACAAAGAATGAAGACCCTAAGCTACCAGTGCACTGTGTGATACGAGATCAGGGTATATGTTGTTTGACTTGGACACAACTCATGCTAGTAAGTAGTAATTCAAATATAGTATCTTGAACAACAAAGATCGGCTTTATTTCATGAGAAAGACCAAATTTAAGAGAAAAATTATTGAAATGAATCCTTCCATGATGTTGTTGTTGTTGTTGGGCTTAACACCATTTTTCAGCACAAGATAGGCTATTTATGGCGGCCAGTATTAATGGTGAAGGAAGAAACCAGGAAATCACCCGAAAGAACCACTGACCCACGAGAAGCTACTGGCAAGCTTTCTCACGTATCTAAATTAGCCGAATCCTAGACTCGAACACACGCAGACAGAGGTGAGATGGCAGTGATCCGTAACGGACAGTGCTTTAGACCACTCGGCCACTCGGGGCCCTGAATCCTTCCATGAAATAAATGCTATGTTACCTGAAAGACGGCACAAACAGAATCAGAATTTCTTCCAGTTACACTTTTCAATATATTCTGTCAATTTGAAAATGTGATGTGACACTTTTTTAAAAAAAGCAACACTGAATTTGATGTCTTGAACTTGTATAATGAAAGTGTAAAATGTAATTAAGACTCTGGTCATGGAATAAAAGTTTTCATACAATTTTCAAAGACTGTTTATATGAAGAAAGTGAAAAAAATGTATGTAAAATATTTGGTCATGGAATAGCAAGTTTTTATATATATCATTCTACCTCTTCTTTTCTGCTCTGTGCTTACAACTATTTTTACAGATTTTATAGGAAACAAACTGCTTGGACTATGTTTTTTCTTCTGAATTTACAGCATGTAATTTCTCAAATTCACCAACAAATTATTTCCCATTGGCATATATAGCAAATTATCTCCCACTAGAATAAATGACAAAGATGCAGGTTGTATGATTTTTTTATATAATGGGGCCCCAGCTTATGAACACCTTGGGTTACAAACAATCCGAGTTATGAATGCCAGGCTGGCCAAAAGAATGACCCGGGTTACAAATGGTGACTCAGGTAGCAAATTGAAACACCATTTGAACAGGTGAGCTCACATATGGCTGCCTCTACTCAAATAGAGTGAAAAAAAGGTGAAAAAAGAGTCTGTGGTGTTCTTGTGTTTATTTTTGTGCAATGTTTGTGTAGCTTTTGTGGGTTTTGAACATGTTTGTGTTTTACTGCTATGTATGTGTTCTGTATGTGCTGTATGAGTACTCCTTTTTTCATCTTTTTTTAATGCAGCAGCAATTTTTGATTTTTGTTTCTGCTTGGGAACGGATTACTCCTAACAAACAATACAGATCCAAATCTGCCAGTGCATTATGCATTGGCAAATCTGGGTCTGTGCAGTTTGCAGTTGGACATGTATTATGAGTATATATGGTACTTACAGTTATACCTGTTTATAGCAAAACAGTTTTTATAGACAGCCTTATGGAAGTCAAACAAGAGACTCAAGTGGGCCTGATAGTGCTTACCTGCTTAACAGCTGACCATTTTAATAAGCTGACTTATGCAATACCAAAAGGTTACAACACATGTAAGCTATCTCCCACACTTTACAGCTAGATGATTTCACATATTTTACTTTAATCTAATACAATTTTCAGTTTTTAATGTATATACATAATCTCTTGTACATAACTGACTTCATCTAAGAACTTGAAAAGTTTTGTCATCACAGATGAAGTGTTGATTTACGACTATCAGTCACAAGATTTGCCATAATCTAAAATTAAAATTCAGATATGTCCTGTTAATCATATTGGGCTTGAACCACGGTAAGGCTGTATCATGAATACTTATTATTAGAATCATCATCATCATCTGAATAAATCACAAAGTTTAATCCTCTGTGGGTAAATAAAAGATAAATACAATTACAAGAATTCTCATTATTACAAATTTCAGGACCACCCACATAGTTTATGATGTCCTTTGATTTGTACACCATCTAAAGTTCATTATAAAAGCATGGACATATAAAAACTATGAGATACATACATGCTTTTATAAAAATCTGCAATAAACTTCATAAGATATGCAAATTCACTTCATATCAAGCACAAAAATCAACTGTATGAATGTTTATACTGTACTTTTGGCATCCAACTGCATGTATAAACATGAATAACTACCTATAAATATTGTATATACTTTACACAATGACAAATATTTGAACAAAAACATCATAAAGTGATCCCACACTAAGATACTGCTCAGGAGATCCATGAGGTCGACAGATAGCCAAGTTTTATTATACTGAGGCAAATTATAGGGCAAATCTATGAAGTGTACTGGTAGCCACATTTTGTTGGGGTAAATCATAGGGAAAATCCATGGTGTACTGATAACCAGGTTCTGTTATACTGAAGTAAATCTTAGGGAAAATCCATGGTGTAGTGATAACCAGGTTCTGTTATACTGAAGTAAATCTTAGGGAAAATCCATGGTGTAGTGATAACCAGGTTCTGTTATAATGAGGTAAATCATAGGGAAAATTCATGGTGTAGTGATAACCAGGTTCTGTTATAATGAGGTAAATCATAGGGAAAATCCATGGTGTACTGATAACCAGGTTCTGTTATACTGAGGTAAATCATAGGGAAAATCCATGGTGTACTGATAACAAGGTTCTGTTATACTGAGGTAAATCATAGGGAAAATCCATGGTGTAGTGATAACCAGGTTCTATATAATGGAACTGATTGACCTACACTGAATTACTACATAATGGAACTGACTGACCTACACTAAATTACTATATAATGGAACTGATTGACCTACACAAAATTACTATATAATGGAACTGATTGACCTACACAAAAGTACTATATAATGAAACTGATTGACCTACACAAAATTACTATATAATGGAACTGATTGACCTAAACAAAATTACTATATATTGGAACTGACTGACCTACACAAAATTGCTACATAATAGAATTGACTGACCTACTCTAAATTACTTTATAATGGAAGCAACTGACCTACACTAAATTACTATGTAATGGAACTGATTGACCTACACAAAAGTACTATATATAACTGACATACACAAAATTACTATATAATGGAACTGATTGACCTACACTAAATTACTATATAAAGGAAGTGACTGACCTACACAAAATTGCTATATAATGGAAGTGACTGACCTACACTAAATTACTATATAATGGAACTGATTGACCTACACAAAATTACTATATAATGGAACTAATTGACCTACACAAAAGTACTATATAATGTAACTGATTGACCAACACAAAATTGCTATATAATGGAACCGATTGATATATATATTAAATTACTATATAATGGAACTGATTGACCTACACTGAACTACTATATAATGGAAATGACTGACCTACACAAAAATACTACATAATGAAATTGACTGCATGCACAAAATTACATTACAATGGAACAATTGACCTACAATGAATTACTATATAATGGATCTGACTGTCTACACAAAATTACTATATAATGGAACTGACTGACCTACACAAAATTACTATATAGTGGAAATAACTGACCTACACTAAATTACTATATAAGGTAACTGATTTACCTACTCTGAATTACTATAGAAAGTAACTGACTTAGGAACTGACTGACCTACACTAAATTACTATATAATGAAACTGATTGAACTACACATAATTAATATATAATGGAACTCACTGACCTACACTAAATTATTATATAATGAAACTGATTGACCTACACAAAATTACTATATAATGGAACTGACCTACACTAAATTACTATATAATGGAACTGACTGACCTACACAAAATTACTATATAATGGAACTGACCTACACTAAATTACTATATAATGGAACTGACTGACCTACAATGAATTACTATATAATGGAACTGATTGACCTACACAAAATTACTTTATAATGGAATGCTTGACCTACACAAAATTACTATATAATGGAACTGATTGAACTACAATGAATTACTATATAATGTAACTGACCATCTACACTAAATTACTATATAATGGAACTGACTGACCTACACTAAATTACTATATAATGGAAGTGACTGACCTACACAAAATTACTATATAATGGAACTGACCTACACTAAATTACACTATAATGGAACTGAATGACCTACACAAAAATTACTATATAATGGAAGTGACTGACCTACACAAAATTACTATATAATGTAACTCACTGCCTACACTAAATTATTATATAATGGAAATGACTGACCTACACTAAAATACTATATTATGGAACTGATTGACCTACATAAAATTGTTATATATTGGAACTGATTTACCTACACTAAATTACTATATAATGGAACTGATTGAACTGCACATAATTAATATATAATGGAACTCAGTGACCTACACTAAATTATTATATAATGAAACTGATTGACCTACACAAAATTACTATATAATGGAACTGACCTACACTAAATTACTATATAATGGAACTGAATGACCTACACGAAAATTACTATATAATGGAGGTGACTGACCTACACTAAATTACTATATAATGTAACTCACTGCCTACACTAAATTACTATATAATGGAAATGACTGACCTACACTAAAATACTATATAATGGAACTGATTGACCTACATAAAATTGTTATATATTGGAACTGATTGACCTACACTAAATTACTATATAATGGAACTGATTGAACTGCACATAATTAATATATAATGGAACTCACTGACCTACACTAAATTATTATATAATGAAACTGACTGACCAAACAAACTTACTATATAATGAAACTGACCTACACTAAATTACTATATAATGGAACTGAATGACCTACACAAAAATTACTATATAATGGAAGTGACTGACCTACACAAAATTACTATATAATGTAACTGACTGCTTAAACTAAATTACTATATAATGGAAATGACTGACCTACACTAAAATACTATATAATGGAACTGATTTACCTACACTGAATTACTATATAAAGTAACTGACTGAGGAACTGACTGACCTACACTAAATTACTATATAATGGAAATAATTGAACTACACATAATTACTATATAATGGAACTGACCTACACTAAATTACTATATAATGGAACTGAATGACCTACACAAAATTACTATATAATGGAACTGACTGACCTACACTGAATTACTATATAATGTAACTGACTGCCTACACTAAATTACTATATAATGGAACTGAATGACCTACACAAAAATTACTATATAATGGAAGTGACTGACCTACACAAAATTACTATATAATGTAACTCACTGCCTACACTAAATTACTATATAATGGAAATGACTGACCTACACTAAAATACTATATAATGGAACTGATTGACCTACATAAAATTGTTATATATTGGAACTGATTGACCTACACTAAATTACTATATAATGGAACTGATTGAACTGCACATAATTAATATATAATGGAACTCACTGACCTACACTAAATTATTATATAATGAAACTGATTGACCTACACAAAATTACTATATAATGGAACTGACCTACACTAAATTACTATATAATGGAACTGATTGACCTTCACAAAATTACTATATAATGGAAGTGACTGACCTACAATAAATTACTATATAATAGAACTGCTTGACCTACACAAAATTACTATATAATGGAACTGACTGTCTACACTAAATTGATATAATGGAACTGACTGTCTACACTAAATTGATATAATGGAACTGATTGACCTACACAAAATTACTATATAATGGAACTGACTGACCTACACTAAATTACTATATAATGGAACTGATTGACCTACACAAAATTACTATATAATGGAACTGACTGACCTACACAAAATTGCTATATAATGGAACTGATTGACCTACACAAAATTACTATATAATGGAACTGACTGACCTACACTAAATTACTGTATAATAGAACTGCATGACCTACACAAAATTACTATATAATGGAAGTGACTGACCTACACTAAATTACTATATAATGGAACTGACTGACCTACACTAAATTACTGTATAATGGAACTGCTTGACCTACACTAAATTACTATATAATAGAACTGACAGATTTAAACTGAATTATGGTATTACCATTTTAGAAAATGACTGACCTAAAATGAATTATGGTATGTACCATTATAGAAAATGACTGACCCAAATGAATTATGGTATGTACCATTACAGAAAATAACTGACCTACAATGAAATAAACAAAAGACCTCAGAAACCTGGAATCCATTTACTGGTAAAAAAATAATCCTTTAACATTGAGCATACAAATATGAAGAGTAGGTAGCCAAAATATAAGTTTCCATTTGCAGATATCCCATTGATATCTATACAGCTGTCCATGTAATAGTAATATTTCAAAAACAGGTATATGCTAATTTCCACAGATTTGGCTGAATACACTATATTAGAAAATGTCTAACAATTTATCAATAAATACTTAAAACATTTTAAAATGACGATAAATAGGAATTATAGAAACAGGTGCTATTTAATATTTTACAATTTTTATTCCAATGGTCTTATTATATGGCCTCTATATATTGACTAGACTCCTAAAAAATTGGTATACCAAATAAATGCTACTGTTAAAAAAGTTTCAGTTCTAAAGAGATAATATCATTATCTTGGAAATTTGAGTAATTATGACCACCTTCTTCGAAATATAAAACATTGAATAACATTTATAACATGGGGATTTTGCTATGGGTAATGAGCAGATAACAATGATACTTAA
Organism: Potamilus streckersoni; assembly: GCA_016746295.1. Lineage (NCBI taxonomy): Eukaryota > Metazoa > Mollusca > Bivalvia > Unionida > Unionidae > Potamilus > Potamilus streckersoni. The sequence continues at coordinate 804,234 of JAEAOA010001892.1, read as the reverse complement.
AGGGGATATACCTCAAGCAGTGGCACTATCTGAAGTGCTGGATGATTGGATTCACTCCCTGTACACTGAAATGAACATTTTAACACTCACTACTAACAGAAAATGTCATCGGATATATAAATGTATTAAAAATCTCAAGTTTAAAAAAAATATGAATATAAACCATAATTCAGATCTTCATGATTAAAACCCTCTAATATTTGAAATGTATTTATCATTGAAAAAGCTATTTAAAGGACAGTCTGATGACAATGATAATCCTGTCTACTAGTAATTTTATCTATACAACTAGAGGAAAGAAATAATACCATTTTGAAATCATATGAAATCTCAAATTGGCCTGATTATCACTTTTTCAGATTCTTGAATCTGATTACAAAAGAGACACTAAGTTCTCTGGCCACAGATTTAACTATGACCACAATACTTATATATCAAATTTGTTCTGTATTCTGACAACATAGCTGAGCCTTGTCAGAAGAAGAATACTTTACAAAAGCAATCTTCATCTAAAGAGATATGTGAAAGTGAAATTTGTGTTCTTTTTCATGCTTTCAATTCAATGTGATGAAATTGTTTACTATTTAAAATTTTTCAAGAAAGTCAGACCTGTTACATAATACCATTCCACTGTATAGAATACAGTATGACATTTTATGCTTGGACAAGTTGAAATAAATTATATGTTGTATGCATTAAATAAAAAGACATTTTTGAGTTGTATGATACAGTGTGGTTATTCTCATTGCCAACAGATTCAACTAAGAACATACTGCAATAATAATTTCCTACAGTTCTTTTGAAAGGGAGAATTTAATGTATTATGGAGATAGTTCAAGTGTGTGCATGTATAATGTATATAATTATATTTGCACCAAAATGTCTCATATTCTGGATGGCTGAGTCTTTGTAGTTTTAGCTGTCAAAATGAGTTGCGAGACACATGGAGTTTGTGTAACCTGGATACTGCAGTCATTGATGACACTTGTTCATGGAATGATACTGGTTTGTTCAATGTGAGGTTTTGGAAAAAGACCTACATATAATAGGACTGTTCTAATGATAACCTTCAACCGGCTGGAAGGAGAGGACCAGGCAATTCCATACATCAATCATACCTGTTAATAATTCCATACATCAATCATGCCTGTTGATAATTCCATACATCAATCATACCTGTTGATAATTCCATACATCAATCATACCTGTTGATAATTCCATACATCAATCATGCCTGTTGATAATTCCATACATCAATCATGCCTGTTGATAATTCCATACATCAATCATGCCTGTTGATAATTCCATACATCAATCATACCTGTTGATAATTCCATACATCAATCATACCTGTTGATAATTCTATACATCAATCATACCTGTTAATAATTCCATACATCAATCATGCCTGTTGATAATTCCATACATCAATCATACCTGTTGATAATTCCATACATCAATCATACCTGTTGATAATTCCATACAGCAATCATACCTGTTGATAATTCCATACATCAATCATACCTGTTGATAATTCCATACATCAATCATACCTGTTGATAATTCCATACATCAATCATACCTGTTGATAATTCCATACATCAATCATGCCTGTTGATAATTCCATACATCAATATCATATGTTGACAAGTTGCATGCATTAATCAGATGTGTTGATAAATTACAAACACTGATCATATTTGCTGATAGATCCAGTTAAATGTCATCTATGTTGAAAAGTTCCATGTACTGATTACATCCATTGACAAATAAAATCATTTTTAATTATGTGTAGAATTTATATGCTTTTATTGTATTCATTATGGAACAATATCATTTTGTTATATCCATTGTTGAGGTTTGTGCACATATGTAAAATGTCAATTTATTTACCATTAACGAGTATTCTATCTTTTGCCTAAGTTTTAAGTATCTTCACTACACTGAATGCCATCCAGTTTCATCCTGTTACAATTACTAATTAAAGTTTCATCCTGTTACAATTATTAATTTGTTTCATCTTGTTACAATTACTAATTACAGCTTCATCCTGTTACAATTACTAATTAGTTTCATCTTGTTACAATTACTAATTACAGTTTCATCTTGTTACAATTACTAACTACAGTTTCATCTTGTTACAATTACTAATTACAGTTTCATCTTGTTACAATTACTAATTACAGTTTCATCTTGTTACAATTACTAATTACAGTTTCATCTTGTTACAATTACTAATTACATTTCTATCTTGTTACAATTGCTAATTACAGTTTCATCCTGTTACAATTACTAATTACAGTTTCATCTTGTTACAATTACTAATTACAATTTCATCTTGTTACAATTACTAATTACATTTTTATCTTGTTACAGTTACTAATTACAGTTTTATCATGCTACAGTTACTAATTACAGTTTCATCCTGTTACAATCACAAATTAGTTTCATCCTGTTACAATTACTCATTACAACCCAAAACAAGTATCCTTGTACTGCCCTTTTTTTTCTTTTATACTTCAACCTTAAATTGTGAGCCTCTTATGTACTCCTTTGGGGTAAGCACTGCTCCATGGTCAACAGTCAGCTAGGTAAGTCCATTTATATTACTCCTTTGGGGTAAGCACTGCTCCATGGTCAACAGTCAGCTAGGTAAGTCCATTTATATTACTCCTTTGGGGTAAGCACTGCTCCATGGTCAACAGTCAGCTAGGTAAGTCCATTTATATTACTCCTTTGGGGTAAGCACTGCTCCATGGTCAACAGTCAGCTAGGTAAGTCCATTTATATTACTCCTTTGGGGTAAGCACTGCTCCATGGTCAACAGTCTGCTAGGTAAGTCCATTTATATTACTCCTTTGGAGTAAGCACTGCTCTATGGTCAACAGTCAGCTAGGTAAGTCCATTTATATTCTCATGCCAGCAAACAAAACTATGTACATGTTATCAGGTTGAAATCTAAATAATTTTTATGTTACAACACTAAGGCTCAATCCCTTATGTGATTATGATGGATCCTGGGGTCAAAGTCAGTCCTATGTATAAATTTGCCAATATCCAGCTTTGAAATCGATCCTACAAAAATGAGTAATTTTTTTCTATGTGAACAATGAATCCTCTTTACCATTACCACCAGTTTTTCCACTGCACACTAATAAAACTTTTATAAAATCTACTCAAATAATGCCTTCGTCTGTGCTTAGGCAAAATATTCTAATTACCTACAGACCTTGAAACATTTATGTTCCTTAAATTAGCTGCACTTAAATCTCAATGCTCATTGTTGACCATCTCTGCATTTTTTTGTTAATGCATTTATTTAGTGTTTGTGTTTTAGAAACAATTTCAATGCTCATTGTTGATCATCTCTGCATTTACTGATCATGCATTTATTTAGGTTTTGTTTTTAAAACAAGAACCTTATTGTTTACATTTTTCATCATTGTTGTCCTCCTCATTTACTGTTTATCTATCAGTTATTTTGTACCTTATCATACACCATTCATCATTTGTTGTTTACCTCATAATTTACTGTTTATCATTTATTTTTTACCTCATCATTTAATGTTTATCATTTACTGTTTACCTTACTGTTTATCATTTAATGTTTTCCTCATTGCTTACTGTTCATTTATCATTTAATTTTTTCCCCTCATTGTGGAATAAGTTTGTATTACTTGTCAACAGCCATCCCCCCCACAAAGATTTTTAATTCCAGGAAAGCTGGTTGGAACATAGCATGCAAAAAACTTGTATTTAAGAGCTAAATACAAAATAACCAAGGAGAATAAAAGATTAAATATGTGATATTGAGCTTCTGTTCTTGTAATGGTGTGGTAATATTAGAGACATATAATCAATTTCATGATTTATGCTTGAAAAGAGCCAAAGAAATGAACATCAAATACAAAATGTAACCCAAGTCAAGAAAGCATAAAATGTGGGACATAATGACCTACTTTGGCACTTAGCAAGTTTGGCTTATTAAGATGCATCAAGTTTCATGATTCTAGAGATGACAGTTTGCACACAATATGCACATAGACCTTTGAAGTCATGAGCAAAATGCCAAAACAAAGCCATTAAGAATGAAATGTAGGTCATAGTTACCTTTCTGTAAAGGTAATAACAGATGAATACCATCATCAAGTATAATGATTCAAGGATAAAAAATTAAAACAACAAATTTAAGCAAGAAATATGAGCCTCAGTAATCTTATTTTATGTGGTATTCATCAAAATGCATTCCCTTGCCAAGCATAACGATTCTGGTATAACACTTTTATATGTGGTATTCATCAAAATGCATTCCCTTGCCAAGCATCATGATTCCGGTATAACACTTTTATGTGGTATTCATCAAAATGCATTTCCTTGTCAAGCATAATGATTCCGGTATAACACTTTTATGTGGTATTCATCAAAATGCATTCCCTTGCCAAGCATCATTATTCCGGTATAACACTTTTATGTGGTATTCATCAAAATGCATTCCCTTGTCAAGCATAATGATTCTGGTATAACACTTTTATGTGGTATTCATTAAAATGCATTTCCTTGTCAAGCATAATGATTCCGGTATAACACTTTTATGTGGTATTCATCAAAATGCATTCCCTTGTCAAGCATAATGATTCCGGTATAACACTTTTATGTGGTATTCATCAAAATGCATTCCCTTGCCAAGCAAAATGATTCCGATATAAGACTTTTATGTGGTATTCATCAAAATGCATTCCCTTGCCAAGCATAATGATTCCGGTATAACACTTTTATGTGGTATTCATCAAAATGCATTCCCTTGTCAAGCATAATGATTCCGGTATAATACTTTTATGCAAAAAAGCTAGGTAGTCATGATCTCAATGCAAAAACTAACAAATTGTTAAATGTATGTCAGTGATCTCCTTTTATTGTAAAGGTGCTATACTAACAGTGCTTGAAAAATAAACTTAAAATACAAACTTAAACCCGGCAAGAAATATGGATCACAGTGACATACTTTTGTGAAAAGGGTGTATTCATCAGAACATGCTTCTCATCAAGTTCTATTGTTCTTAGCATAAACAGTACATATACAAGATTCTAAAAATCTAAGCCAGTAAAATATGACATGTAGATTACAGTAACCTTGTTTTGAAATGGTGTGGTACAAACAGAGAAACATACAATCATTTAGTTTGATTGTTCTAGCATGAAGGGCAATTAAGAAGTAAACTTTAAACAAAACAAAACTGAACTAAAGTCGAATACAAATATATATTGATCAAAGTGATATACTTTTGTGATGAGTGTAATACACGATGCATCCCCTCACCATGTCTCATGACTTCAGGAATAACATTATACATATAAGGTGCAAAACACCAAAAATAATTGCAAAAATGAAACAAAGAATTTACAAATAATGTACTTGTCAAAAGTTAGCTATTTTTGTGGAAAAAGAGTTCTGATTGTTCACTGACCATCAACGCTTATATTAACACAGAAAAATATTGAATCTGCTGATTAAACAAGACTGTCTGCTCTGCTCACATACTGTTTATTTAGTTAGAAACTGCAAAGCAAAATTGAAGTGAATTGATGTTCAAAAAAACTAAACTGAATAAAACAACACTAATAAAGTTGTTATAATACTATTTTTAGGAAAGTAAAATGTTGACGGTAAGGTATAGGTCAGGCTTTAACTAGTCTCGTCATGGATGTGTTTCATCATACATGCATTGTACTTAATGTGTACTCCATAAAAAAGAATTATTTTACTTTAATGTATATTCAAATTCAATAAGAAAGAAATAATGTGATGCAAACAGTGAGCAGCAAAATTAACATTTTCAAAGTGTCTTTTTATTAGCATGATACAAGTTCTGTGAATACAAGTGTTCTATTTATGTCACAATTGTGGCTCCAGTTTCTGAAAACATTAGATTTGGTTTAAAATATTTTAAAAATTGTCTTTTTTAGGTGGGACAAGTGAATACTGGAACACACAGTGAATTTGTTGAGTGGGAGAACAAAGGATGTATTAAATCATGCACACACATGCACATGTATGCACAGGTGCACATACACACATGCATGCACACGCTGAGTTTTTGTGTATCTTTTGTGAGAAAATGTTGATTCATGTCTCCCAATACATGCACAAAAATAAACTGTTTTAAGAATGCATAATAAACCCAAAAAGTGCTTTGATATTACAGCCAATAAAAGCTCTGTGTGTGTCTGTGTCTGTGTGTGGATTAAGCTTTCAACAATTTTTCACTCATATCGCTTTTGTAACGATGTCTGCAGAGTGGCAGTTTATAGTGTCATGTCTACCTCTAGATCATCATGGCACAGACATGTGGAATCATATCCCATCCTGCTGCCAAAGCTGACCAGTTCTAACACTAACCTCCAAATGCTGAGCACCAAGTGAGGACAATGCAAGTCCCACTTTCGTATGTCTTTTGTATCAATCAGCTGGAGTTGGAACCCACAACTTCTGGCTTCCAATGTGTATGCTCTAACAACTTAGACCACCAAAGCAGACACTGACATGATAATAAGTCAGAAATTTAAAAAGGAAATATCTGGGAAAAGCTTGATTGTATATCTGATATTAATGTAAAAAAATCTGAGTAATTATTTATTAACACTTTCATCATCATTATTATGTGCAAGAAAAGACAAGAGTGTATAAAGTTAGCTATATTTTCATGATGGGAGAAACTTCCACATCTGGCTTTTAGAGAAACCCACAACCAGTAATCAAGACAAAACCCTGAAATAAAAGAAACACAAACCGATGCTGTGTTCTCTGACTGTGCTTCTGAGGTATTTTGCATGGTGCTATACTGTCTCTGGTATGGAACAGCCTGGAACAAGAATATAAAGATATGCAAGGGTACATACATACAGGATTTGTAAATATAGGATCAAGACATTATAAGTACAGGATCAAGACATAAATATAGGATCAAGCTGTTATAAATACAGGATAAAGCTTCATAAATATAAGATCAAGCTATTATAAATACAGAATCAAACTTATAAATATAGAATCAAACTATTAGAAATAGATGATCAAGCCATTATAAAAATATGATCAAGACATTTTAAAAATAGGATTAAGACATTATAAAAAAAGGATCAAGACATTTTAAAAATAGGATCAAGACATTTTAAAAATAGGATTAAGACATTTTAAAAAAGGATCAAGACATTTTAAAAATAGGATCAAGACATTTTAAAAATAGGATTAAGACATTATAAATATAGGATCAAGAGATCAAGCCATTTTAAAAATAGGATCAAGACATAAAAATTGGATCCAGCCATTATAAAAATAGGATCAAGCCATTTTAAAAATAGGATCAAAACATTATAAATATAGGATCAAGACATTTTAAATATAGGATCAAGCCGGTCTTCTTATAACTAACAAACATCACATACAGGTTTTATAATTTTCTTGTATCATAAGACCATTAAAATGGAGAAACTCTCATGCTTTTCCATAAATATTACATGCAGAGATCAAGATTTTAAATTTTATTACTAGTGATGCATAAATCAGAAGCAATACCATGTACGAAAGTCCATTGCTAGGACAAGCAATTCTGGGTCCAAATTAACTGCTTGCTAGGAGGCATTTGCTATACTGAAGAATTCTCTTAATGTGTAAGGGCTTTCATCATTGACCTAGATGATGTCACATCAATAACACCGTAGATGGTAAAAGACCTGGGAACTGGGCAGTGATGAATTAATATTTTAACAAGAGGCTCATGTGGACCTAATAAAGTGCTCATCTGGTTTACATAATTTAACAGTTGACTCTTTCCCTATGCTGGCTTATTTTGCAGTGTAAAAGCACATTCTTATGTAAACAATCTCCCCAATGTCATATAATGTTGACTTGACCTACTTTTATAATATATCATGATTACAATTATTTCCATAGATGAAAGTACTTAATATGCAAAATACATCACGTTTTATATTTTAACATGTTTTAAAATAATAAAAATGTTTTGGCATTATTTCCATCCTTTGGAAAAACTACAAACTTTCATTGAATTTGATAAATTTAAGCAATAGTATCTCTTTTGCACATGGAGTCAATAAAAATCAAAGCAACCAGTGTCAGAGATGAGTCAAGTGACTACATTTCATGAGTGTGTGCATCAGTTTTTGTTCGTCCTTCGGTCTCAAAGACGACCATGACTTCACATCTGGGCTGGTCTGTGAATGCGCAGATGGCTGGTGAAGCCAATCCGCGCTCTGAAGAGGGTTGGAAGTTGGCGGGGGCTGGATGGATTGAGGGTTGGCACTGGCTTCGATCTTCCTCTGCTGTTGTTTATGTTTGGCCTCATTGATCCAGTGCTCTTCAAAAGCAGCTGTGCCTGAGTTGATCTGATGATGCCAGACAGTGCAGTCTTCGGCAAGCTGCTCCCATCTGTCTGGATCAATGCCATAGGACTTCATTGAGGCTTTAAGCGTGTCCTTGTACCATTTCTTTTGGCCTCCTCTGGAATGCTTGCCTTCAGTTAGTTCCCCATAAAATTGCCTCTTCGGGATGTGGTCATCAGGCATAAGTCATACATGGCCAGCCCAGCAGAATTGTGCATCAGTAATGGCCTTAGCAAACAAAGGGCCTGATTTGGATCATTCTGGCAGGGCTCCCTTGAATTTATTCATATGGTCCACTGTGAGCACAGCATTTGGTAATAAACTTTTAAATAAGTTTTATAATATATTGAACTAAACATTTTCTTCCACTGCTTTAAAATTACTTTCTCTTTATGGGTATATTTTTAAAACTTACTAATGTGCAGGGCCAAATTGGTCCAATCAGACTAAGGCCGACAGTGGTGTACATGCCTGTATGCATGTAGGTATATATGTACAAGTACAGTAATGTTTAATGATACCTCAATAATGGCTGTATTCTGCTAACTAATTATAAAATAAGAGCTGCCCAACATCCTAGAAAGCAGCAGAGAGGGTGAACCCTACAAATTTTTGCGACAAAATTGATTAAAGCCTCAGAATGCCAAATGGAGCCTTCCTACGAAATCTCATATTTTAACCAAAAAAAAATTAAAGGCCCCATTTTACAAATGGAGCCTTAGCGATTTTGTCGCAAATACATTGTCATAACCACCCTCAAATTGCTGCCATCTACGTCTACAAACTTTTGCGACAAAATCGATTAAAGCCTCAGAATGCCAAATGGAACCTTCCTACGAAATCTCATATTTTAACAAAAAAAAAAATAAAGACCCCATTTTACAAATGGAGCCTTAGCGATTTTGTCGCAAATACATTGTCATAACCACCCTCAAATTGCTGCCATCTACGTCGCAAATATGTTGTCATTTCACCCTCCCTGCTGCTGATTAATACAAATTATTTGTTAGCTTTTCACAAACAGACTAATCGATAATACTTCACCACGTAGATCAATCAAATTATTTGACTGATCGGTGAGTGTAAAATTAATTCTAGTTAGTAAATCATTTTGACATTGCATATAGACTGGATTAGTCGGATTCTCAACAATTAAAAATCCGGGGGGTGCTGTTGGTGAAAATGAATAAAGAATGTAACCTTGTCGGGCTTGATTTGATTGTTCCATATTAATTTGATAACTTCCTTCGATTACATCACACGTTAAATTAAGTGCGATCACCGATGAAATATTCACATTGTTCGGTGCGATATGTCTACCGTCGCCGTCGGGAGAATTATTATAAGTGAGGATAATAGGCTTCGGCTGGTTATCTTTCCATGATTGATAAATTTTATTAAATCCTTCGTCGATGGCAGTTCTGAGTTTTTTCTTTAACTCGGGAACATTATATCCTGGTAATTTAAAATTTGGATTTTCATTTATATTTTTTTTATAATCTTGAGCTGAGCTAGTTTTTGAAATCGGCCTATTTTCATCAGTGAAGAGATTAGTAATCCTCGAATTAAATATTTCCATGTCATCGATGATTTTATTACCCGCGGTGACTACACTAGTAAACTCAGCTTGTGTAAGAAAGCCAGATCTTAACGACGGTAATAGCAACAAAAAATCATTATTCATTCTATCAAGGATGTGATCTTTAATGTCTACAAATGTTGGACTTGTTTCATGTATTTCCAGAATTTCACCTTCCTGTGGGATATAATCATTAAAAAATGGAATTCTCCACACATCTTTACCATATTCATCCTTATGTCGATATCTCTTTGTGAAGTTTATATCCTCGAATGTTTTATATCCTTTTGATGGATTTTCAGGTCCTATTTCATCAGTGGCATAATCAGATTTTACAGGCTCGGGCGTGGAATTACCAGCACTTCTAGGTGGATCTTCGGGCCATCCTAATACTGTTCTTATTGAACTGTTATAAATATCTACAACGTACTCAGGAGAGCCTATTTCAATTGTAGATGATAGTGTTGGTTCATGAACTGTTATCGCAATTTTTGATTCTTTTTTAGTAATGGATTTTATTCTACGTTGTAATTCATTATTAATTTGCTCAATTTGATAGGATCCAGTTGGTATTGAAACAACGTTCCAATCTGGAGTGTCATCTTTTTTATTCCTATATGCAAATACCAGGGAATTATTAGGTCTCTGACCGCCAAATGGAACCGATCTGATATTAGGCCAACTATGATACACTCGTAATTTTGCCAACGCGATTTCCTTTACTGAAACAGGTGAAGGAAAATTCACACTGAATTTAGGGTTTGTTGACGATATTGATATCATACTTGTTTTCCGCGGAGTGGTATTTTCTGCTATCCGCTGAAGTAGTTGAATCTCTTGCGACATTATTATTATTATTATTTACAATGTCTAATTTTGCAATAGATGAAAAAACGCAAGCGTTTTTAATCGTAGTATCATAAATACGTATCATCGCGGAGAATTCGTCTTCGGTAATTATCGTATCATCAATCGATGATGACATCAACGAGGATAATTGTGAGTAACCGTTAGATACTGCTTGATGTTTTACTATATAATCGTTAAGTTTTTCTTGAGAACACGATGATATTTTTTTAGTAATAGCATTTGCAATTCCGGCAAATGTTGTCACCGCGGAAATAGCAATTGGGACAGCAATCGGAGCTACCATTGTTACTGAAGATAGTATAATACCAGCACCGGCCATTATACCAGATACCGAGTATACTGTAACATCAATTACGGTAATTCTCCTGCGATACTTTTTAATTTTTATTTCATATTCATCAATGAGTGTTTTGAGTTTTGTTAAGAACTCTTTGACGGTATCATAGCGATATTGCGATGACGGAATCATATTATTTTAAAATCTCAAGTGGTTTCTAATTGTTAAAAATTCTAATTTAGATCAGCTACAAACTCCATGAATAATACAAATGATGTCTTATTTAAATTAGGATCAGTGCTTGTTATTGTAAATCGTTTGTATTCATCCATGTCAATAGTCGTTGAAATCACGTTGTTGTATCCATATGAAGTCGATGATGATATATTAAACTGATTCAGTGACACTATTGTTAATCGATAAATACCCTTCTTTGACACAAGGAGAGTTATTGTATTCTTTTTAGGTTCCCAATCTAATGATCCAGAGAGAACTGTGTATATCATATTTATGATATTCCTCTCATGAGGAATCTTTATTCTTTCAAGTAGCGGAAGATTGTCTGTTTTAAATTTTGTAATATCCTCGATAGATTTTTTAATATTATTAATGTTATCTCTAATAATACTAAATCCAGCATCATTAATATTTTTAATATTGGATTTAATTTCATCAAAATTGGATTTAATTTCAGCGAGAGATGGAGAGGTTACCGCTGGTGTTCCAAAAAATTTATTGATAATATTTCTACGAAGGGAAGTATATGCTGTTATATGTTTTTCAAGTTCTTCATTTAAATTTTTTAATGCATCTGTGATTGTAGAAACAAGTACACCTGGTTTGAGTTTTCCATCATTTGAATATAACGCTATTGTATCTTCAACGACGTCACGTCTTCGTATTAAGACATCATCCAATGAAACATTACTAGATTTCAATTTGCCCTGGCGATCTTGAAATACAACTATTTCCCCAGGATCTACACTTGACAAATTTAATGTCTCGGCGATTTCATCTTCGATTATTTTTTTTACACTTTCCACAGCGAATTTACTATCGGTTTCTGTTTTTTTTGATTCTGATAAAGGTCGTCCCCAAATATCAATCATTATACGAAAACGCTACGTTTTTCTAAATCATAACGCTATCGTTTTTGCCATTGCCTGCTAGTATATTCATTAACAACAACTTGTGGTGGTTTCCTTGGAAATCTAGATATCTCTGCAAGGACATTTAATACTTCACGACCGCATATCGGTGGATCATTTAACTGTTGTGTTGGTAGCGTGGAATAAAAAATTGGAGATGACTTTGTTATTGTGGATACATATCGCATGAATTCTTTTGGTGGAGCTAATCCATATGAATCAAAATATACAATTCCACGTGGATCAATTGCATATGCGACCCAATGAGTTCCTTTTCCGCTGCTGTTATCGAGATTGATAATACCCGTTTCATTTTTCATTGGTTTTGACGGTAATTGATCTCTCATGAAAACTCCTCTAAAGTTTTTTATTGATAATGATTTTACAGCATCAATTAAATCAAAATTGGACATTGGTGAAAATCCTAGGGATTTTTCCACTAATAAGCCGTTCCTGGTATTCTTAGGCCCGTGCCCTTGTACCAATTGTGTGGGGTTCCTGGTAGTCTTAGACCCTTTCCTTTTTTTTATAGCCTTTCCCAGTAGCTTTTTTCAGGGCCATTCCTGCAGCAGTACCAATGGCTCCTAACGCTGCCGCCTTCGCAACCGCTGGGGCAGCCGCTGCAATCAATGCTGGAATAGCAGCTAACAGCAGGAATATACCACCTGATTTTATCATATTGGCGATTGCTGCTTTCGAAAAATCAATTTGAACTCCTCGTTTGTTCTTTAGCGCATCATTGAAATGTTTTATTTGACGATCTGTCAGTGATAATTTATGTGCGCCACCGGACATTTGAGTGGGTTTCAGCGTTATTGTAGTTCCACATTCTTTAGCAGACTTTGATTTCAATTTCTTGACCTGACCATCAGTCAACTGGACATTAACAATACTATATGTCATTCTATTCTAAAATGTAATTTACACTTTCAATTGATCTTATTGTGAAAATCCTAACTACAGGTTTTCCACTGGTGCATCAATAAGTCTCATTCGTCCGCCAACTCCTTCTAACAACATTGATTTATCACTGAGAATGACAGCAACTGCTCTATAATCGGCTATACCAGCAGGGCGTTGTACCCGAGCTTGAAAGTATATATCAACAACAGATTGTCTCATCATGTCAAGATGTTCCAATGAAAAGTAATAAATCGGATAGTGTTTTTCAAAATCAATTTGCGATATTTGCAAACCAGTATCAACATTTTGATCACGACCCATATACGACAATATTCTATGATATACACGAGCTATGTTGTTGTTTTCATAATTAAGATGTACAATCTCTGCTGGCTCTTGTTGTCCGTTTATTCTCAACGAAACTTCACTTACTCCTAATTTATCAAATATCATATGACTAGATAATTGTCGACCCACTCGATTTGCATCCTGTAACGCTATAAAGATATGACGTGGAGCTGAAACACCTTGTTTTGATGCTAAGTGCCATGTAAATGCGCCATTTACATTATCCTGCTTCGTATCAGTCGTTGTTGTTAGCCAACTTAGCAATGATTTTCCACCTGTGTCCATAAACGATAGTAATTCTTGCTCTATTGTAACTGCTGGTGTCAAGACGGGTATCCATAGAACCAATTTATTTAAAATGACTTTACCATCAGCAACACCATCAGCATGCCAGATTGCATCATTGTCATTCTCCTTTCGCACTAACACGACTGTATGCTTTGCTCCATAGATGACTTTTCTGACATTTCTACAGAATCCGAATATATGATGTAACGGAATTGCACATGAAAACTGTCGATGCTCTCCTTTCAATGCTCCCTTTCGTGTTGCAAATCCTAGATTGAAATTACCATTGACCCTTTTTAAAATGTCGAATTCAGCGGCTGGTCTATCTTCACGGTCTAGATTAGCTGCGAGTTGTTGTTCAGCCAATGCAGTAGCTTGCGCAGTTCGTACTTTAATAAACTGAATATGGTCAGCATGATCAGAAGTATCCTTAGCAAACATCATAGACGGACCAGCCGACCTTGTATAATCATCAGAATATCTCGCAAGTCCGATTATTGTTGTTGCAATATCAACATTTTGTTCTATTGATTCAATTTCTTTTCCATCAATGATATATCTTGCACTGTTAAATAGCGCCATAATGCCATTATTTACGAAACCAACTCGGATATTTTGGTCATCCCCATATGGTGTATCAGCTGCAACATTTGTTACAAGCTCTCCTTCTACTTCAATAAACGCCTCACACGGCAAAAAGTATCTACTTGTATCTTGAACTTGAAGTTCAACTCTCCCCCGTTGATTAGGCTCTCTTGCAGGATAGGCATAATACTGATAGTTAATTTTAGAATCATCTTTATTCACCGGTGCCGCCATATCAAACGCTGGATCAGCAATTTTTTTAAATGCCATTTATACTAAAACGTATCGTTTTTCTAAATCATTTTCTTTTTCGATTTCCTCCAAGACCGCTTCCCGCTATCATACTTGCAATATTACTACTATCTGGTGAAGTCATTGCTAATGATGCTAGTTTTTGTTCCACTGCGTTATTTATCACTTTACTGACATTTGCAGGCATCATTGTTGTTGAAGGTAGCGGTGGTGGTGGTTTTCGTCCGAATCTAGATTTCACCAATGACGTTATTCTATTCTTTGCGGTAGAAATGGCCGTTCCTGCAAGATCTCCAACAGCGTTAATTCCCTTATTACGAATAACATCAATGGCTTTCATCGCTAATTGTTTAGCAATTGGTGCTACTTTTGGGGCTGTTCTTGTGAATAAACCCGCTATGGTATTTCCAAGGCCGTCTCCATAGTATGCCTTATAAACGGGCAATCTTGAGTTTACCACATACACGATTGTTGGTTTATTGTGATTATAGTGTACTATCATCTTATTTGAAATGACTTTGTAATTTCTAAATACAATTTCAATCGCTATAATAACCACTAAATTCCCCCGGAATTCCGTCCATTAACTCATCCAAGAGTTCTCGATACGTATGAATATCAATTATCCCACCTTGGAATAATCGTCTGCAAATATCAAATGCTTCATTAGTTATTTCGACTGAGTTATTCCCAGCTCGCTTACCTCCCATAAGAACCTCAAGTCGTGATATATCATTAATGATATTACTAGGACACATATGAGAATCATGATGAGAACTTTCATAACCCTTTCCTAAAGTACTTTCTGATTCGGAAACGTTTTGAATTTCTAGATCTGATTCGGAAACGTTTTGAATTTCTGGAGATTGTCGACCTCGACCTCGACCTTGTTGTTGTTCTTTTCGTTGTTGTTGTTGTTGTTGTTGTTCTAAACCATACGAATCAACTCCTATTTTAAAAGCTCTGTATTCCACTGTATTCTTATTTAAATTTCCGGGTTCATTTTTATTAATTTTAAATAACCAATCCACCCATTGATCTTTTTTTATTGTGTTTTTTTTATACTCGTCTTTTAAAAAATCCTCCCTGTTATAATAACTTTTTACAGCAAAGTCTCCAAATGACGCATAGTCTTCTTTAGTTTTCAGCAATTGAATTTGTTTGATTACTTCTATAGCTTTATCAGTGAATTTCTCGCTAAAAGGAACGCTTTTTTTAGTGGAAACTTTTTCAATAGAATCACTAGCATCTTCAACGGGGTTATCATCAGTATCAATATTACCCATTTGTTGTATTTCTCGCTGAGTTTGTAACTCACCTGAAAGCTGTTTTATTCCCTCGTGAGTTTTTTCAGTTTCTGTAGCAATCTTTCCTAATACATCAATAATAGGTACTGCTCCCTCTTTAGGGATGTCGCCGTATATAGCACGTTCTGTTGCAAGTTTCATATCTTTAGTGGCTTTAGTTACAGGGGCAAAAAGTTGTTTGCTTCCAATAGAAAAGTCAGTCTGCGCTTGCTGTCTAAGTTGTAGTTTATCTCGCACGTTATCTCGAATTGGTATAAACTTTTTCAGTAATGCTAACCTCTCACGGGCTAGTCTGGTAGTTAATGCTTCTGATGTCATTATTGGAAATGCTAACGATTTTTCAATTGTCGGTTTCAATACTTGCATCAATCAAACGTCTTATAGATTTCACTTTCAAAGCAATCTCTGACCGAACTTGGTACTGTTCCCCGAGTTTCTTTCTAATGGCTTCAACTATACTAAATAGCCGAATGAATAAATTAATATCATTGTTATACAAAGAATCATTAACCGCTTTTTGGATTCTTTTTATCAGTGAATACATTTTAGGTAGAACATATCTTCCACGTTTTAATTGTATATCAATTTGTTCAAATTCATTCAAAAGTCTGTCTTCATTCAAAAATTCAGAAAGTACGATTCCTTGATTTCTTAAATTTGATATTTCTGTGATGATAGATGTAATATCTTGAAATTCCATTTATTGAATATTATTACTAATGTATTTGTATCTTTAAAATATTTTTATATACAAAAAAAAAACAAAACATATACAATGCCCGTCTCTTCCTCATTCGAGTTTCGAGGCAAGAAAGGGCACATACATTAAAGACTTATACAATACCCTAACCCCCCAATCGAGTTCAAGGGCGGGTTATATGGGTATTAGACGTGAAATCTAAGTGATTTCTTTACAAACATATAACATAAAGCCTCATTTGGAACCTCTTTCGCGCCAAACGACGTCAAAGAGGCCCAGAGGGGGGACAGTACATTACATATATACAATGCGATTATATAGGATATACAATGAATGAATATTTACAATGAATGAATATTTACAATGCGAATATTTACAATGAATGAATATTTACAATGCGATTATATAGGATGGTTATATATACAATGCGATTATATAGGATGGTTATATATACAATGAAATGATAGGATGGTTATATATACAATGAAATGATAGGATGGTTATATGATAGGATGGTATGATAGGGACAGTACAGGACGATACAAACATGAAACGACGGGGCGGACCTACACCCAATCTGCCAATCAAAAGCAACCCAAGAAATTAACCCTGGTTGCAGTTGAAAAAATGCAACCACACCATGTCAATGGCGTGGGAGTTTTGATTGGCAATATTGGGCTTCGTTTTAAAGCCCCAAACTTATTACGACTCATATTATATATAAGGTGAACTAATACTGCAGTGTCAATGTGTAGGTGTGTATTTATTTTTCTAGCATTTCATAATGAATATTGTGTAGTAATTTCAATGGAAGCTAAGTATTTAAATAAAACATTAAAATAAGAAATACAACTGTTAAATAATAGCAATTTTTTTACTAATTTCTATAATATTACGATTAAATAATCGTAGTAATAATGGATTTACATGACGAGATAACTCCGTAATGGGGATCCCTGTCAATTCAGGACCTGCTATTTCTTGAATCGAGAATGATATTTTTCTGAATTTTATTACACGTAGCCACACTAAAAAAACTAAACTACATGTAGCGCGTTTTACTACCCTGACCTCACATACAATCTATTTTAATTTGTAATTATAAAGTAATTTCATTTTCATACAAACGCTGTTAACGCCGTCTTTGTAATTGGGATTTTTAAAAAATCTATTAATAGAACCCTGGCCCAGTGTCTTGTGTTACACGCGCGCGCGTTCCGGTACAATAACTATATTTACTATGTGGCTGTTCCGGCTGTTCCAGTTATTGTCATTTACTCTTTTAATGCATATATACGTGAATATTGCGAATAAATATTGAAAAAAAAATATGTACACAATGATATTAACGCGCGAAACGTTTTTAGTGTTTTGCCCTATGGTAATTGATCTGAATGGTAAAATCATGCAAAAATGACTAAAATAGCATAACTCACTATTGAGAGTTATCTTGTAAATAGGAAAACTTTATTCTATGTCCATTTTTCTTTGAGATAGCTGTTTGATAAATCCCTTCAGCAACTTTTCGTACTGAAGGAATACATATTCCAAAATATTTTCCCGCAGCATTCATTGAATGAAAAACTCTTTCTTCATTCGTCGTTGTATCAAATGACTGTACTGGTCTCTTTCCAACTGACTTACAAGTCCCTGTCTTTCCTTTTTTTATATTCTCTCTTTGAGAAATACACTGTAAATTTTCAAGAGAATTATTTTGAATATTAGAATCAATGTGATCAATAACACAGCCATCTTTAATCGGTCCCATATAACACTCAAAGACTGCCCTATGACAGAAATATCCCTTTCCTCCAGCAGTAAATTTCAAGTATCCTTGACTATTAACATATCCCACGGGTTTCTTTAGTCTACAGTGTCTAACAACACCATTACGAGATATTTCATAATTAACGAGTATTGGATGTGGTCTGAATTCTTGCTCCATCTATATATAATAATACTATTTGTCTAATTCATCATTTGCTTTAATTATAAATCTATTAATGTAGTCTTGAGGGGTTTTTATGATTTTGTCTTTGACAGAGTCATGGTTAGGGTCAATGATAGCGTTTTTTATTCGTTTATCATAATAACGTTTTTATTCTCTAAACCGCTTACCCCCACAATTGATACATAATTGCGATTTTCCTTTCACACCCACCCACAATTTATGCATGGGGACGGGCCTGTCGAATTATTTCTGACACTCTGTAAGTGATATCCACAGAATTCACCTCTACACGATTTATTGCATGGGGTTACTGATCCAATCATAAGCCATTTGCAGTGATTCATTATATATAAACAAACTTTTCTATTTAAATACTTGTCTTATTTATATGAATGAAGAATTCAAGAGATTATCGGCAATCAAGCCTTGGAAAAATATTAAATTCAATCTTGATAGAACTCTCGAAGATGTACCAAAAGAGAGAATAAATAATAGAAGTCTGATTAGAAAAATATGAGATTGTGTTCAAGAGTTTAAACAGGACGGCGCATCACACACCTGGTCAACATTTAAAATTGATGGTGTTGTTGATGCTAGAATGAATGATGAAACAGCAGCTATGATACTATCACAACTTGGCAATAAACGGTATTTTCTCAGAGTGAAATTCATTATCAATTTAGAATCGGGTGAATGGGTTATAAGAGACAAATTTGTTCCAATTCTCAAAGATAGGACAACAGTCATTGTTAGCCGTGATTCCAGACCAGGGCTGTTAACTGGAATTGATAAACCATACTATGAAAAAGCGTATCCAGAAACAGCAGTCGTTTATGGGATGTATCCGTTAAATAACCCTGACATTGGAAAACTAGCACCAATGAAACAGTCAACATCAGTGGAAAAGCCACTCAACTGTGTTGCTCAACGAGTCTTAGAACACTTTACAAATGCACTCCGTGGGAATAAATTAACCGATCTAAGACATAAAAAAATAGATCAATGGGAGCTAACAGTGAAAGAGAACGGAGCAACTATTTCCGATATAGCTAGATTGGAAAAGTCGTTGAGATTTCCGATAACCGTTTTAACGATAACTGGCGAAGTATTATACGAATCAAAATACAATAAAAACGGAGCTCCAATCAAAATTATTGATCATAACAAGCACGCATGGACATTCGCGGTTACAATATTCCCGCGAGAGAGAACAGTGAAGTATATCCCAGAAGAATTCATCAAGGATGGTATTCTCACTGAAGAAAGATTATTCGATGCTATTGCTAGTTTGTGCAAAAACGACCCTGTATCAGTATGGCTACTTCATAGTTTTGAAGATGAAGAATGTCAATTCAATCAATTTGTGAAACCTAACGGTGAATTATATCGCAGTGAAAGTCTACATAATAGGATGAAAAATCTAGCAATAAGTCTCAGTGAAAACGCTAGCGTTTTTAATGAAAAATCCGAAGATTACGAACAGTTACTTACAAATTGTTTTACAATTCCATCAGTTGCAGCTCATTTTGCAAGAAAGAAAAATAATTGGAAACCAACACGAAAAGAGTTTTTACAGGATGTTCAATCCAGCTGTTTGGAATATTATCATGGCGGTCTATGGAACGTTAAATACAATCGTGAGAGTATGATATCAGTTGATATCGTTGCCTGTTATCCAGGAAGTTTTCTAGGATATGGATTCGCTGGTGAGTATTTTAAACGGTTTGGACATCCCACACATGAAATGACTCGCGTTGCTATTAATGGACCACTGCCTGATTTTGATTTGACCGGTTTTGCTTGCGTAGTATCATTTGAATTCGCTGAAGGACTTCATCCGTGTTGTTATGTTTGGATTGGTAGACACATGGCTGAAAGGATGTGGTTACCAATAGTGTTATTGCGATATATGATTGATTGTAAAATGTTAGTTTCGTTGATTGTCAGCGAAGCGATTATCTCATATCAAAAACAAACCAATGTCTGGTTACCAGAACCAGAATGTCTTGATAGTATAATCGATAAGTCTAGAAAACATATTGATGCTGACGAAGAGTACATCATTGAATGGTCAAAAAAGATATTTAATCAACGAAATAGTGAAGCAAAGGATCTCGGCCGAAGAATAATCGGTAAATTTACACAAGGTGGAAAAAAATTTAACTTTAAAAGACAATCCTCACGATTGATTATAGATGATGCCGAATACGACTTCGTTATTAAAGATGCAGTAGAGAAAAATAGATACGCAAATTGTAAAACAGCCTTTTTGTCCAATAAAACAAAGTTAGGTAGAATTGTTACTTACAGTGATGGAGAAAGCTCTGCATATCTACATTTGAGAGCTTCTATGCTGGGTTATGCATCTATCAATTTATTTGCAATGATAAATAGATTTCCTAGTATAGCAGTCAGAGTTGCAATTGATTCAATGTATGTCGATAAAAAATATATCAAAGAGATAACTAAATTTACTAATAGCGAAGAGACTTGGGGAACATGGCGAATTAAACATGAAATACAACGCGATTATTCTGAATCAGCAGACCTTGAGATTAAAAGCAGTTACCTGAAGAACGATAATTCTATCAGTGAAAAATCCGAAGGATTTTCTATGTCTAAAGCACCACCGATATCAGATCCAATTTGTAGATATAAAACAGTTTATTTAAACGGTTGTGGTGGATCTGGAAAGACAACACGTGCGATAGAATTATATCGAGAGAGAACGTCCATGATTGTACTCACACCAACCCATAGACTAGCGAGAGAGATCAAACAACGAAATGTTGAAGCTTGCACGTATCATAGTTTTTTTCGATACAAGGGTGATGCTTGGACTCCTGAGCGAATGGGTGAGAAATTTATTCCAGCGGTTATTATTTGGGATGAAGCATGTACTGTTTCAGAAGATGTATTAAAAATGTTTCTTGATTGGTTATTGCAAAATAATACAAAAGTTATATTGTGCGGCGATCATGGTCAACCACCACCATTTGTTGGTAGAAGTCCACATAATTGGTTAAAAGGATTTGTTGATTATTACGAAGAAATTGATACTGACTATAGAGCACTCGATGAGCAGTTACGTGAGTTTAAAAAACTAATTAGATTACAACTCGATAGAATTCAATGTGAAGTAGCGCGTGAAATAATTTCTGAAACACCTTTGAATGATTTTTGGGAAACATGGAAACCAAATGATTTTGTAGTAGCAAGTAGAAAGATAGTCAGAGACGCACTTCAGAAAAAGTTGTTTGAGCTACACAAGAAAAAATTCCCAACGTTTCCAGTACCGTTGTGTTATAGACCATTGGATACACGAAAGCAGAATATTGAAGTTGAAATTCCAGGCCAGACGGAGAAACAGATTCTAGTGTTAAATGATATTGTGCTAGTTGATATCAATACTGTAGAAGATGCATTATGTGCTGATAAATCACCATGGACGCTTGGTTATGTAACAACAATACACTCGTCACAAGGATTGACCATCACGGATACAATTGTCTGGATAGTTGATAATCGCATTGAATGGTCAAATTTAGTCTATCTCGCAGTGTCCAGAGTACGACGAATAAATCAACTACGAAGGATTGTTTTCGATGATGATTTTAATGCAAACGATGATAACACTGATATTAGCATCATTAATAAAAAACTCTCTGGTTACAAACAGCAGGACAAAAAAAAACAACGAGAATTTGATATTGATGCTGAAGTAATAATCGCATTAAAAGAACAACAGAAAAATCACTGCGCCAGTTGCAATTGTATAATGCACTGGCAGTATTCGGATAAAGACCCTCGACAATTCACCGTAGACAGAAAAAATAACAGTCTTGGTCATGTCAGAAACAATGTGATGTTGACCTGTCTTGAGTGTAATAGACGTAACGGAGCTAGTTAAGACCATGTGGCGGTAATTGAGTATCGTCCGGAATGACTTGTAGTTGTTCGCGTGTAAAACCACGCTGAGGTGCAGTTGAATCCAATCTGTAGATTGGAGGTCTACCAGTTGATCGCGTTATGGTTGAAATTTTATGCGTAGTAACACTCCATATAGGATCAGTAGCTCTTCTTTTACCGCCTTCAAGCTCTCCTGGTTCGTATAAATATCTCACAGTAACATCACCGAGAAGTGGCTGAGTGCTAACCCGCTGTGGTTGTTCGGGAATATATTCTTTTTTTATTGCAATATTTGGTTTCATATTAATAGTTCGAGTAATCTCGTTATTTAACGCTGCAACTACACTCGGTAACCTTTGGACCCATTCACGAGATCGTTTTTCTTGGATGAATTCTTTTGCATATTGATATCCAAATAACCGTTCTGCAAGAGTTCGATTAAATCGTTCTACAATTGCCTGATCACGATGTAACGCAGTATGTCCTCGTCGTATTGTAACATTATGAGTTTTCATTGTTGATAGAACAGCACCTTGAAACTCTTTACCAGGATCAACTTGTAATAGATTTGGCCATCTTAGAGGACCTCGTCTATAAATCCTTTCAAATGCAGAAGCAATTTCAGAAGCTGACTTTGTTTTCAATGGTTCTGCTTGTTTAAATCGACTCGCAATATCAACTACAGTTAGCGCGTATTTGTAACCATGGTCATGTGGTAAAAACAATAAATCAGCCTGATGAACTTCATTGGGTACGGTAACATCAAAATGAGAATAATTAATTTGTTTAGGCGGTGGTAGATAAATTTGCCATATAGCTTGTTTGGATAACCAATCTTTTGCAGTGGATTTTTTCACTTTTGCAGCGTTAGCGAGTTTACTAATTGCTGCTTTACCCCTCCAGTATCCTTTCGGAAAATAATAAAAAGATTCCATACTATAAAAACACTGGTGTTTTCAATTACCAGCACCTAACACCAATTTGCCTTACATAGCTGATTTGACCAACCATGAAGCCAATTTTTCTTTGAAGGATTTATCGGGAATAGCATTTAACGCATGAATTAATTTTACATCCGCGATATGTCTTTGTTGCAAATTATTGCTTTTATATGCAACATCATGAGCATGACATGCCTTATCAATAGCATTTATCGGATACTGACCAGGCCGGGGCTGATTTTGATCATCAAGTCTGATATCTAATCTCGTTCCGGGACCACAGTAGCTATATCCTGGAAGGTGTTTTTCTCCGGGGTATTTTGCCCATGGGGTTCCGGGGAGTTTTCCAAGTTTTGCGGCAATATCACCACCGAGTTGCTTTTTTTTAAAAATCGAAATTTTTTTGTACCACATGTTACACACTTACCAGTAAGCGCTAGTCTATTGTTTTTAGTTGTAATGGTTGTCTGATCGGTTGTATCAGTACGCTGTTTACACTTAACACAATATAGATCCATAATTTATATATAGAGTTATGAATATAATTGATTTTTCAGCGACTAAAAGAAGAGAACCGGTAAAACACCACGCAGCGCTTCCGAATTCTGTCCGTGCCATTATAATCGGACCATCTGGATCAGGCAAAACACAATTGCTGCTTAATTTGATAGTGCGATTTATGAAATGGGATAAATTATATTTAGTTGCCCCATCCGTAGATGATCAACGGTGCTATGAAGTGCTAAAAGATTTTAATGAAAATGCATCAGAACTTAAAGGTGAAAGTGTAATTGATTTTATAACAGATATTGATGATGCACCATGCGTAGATGACCTCGATGGAGACATAAACAATCTTGTAGTGTACGATGATGTAATGTTAGATAATCAAAAAAACCCTGCTAGAGTATTTTCCCGAGGTAGGCATAAAAACACTGACGTGATATATGTCACTCAACGATATACTCAAATTCCAAAAGTGATTCGCGATAACTGTAATATTCTTGCTGTATTCAACGGCGTTGATACACATACGCTACGAAATATTTGGCAGACATGGTGTTCCGATATGGACTTCAATGGATTTAAAAATTACTTTAGTCATGCTCAGTCTGTCCCATATGGATTTATAACAATAAATTTACACGACCCTCGGTCACGATATCGTATTGGACTTGATCAAATATTCGGTTAAATAATTTGTATTAATCAGCAGCAGGGAGGGTGAAATGACAACATATTTGCGACGTAGATGGCAGCAATTTGAGGGTGGTTATGACAATGTATTTGCGACAAAATCGCTAAGGCTCCATTTGTAAAATGGGGTCTTTAATTTTTTTTTGGTTAAAATATGAGATTTCGTAGGAAGGTTCCATTTGGCATTCTGAGGCTTTAATCGATTTTGTCGCAAAAATTTGTAGGGTTCACCCTCTCTGCTGCTTAGAAAGATAAACCCTTCCAAATAAATGTAAACATGAAATATTAAATCAAAATTATATAATTGGTATGGAAAAAAAAGATATAGGTAACCATGTTACATACCATTTATAATTGCTTCAGAGAGGAGTTGAAATGCAAACTGCACAGACCAAGATTTACTGTTGCATAATGCACCAGAAGTTTCTGGGTCTGTGCAGTTTGTTAGGTGTAATCATTAAAACAAACAAGATAGACCCTTATCTGCAGGCAAATAATGCAATAACATATCAGGATCTTTGTTGTTTGCAGTTTGAATTGACTTATAAGTGAGTATATATGGTAGTGATTGCAATGGCTAATATGGGGTATTTATATCAAGAAATTTTAATAGCAAGGTTCATTATAGTGAGTCTCTAGATGTATAGAATATGACAAATTCATTGCATAGGTAGCATTTTATACTTTCATCACTAAAATGAAAATAAAGTGATTTAAACCAAAAATTCAGTTCTTTTTGCACTATTTCTGCTGCATAACAACTGCATGAAGGTCAATGAAAACTGGTTATTAATGAAGTCATATTCATACCACCTATCAAATCCCATTTTCACATTTAGAGCAATCCAGATATCAGTCTAGAATAGACTCTACCATAGAAGACGTTCACCTCATCCTATGCATGTTGCTTTTAATCTTCTTCCAAATTACTGACAAAATATTCAAAGATGAAAAAGCCTGCAGACAGGGCATTTAACCTATACATTTAATTTGTAATTTTTTAAAATACCAATTTTCAAAGTTATAATTCAACAAAAATACATCCAATTGTTAAAGTGTCCAATGTGTGTGAGATTAAAAGGATCTTAATAACAGCAATCATTACTGACAGATCATTGGTCAGTTCTTAGGTGTGGCAGACATGTAGAGTAGTAATAAAATCAATTCTTGATGCAGTATTTTTGGTTGTAATTGTAGCAGGTTGGAATCATTGAAGTCAGTCTGAATCTGTGATGGTGACTTTGAAAACAAAAAAAAAAAAACAAGAGGCAGAATCATTTAAATATATCTCATTATAACTTAGGATTTAACATTTTCATGGGGAGGAGGGAAACTGGTGAAGGGAGTGATTTTGGAGTACAAAAACTAATACAACTATCAAAAGAAAACTAGAACCAATCATGAAGTGAATACTGGGTAATATCTGATTGACAAATGTTCAAAATATTATTCAGCAAGGTGTTCAAATTTTATTATTTCAACAATGCTCATACTGAAATAAATTGAAAATTTGATCATTGGTATTGATTCACAATGGACAGTTTTAAAAAAAATGGCTGGGGAATGGGAGTACTGAACTAGTTTTCTCACTATGGATATCATATAAATATGGCCCTCTTAACTGAACTGTAAATAGGATTTGACTGGATTATGCCCTAGATGAGAATCGGGGGATCTAAAAATGCTGAATTTTAAAGTCATGACAATATCAATGCTGGAATGAAGAATACTTACAGAATTTACTGTCTGCTCTTCTTCCTCAACTCCCACCCTGAAATGTAACCATTCATAAATATCCATTTACAGTCTCGACTCCCACCCTGAAATGTAACCATTCATAAATATCCATTTACAGTCTCGACTCCCACCCTGAAATGTAACCATTCATAAATATCCATTTACAGTCTCGACTCCCACCCTGAAATGTAACTATTCATAAATATCCATTTACAGTCCAATGGATTTTCCAATCTGTACTTTCATAAAATCAAAGATACAGTCTACACATTATAATAATACTGAAACAGTGAAATGATCATAAAAAATAGTTACTGAAATAACCAAAACCAGAGAGCACTATGAGTTAAACAACATTTTAATGAAGTTTGCAAGTATTTGCAAGTGTCATATTTTTTCAGTTCACTTTATGCTAAATGTCTAATCTGATTAAATTATTTTTAAAAAGTATGGCCATTGGATTAGCTACAAAACAGAGCACAACAGAATAAGAAAAAACTCATACTCAGGGTATACGTATGAGTCAAGTACAATCAACATCCTATTAAATATAAGGCCATCATGTTTAACAGACATGTGGGAGAAGTGACAAAACACTGCCAAGAAGACAGACAATGAAAGAGACAATGGATCATCTAAATATTAAAAGTCCAAGAAGCATGTAAAAAAAGTGATTAATTATTTTTAATAAATGAAAATGTTTTTGATATGTCTTAATATTTAAAAAATTTGCAAATAGATGGAATGTGAAATTAGCTTAGTTTACTATCCTATTTTTTTGTTCAGTTTCTAATTTGCTCATAATTTTGCTAACAAATATGATTACATTTGCTATTAGTATTTTGTTCTTATTTGTCATTAAATGTAGATGTTTGGTCGTATTTAATTCTATTTCTTAATCAAATTCAATCAAGAATTCACCTTCAAAGAGGTATTCAATGGAATTTGTCACCAAAATTTGACATTCTGATACATTTGCAATGGGTAATTTAAATAGTCTCCCAATTTACAAATTGCAAAATGTTGTATTCTGCAGTATTTTTCTACAATAGATAACCAAACTATCTTGCTTGTGTTAATCACAGAGGACTGTTTTAGTACAATTTGCTATATTTATTTAGTAATGTTATCATTTTTAATATTTAACTATATATCATATTATCATACCTTTGAAGAATTGTCTTTATATCCAAATATTAATTTTCAAGATTTCTTTATCCACTTAGGTTATTGTTCACTACAGACCCTGAAGATCTTCCCTCTCTAGGGAAATGTGATGTGATGTGATTATGATTTTTAAATTTTGTTCAGTCCTATCACTATGATGTCTGCAGTGTGGCAGTTTATAGTGATATCTAGCACTGGGGCATCATGCCATAGACATGTAGCATGATCTCCCTCCAAGTCACATTATCCTGACACCAGGCTGACCAGTCCTAACACTAACCTCTTAATGCTGAGTGTCAAGGGAGGCAGCTGTTAATACCATTTTTGTAAGTCTTTGGCATGACTTGACTGGGGATCGAACCCACGACCTCCCACATCCGAGGTGAATGCTCTAACCACTAGGCCACCGGAATGGTTATCTCTAGGGAAATAAATCAGTTATCAAAAAGGTGTATTAGAGATGGGTGCACCATAAAGTGACCCATTCACTATTACAACAGAATACAGCCCTTAGAGATAAGGTGCCCTACTCACTATGACAACTACAGTACTATAACAGCTATCATCGATGGGTGTATCACAAAATGCCCAATTACAGGTATTAAAAATGGGTGAATCTCAATAGGGCCCCACTCATTAAGACAACTACAGCTAGTAGAAATGGAAAATCACAAATCGCTACAGTTTGTATGGCAGGACCATAAATAAAGGAAATGTTTGGGAAATCAAAATTAGGGGACATAACCACCTAAATGATGACAAGAAATGCTAGAATTCAATCAAGGTCTCATCAGTATACAGGAATATGTCAAATTTGAAATCCAACAAATCCTTGGAAAAGAAATTCCACAGCAACCAAAAGTGTAGAGGACAGGCAATCATGGGCATACTTCCTGTAATTTGTAACAGGAA
Source organism: Potamilus streckersoni (assembly GCA_016746295.1). NCBI lineage: Eukaryota > Metazoa > Mollusca > Bivalvia > Unionida > Unionidae > Potamilus > Potamilus streckersoni. The sequence goes on along the minus strand of JAEAOA010001892.1, from coordinate 775,766 downwards.
ATGCTGGTAATCAAACTCAATTCCTCATTAATATAATCTTCCATACCAATTTCACCTCAAAATCCAACAAACCTTGGTTAAGTTGTACTGAAGACCTTATGAAAAGAAATAAACTCATTCAAGTATCATCCATATAACCAACATACCACACTTGGTTGACATCCAAAACCCAAGTCTGGAAAGTGACAAATTAGGGGACATAACTCCTGAAAATAATGCAAAAGTGCTCAAAATCAAGCTCATTAAGATTTCCTCACTATAAAACTGCATGCAAAAGCTGATCTAAGCCCAACTTTCTTTGCTGTGAAAAGGAAAACTGGGGATATAACTCATTAAAATATAAATGTATAGAAATAATAGTTCATGATCTCATCAATATAAAATTGCACATTAAATTTGGTCAAACTCCATTAATTCCAATTCTAGTTATCTTAGAGATGCCAAATTGTGGAATGTCTGTTGGATGGATATGGATGGAAACAAGGTCTACACTAGGATGCTAATTAAGACAAATATTTTCATTATTATTCTCTGTCATTTTTCTCAAAAATAGAATGAAAGTCTTTCACCATAAAAAAAAATGATTTCTAACTTTGTATAATTACATAAACTTGTTTTTTTTCTGTTGTAATGAGCAGAGTAAAGCAGTTGAAACAAAGTTTTTATCAAGCATTTTTATTCAGTTATATGTAAGTTTAATAATCATTTATACCTGTATAAACATTCAAAATCTATAAATTTCCCATGAACACTTCACACATGAGCTCAAAGAAGTGTAGTTTTATGTAACATCAGCTCAATTACAAGTGAGTTATTACTCTGTGGATGTGTACAGACTGACTTACTAGTACAAGAACATTTGGTTACATAGTTCACCCTGTACAAGTAGGAACAGAAGGCCTATACCTCAAAGCCTGCCACCCTGTACAATGAACAGGTCTATACTTCCAAACCTGTCACCCACCCTGTACAAGTAGGAACAGAAGGTCTATACCTCAAAACCTGTCACCATTTACAAATAGGAACAGAAGGCTTATACCTCAAAACCTATCACCCTGTACAATTAGGAACAGAGGGTCTATACCTCAAAACCTGTCACCATGTACAAGTAGGAACAGAGGACTTATACCTCAAAACCTGTCACCATGTACAAATAGGAATAGAGGGCCTATACCTCAAAACCTGTCACCATTTATAAATAGGAACAGAGGGCCTATACCTCAAAACCTGTCACCATGTACAAGTAGAAACAGAGAGCTTATACCTCAAACCTGTCACCATGTACAATTAGGAACAGAGGGCCTATACCTCAAAACCTGTCACTCAGTAAAAGTAGGAACATAAGGTCTATACTTTCAAACCTGTCACCCACCCTGTACAAGTAGGAATAGAGGGCCTATGCCTCAAAACCTCTCACCTGTTTTCAACACTAACCAATTCTGGAGGTTACCCTTACTTGGAACACCAGTCATACAATGATTTTGCTAAAACACACAGAAAAATGTATTATGTTCATAATGAGTTTACTTTTTGTCTTTTATTACCTAGCTCAAAGATATTAGCTAAAGGACTGTTTTGAACATTATACATTTACATATCAAAGACGCTCAGTTTCACTGACTTTCTTATCACTTCACTCTAATCTTTACATCTTTCTTGGGCAGACTAAACACAAAAGGGTTCCAATGTATTTATCAAGTGGGGCCATATTTACAGGGATACAAATCTGTCCTCAAGCCATAAAATCCATCTCCAGGGAATAGATCAAATTTCTAAATGTTTTGTGCACGCACACACACACACTCCATATTTCATTAAGAAGAGCATGGATAGCCTGTCAGCAACAGTAGCTGCATTCACAACTCTTACATCAGAAAAGTACAACCAATGGCTTACTAGGTTTTTATATGTTTATTTATAACATAGGTTGTGGCTTTAAAAACCACTCACCTAGTTTGTGAACTAGAGGAAGATACACATGTCTGGCCTACATGCAATATTTTCAGTCTGTCTTCCCCATAATACATATATATATAGAATAAATAAGTCAGATATTTAGTGGCCTCAAATCCTTAATGAAACTGATGGAAATACTTAATGAGTTTGAATCCCTGATGAAACTGATGCAAATCCCTAAAAAACTGATGCAAATCCCTAATTAAACTGATGCAAATCTCTTGTGAAACTGATCCAAATCCCTAACTAAACTCAAGGAAACCCTTAATGAAACTAATGCAAATCCCTAATGAAAATGACACATGTACTAAATGAAACTGATGCAAATCCCTAATAAAACTGATGCAAATTCCTAACAACTTAAGGAAACCCTTAATGAAACTAATGCGAATCCCTAATGAAAATGACACATGTCCTTAATGAAACTAATTAAAATCCCTAATGAAAATGGCACATGTACTAAATGAAACTAATTAAAATCCCTAATGAAAATGGCACATGTACTAAATGAAACTGATGCAAATCCCTAATAAAACTGATCCAAATCCCTAACTAAACTCAAGGAAACCCTTAATGAAACTAATGCAAATCCCTAATGAAAATGGCACATGTCCTTAATGAAACTAATTAATATCCCTAATGAAAATGACACATGTACTAAATGAAACTAATTAAAATCCCTAACGAAAATGACACATGTCCTTAATGAAACTAATGCAAATCCCTAATGAAAATGACACATGTCCTTAATGAAACTAATTAAAATCCCTAATGAAAATGACACATGTACTAAATGAAACTCATGCAAATCCCTAATGAAAATGACACATGTCTTTAATGAAATTAATGCAAATCCCAAACAAAACTGGTACCAATCCCTAATGAAACTAATGTAAATCCCTAATGAAAATAACACATGTACTAAATGAAACTGATTCAAATATCTGATGAACTGATGCAAATCTCTGATGATCTGATGCAAGTCTCTGATTAAACTGTTTCGAATCCCTAATAAAACTCAAGGAAACCCTTAATGAATCTAATGCAAATCCCTAATGAACCAATGCAAAATCCCCAATTAAACTGATGTAAATCCTTAAAAGAATCAATGAGTGGTCACAAATTTCAAACCTCCTTCTTAGATGTTTTGATGGAACTTTCCTTAACTGATCTAAAGCCATTGTAACAACATTGGGTGTTGTACAACCTCCAGATATAAGCAAAATCTACCAGCATTGTTATCAGCTATGAAATCTAGTTCAAATACAAAATTATAATTTTCAATTTTAAAACGGAAAAACATTTTACCGAATTTGTAGCCACTGTAACATTGGGGTGGTGAGGCCTCCACACAGTATCACAGTTACCAGCACTATCATCATGGTGGCAACCACCATCATTTGGTGGGCTTCTGATTCCACATCCCTTATAGACAATGCAAAGGCCAAGGCACCTCTTAGGCCTAGAATATCAAATAAAAATATAAATTACATTATATTCTATGATGGACATTATGTCGTCACTTAGGTCTAGAATATCAAAATACAATATGTTCTATGATGAGCATAGAATATCATATACATTATGTTCTGTGATGGACATTATGTTGTCACTTAGACTTAGAATGACAAATATAAATATCAAATACATTATGTTCTGTGATGGACATTATGTTGTCACTTAGGCTTAGAATATCAAATACATTATGTTCTATGATGAGCATTATGGTGTCACTTAGACTTAGAATGACAAATATAAATATCAATTACATTATGTTCTATGATGGACATTATGTTGACACTAGCAATCACCAAAATCACCTGACAGTCAGAAATTTCAAATGGGAAATTCACATTAAAATGAAAAATTTGGTCAGTAAAATACCAATAGTAAGTTCAGCTGTTTGCTGAGTTTCAGTGCAGGGTCACTGACTGCCACTAGTGTAAAAGATTTTCAATACTGAATGAATGATGAAAGGAATTAAACTTCTGCAAGAAGAAACATACACTTTAGCATTAAATTATTGTATAATTAATTTAAAAAAAGGAATGACAAAATCCTGGTATATGATGGTGATGAAAAATGTTAAATAAAAACAAAGTTCAAAGCAGAAAATTCCAAACCACAGTCCAGTTAAGACAAGCCAAATGATTGACAATGAAGTCAAACCTGTTAATGACTTGCATGCTCTGTCTTTAAATAAATAGTCTTGTGTTATTCAAGCCACATAATGGCATAGTAAAATCATTCAGTGATCTCTGATAAACGAAACTCAGTTTAACTTTGTACAAATGAAGTACAAAGATATTTCTCTATCTCAAAATTCACCTTGAAATACTTTCTACAATGCTCCTGATAATTGGACAAACCTGATAAAGAACAGTGTACATAATAAGACAGTCCTGATAACAGGATGGTTCTGATAAGACAATGACTTAGATAACAGGGCAATCCTGATAACAGGATGGTCACAATATTAGGACAACCCTGATAATAGGATTGTCCTGAAAATAGAAGCAAGCCTGACTACTGGATGGTATGTACAAAATAATGGTTGTTCTAACAGAATGGTCCTGAGAAAAGGATGGTTCTAGTTAACAGGTCAATCCTAATAATAGGACAGACCAGAGAAGAAGATGACCCTGATAATAGGATAACCCTGATAACAGAGTAGTCCAGTTAATAAGACAATTCTTATACACCGACATCATGATATTAGGTCAGTTTTTAAAACAGGGTTTTTGGTAAAATGTAATGACTTCAGAAATAAACTGGCAAAATTTTACCAAAAACAGAAAACAAAACATGGTTTACATTTAATATTTTGGCAGATCAAGATATATGTTGATGTTTACAATTTTAAACAAGCAGGATAAACCATCATGTGTCATTGCATTTTTCTATGTTAGGTAGATTTGGGTTTTATTTTGCTGTTAGATGTGCATCCAAACACTGTCAGAAAAAACTGATGTCACATTTTAGAAACAAAATGTTACATTTTAGACAAAAAAGTCACATTTTTGAAAAAAAACAATAGAAAAGTTTATCTTTGATCACAACTTCCTTTCAGTGACAAATAAAACAGTAGTATAAGATCTGCATGTGGTAATAAGGTTTACTGATCATTTTCTTACTTTCATGAATCTAATGAGCTGTAGATGAACAAAACCCTAAGAACTATTTCATGTATAGAGCAAAATTTCTGCAACAAAACTGCAAATCAAAATTTGAAAACATTTTAAAGAAACAAGAGCTATGTTAATATGACCTACCAGTGTGGGAGACTACGAACTTGCCAGGACAGTGGAAAAAGTTTAAACTATTTATCACTTTGATTTTTAATTGACCACCTAAAGATAAAAATAGAAGCTGAAAATGTGTCATACCTTTTGTAGTGGGTTGGGGAAAAAGGGGGAAAAAGGGAGAGACAATTATCAAATGTGGACTGGTATTTCAAATGAAGATGCTAATAAGCTCCAAATATTCTATGACCATTTCAAGGTACATGTGCAACCAAAGTTAAACTCCATATTTGCATGGCAACTTTCATGATGCTGATGATATGATAAGAGAGAGAATTGTATTTGGGACACACATTCATGGAGTCTAAGAGAAGGAGACATTAGTCATAGGTATCCAGATTATTTAAAACTTTAAATATCGTCAGCATCAATTGAAATCAATGTCTATTTCAAATGGCACACCAAACAAGGATGCAGACTATAAAAGTAAAAACAGGGTGCAGACATACAGTGGAAACAAATCCAGGATATATCACTGGCAACAATCCCTGAAGTCAACGCAGACACAATAGACCCAGTATCACAATAGTGCAAAGCCCAAGCAGTTCACAACCCACAAACGATGTAAGAATTGTGAAAACAGGAATCACAAGTCTGACATCTCGCAGTGTTTGACTAAAGGTGTGACTTGAAGAGAATATGGCAAACTTAATCATTTTGCAAAAATGTGCATATCCAAAACTGTGCATAATGTATAAACAATATGACCAGGGTTAGATTATAATGAGAGTGGTAACAGTGCACAGAATACACATAATGACAAGGGATTTTACATACATACAGTAAGGCATTCAAATCTCTCATCTCCAGAGAGTGCATTTGTTCAGTTACATATTGATGCTTCCCACCCCTTAATACCTCTGGACAGTAAGCTTGTATTGTACACAGGGGATCTGATTTCAGTATTGGGCAAGATAATGCTTTCCAGCTCACACAACAGCAGAACTGCAAAAATATTCTTCTATGTTGTAGATAGGTCACAGTTCTCATTAACCTTCAAACTTCACTTGGCTTACAGTTAGTCCAGCTGGATATTGATAATGAGTATGGCTTACATAAATCAGCTGTTACAAGTATGTATAGTGACCTGTTTCAGAGAATAGGTCTGTTTCCCGATGAGTGCAAGCTCCATCTTAAACCTGATACAGTACCTGTAGTAAACCACCCACCAAAGGATACCAGAAGCATTCAAGTAAAAACTTAATGAAGAACTCAAAAGAATGGAAAAGTGCAAAATTATTGAAAGGGTTACAGAACCCACTGATTAGGTCAACTCCCTTGTAATAATGGGAAACCAAAATCAGGTAAATTGATTATATGCCTAGACCCAAAGGCGTTAAACAATTCAGTCCTTAGGCCCCAATATCCTATGCTGACAATCTATGATGTCACAACTAAACTAACCTATGCACATTAGACTGTACACATGGCTCCTTGAGTGTGAAACCTGAAGATGAACCTTCACACCTAACTACATTCAGTATACCATTCTGATGGTACTGATATGTTAGGTTACCTTTTAGGATAAAAAGTACATAAAACATATAACAAATGAAAATTAACGAAAATTTTGAGGGCTTTTACCATGTATAGTCAACAACATATTGGTGTGGGGATGCTCTAGCAAGGAATATGACATGTTGACACATGTACTTGAACATGAGGGTGTGCATCTCAAACCAGAAAATTGCTTAATAGGTGCAATGGAAGTATCTTTCTTTGGCCATACAATCAGCTCATCAGGTTTAAAAACCAGAGCAAAACAATTTGAGGCTATTCTTAAACTTGATAATCCCATAAACAGGTCCAAATTAGAAAACCTGTTAGGAATGGTTAAGTATCTTTCTAAATTAATGCCAAATTTAGTGGAGGATACAAGCCCTATACATGCCCTCTTGAAGAAAGACTTAGGCATTTCAAGAGGTCAAGGATATAGTCATGTGACACCCTATGCTGGTTTACTTTTGACTCCACCAAGCCATTTGAAGAACACACTTCCAAATATTGATTGGTGCATGTCCTATGCAAGATGGTCACCCCACAGCATTCCCATCCAAAAGCCTAACACAAACTAAAATAGGGTATGCTAAGTGAGAAAAATAAATGCTGGCTAAACTATTTGGCTGTAAATGTTTTCATCAATTGGTTTTTGCAACACCAATTAGGGTGCACTCAGATCACAAGCCAATTGAATCAATCATGAGGAAGCCCCTTTAAGCAACCTCTCCATGCCTTCAGTGCATGATGAATTGAATTGATCATGAGGAAGCCCCTTTCAGCAGCCCCTCCATGCCTTCAATGCATGATGAATTGAATCGATCATGAGGAAGCCCCTTTCAGCAGCCCCTCCATGCCTTTAATGCATGATGAATTGAATTGATCATGAGGAAGCCTTTTCAGCAGCCCCTCTATGCCTTCAATGCATGATGAATTGAATCGATCATGAGGAAGCCCCTTTCAGCAGCCCCTCTATGCCTTCAGTGAATGATGCAGCAGCTTCAGCATTAAGGTATTAATGTGCTTCATGTAAAAAGGAAAGATTAGCTCATTAGAAATTATTAGATATTGTTGTCTTGTTTTAAAAGTTACATTCAAAATAAAACAACTTTATTTATGTTCTCAAAACAAAGGAAATGGTGTATTATTGAAATAGATTCTACAATCAACATCATGAGTACATCTTTCTCCAACTTATATACACATGCACTATTATGGACCTGCTGTGTGGATTGCCTATATGAGTCACTCTTCAAAATAAAGTCTTGGAAGCAACACACTTGTGTCTGTTCCAATATATACATCTCACTCGAGATAATTTATGACAAGAAACATGACACTTTTGTTAAGTGTGGAAAGAGCATATCTATACTTAAATGTAAATATCTCACTGGCAATGGCATTCAACTGTGCAAGAGTTGACACATCAAATGTATTCTTATATGTAAATCTGACATTCAAACATCAAACATATTTTTGAATGTAAATCTTATCTGCAAACATCAAAGGTATTTCTCAAAATAAATCTTACTAACAAATATCAAAGGTAATCTTGAATGCAAATCTTACTTACCTGCAAACATCAAAGGTAATCTTGAATGCAAATCTTATCTGCAAATATCATATGCAATCTTGAATGCAAATCTTACCTGCAAATATCATAAGTAATCTTAAATGCAAATCTTACCTGCAAACATCAAAGGTAATCTTGAATGCAATTCTTACCTGCAAATATTATAAGTAATCTTAAACATAAATGTTACCTGTAAACATCAAAGGCAATCTCAAATGCAAATCTTACCTGTAAACATCAAAGGTAATCTTGAATGAAAATCTTACCTGCAAACATCAAAGGTAATCTTGAATGCAATTCTTACCTGCAAATATTATAAGTAATCTTAAACATAAATCTTACCTGTAAACATCAAAGGCAATCTCAAATGCAAATCTTACCTGTAAACATCAAAGGTAATCTTGAATGCAAATCTTACCTGCAAACATCATCATATGCTGCATCTTAAAGTTTATCTTCTTTTTCCTTGCAGCATTCAGAAGTAGGCTCAAGGGGTAAATGTTAATTATCCTGGCGACAATAATTGCAAACTAATCATTATTAAGGAAAATTCTGAAAAAATACATGTCAGTTATGGGTACTAAACAATTTCCAACATCTCACTACACAACGCATAATGAAAAGAGGTATAATTCATTTTGCACCATTGATACCTCCCTTGGAGGTTGACACATATTAATAATGGTAGCATTCAGACATCATTCCATGAATGCATATCATATAGTTAAACAAGGAGCTGGTATACTGAAGTACTAAATCAACAGAATGAAATGGACACAAACAACCTATATTTTGGTTATCTGTAATGTTAGAATGAAAATAATTACTTGAAATGCTGCATTTCCTTCAGAAGACAATGTTTTGACTATTGCATAGTTTTAATGATTCATGAGTGCTGATACTTTTTAAGTCAATCTTTCATGATTAAAATTTGCATTTTCTCATAAAAGGTTAGCAACCACCTGTAATGAAGGTCTCTCTCTGCAGTAACATAATACACATGCAGAATGGGGTCTATGCAATTCACATTAATTTGTAAGCAGAATTAAAGGGAAAACCTTGATTTGCTGCCAAAATATGTAACACACAATCTGGTTGCTCCATCACAAAACTGTCTTATATCAAGGTACTTTATTGTGAGATCCATGACTATATGTGTGTTATAGCAAGGAATGTCTTATATATGCTTTACTGTGTGATCCATGATTACATCCATGTTATACAACAAGGATGGTCTTATAAGGAGGTACTTTATTGTGTGATTCATGATTACATCCATGTTATACAACAAGGACTGTCTTATAATGAGGTGGTTTATATCGTGATTCATGATTACATCCATGTTATACAACAAGGACTGTCTTATAATGAGGTGGTTTATTGTGTGATTCATGACTGTACCTATGTTATATAGCAGGGACTGTTTTATATCAAGGTGCTTGAGTGTGAGATCCATGACTGCATCTATGTTATATAGTAGACTGTCTTATATCAAGGTGCTTTACTGTGAGATCCATGACAATTTTATAGTAAAGACAATGAAGTACTGTAGCATGATGTCCCACCCAGCTGTTAGTACCATTTTTGTAAGACTTTGGTATGACTCGACCGAAGATCAAACCCACAATCTTCTGTCTTCGAGGCGGACGCTCTAACCACTAGGTCACCAGAGCAGTCGAAGAACAAAATGAACAGTTATCCTTAAGTGAAGAATAAAAAAGTGCTTCTCATTTAGAATCTAAGAATTTTAACACATATTGAAAGTCATGAAAAATGAATGCATCTATTATACAAAAGAAAAAAAAAATTATCTGTAATGGTGATAGAAAACATAAATTTTCCTGCTCCAATTAGCATCTGAGTAATGAAGCACTTCAGGACTTTCCATACAAAGAGATGGTTATTAATACCATAAATACACACTTAAAAGTCAGATCCAACAACTACAGACCCATATCTGCCAGTGCATAATGTGCCAGTGGATCAGGGTCTTTGCACTTTGTTAGTCAGTAGAACAAGACAGACCTTGATCTGCTGGCACATTACATGATGGCAAAATAGGGAATATGCTGTTTGCAACTGGACTTGACTTATACATGTATATATATATATATATATATATATGGCACATGTGTTATATATATAGATCAAGGATACAAATGCTGCAAATATGAAACCTGGATCCCACTTTGTCTTTTGTAGAGTAAACACAGAGACACCAATATACAGGAATACAAAATTTTCTGCCAGGAAATTCCCAATTTCAAAAAGCTGAAAAGCGAACATATATGACAATGTTTAGAAAAATGATCAGCAGGTGAGAACTGCTTCAATTAAAAGCAGAAATAAATATCTTGAAAAAACAAATAGAAATATGTGGACACATACTAAAAGAAACAATTATATTTATGAAAAAGAACCCCATTTACTACAATATACTCCATATCACCTTAAGTTCTGGGGTCATAACTCCTCTAAATAAATTACTTAGAATGCTTGAAAGCAATTCTTTCAAGGACTTGTCTGAAACTAAACTGTTGATGACATGTGCTATGGTTGCAGAGCTTTGGTGGTTACAAGACACAAGAATGGATACAAACAGATGGACAGATGGATGAAGCAATAACAAAATTTTCAAGATGGCTGCTGAGAATGATTTGGAAATCAGCATGAGAACTTTTTCATTTAGGACCAACTAGACAGTATAAAAAGTCTTTAAGTGCTAATCCCATGATGAAATGACCATCCATTCAGGAGGAGTAGTGACATGAAAATTTTCAAAATGGCTGCCATTTGGATGCAGATCTGCAAATTTTTCATTTACAATCAACCAAACAGCATAAAACGTCTTTCAGTGAAAATCGCATCCTGACATGATCATCCATTAAGGAAGAGTAGCAATAACCATGAAGGCCATAATGGACGACAGATCGGCACTATTTTCATTCTGACATGATAAAAAGTGAAAACCCCATCTTGATGTGACCATCCATTCAGTAGCAATATCAAGATTTTCAAGATGGCTAAATGCAGATGCCGTGCTGATGTTCCACCATTTTCATTAAAAACCATCAACTTGACCACGAGATGAATGTGTATAAATTTCAAGGCAATCCTGCAAGTAGCTGATACTAATCTGTGCTAATAGAAGAAGGACAGATAAACTGCCTTGCTTTCAAGTTTGTTATACTGATACCATTGTCTGCACTGACAATGTGACTGGAGTATGGTGAGTACAAGCAGGATAAGAAAAGCATGCACATTAATTCAAATGATATTCCTCCATCTATACAATTCCTTCCTCATAAAACAAAGTTTTAGTTTGCATATACAGTAGTTACTGAAGATATTCTTCAGTCCCACTTAAGGAAGGGAGAAAAAAGGTGACCAGTAAACATGATATTTAAAGAGGAAATTTGTGAGGGAAATCAGAATGACCACTATGACCAGGTGACTGCTATGCAAAGGTAGCCATCAGGACAGATTTGACTGTATGATCTGTCCAGGTCTACAAAAGCATCAAAATTCCAATTTAGAAAACATCATTACTTAAAATGTTCCTTTAATTCATTTAGCTCTTTTAATTCATTTAAGTGAAAAGAAAAAGTTTTCTTGTAGAATTCAAAGAAAATGAGGAGGGGCTCAGCATAACATTAGTGAATGAAAATCAACTTCTGTTCCTCAGTTCGTCAAAGTAAACAACTCTTTGCCTATTTAGCCATCATCCTAGCAATGACCCAGAAGACATTAGATCTATCACATATATATTTTTTTTTTATTTGATAGAAATTTAATGAATGAAATATTTAAGTATTTTATAATTTACTGTATGTAATCGTGATGAGTCAAGCATGAAAATAATAGTAAGTTATAAATTTAAACACAAAATACTGCACACTATTTATCAGAATATAATTTTGTTTAGTTATATGAACTGAACAATAATAAATATTCGCAACTATTTTATTAACAAAATCCTAAATTGGTCTACCTCTTAAAGTTCAAACATTTTATAAATTCATCATCACTTTCAATGCAAAATCTTCCCATTAAAGAATAATTTCTAAGACATTCTTGGTGTAGTTTCCTATTCAAAAACACAAAGTATATTAATGTCAATTTTCATTCTTCAGTATATACAGTCAAGACCTAGTGCATAACCAGGGAGATGTCATTCTCTGCAGTATACACAGTCAAGACCTAGTGCATAACCAGGGAGATGTCATTCTCTGCAGTATACACAGTCAAGACCTAGTGCATAACCAGGGAGATGTCATTCTCTGCAGTATACACAGTCAAGACCTAGTGCATAACCAGGGAGATGTCATTCTCTGCAGTATACACAGTCAAGACCTAGTGCATAACCAGGGAGATGTCATTCTCTGCAGTATACACAGTCAAGACCTAGTGCATAACCAGGGAGATGTCATTCTCTGCAGGATACACAGTCAAGACCTAGTGCATAACCAGTTAGATGTCATTCTCTGCAGTATACACAGTCAAGACCTAGTGCATAACCATGGATATGTCATTCTCTGCAGCATACACAGTCAAGACCTAGTGCATAACCAGGGAGATGTCATTCTCTGCAGTATACACAGTCAAGACCTAGTGCATAACCAGGGAGATGTCATTCTCTGCAGTATACACAGTCAAGACCTAGTGCATAACCAGGGAGATGTCATTCTCTGCAGGATACACAGTCAAGACCTAGTGCATAACCAGGGAGATGTCATTCTCTGCAGTATACACAGTCAAGACCTAGTGCATAACCAGGGATATGTCATTCTCTGCAGTATACACAGTCAAGACCTAGTGTATAACCAAGGAGATGTCATTCTCTGCAGTATACACAGTCAAGACCTAGTGCATAACCAGGGAGATGTCATTCTCTGCAGTATACACAGTCAAGACCTAGTGCATAACCAGGGAGATGTCATTCTCTGCAGTATACACAGTCAAGACCTAGTGCATAACCAGGGATATGTCATTCTCTGCAGTATACATAGTCAAGACCTAGTGCATAAGCAGGGAGATGTCATTCTCTGCAGTATACACAGTCAAGACCTAGTGTATAACCAGGGAGATGTCATTCTCTGCAGTATACACAGTCAAGACCTAGTGCATAACCAGGGAGATGTCATTCTCTGCAGTTGGATAATGTTGCATAATTATAGCAGCCCTCTATATAAAGACCATCAAGGGACATAACTCTCATTATCAAATTCATTTGAACTGCTGAAATCTACAAACCAAACATTGTTTATATTCCTTTAAAAACACTGATTACATGAATATGAGTGGATAAATAATGGAAGACTGGAGCAAATAATGCTGTTGCCAACTGCAGGTTTGGGAATTTTGAAAAAAATGCTGTCACCCCCTGCAGGTATGGGAATTTTTAAACAAATGCTGTCGCTCCTGCAGGTATGAGAATTTTGAAAAAACTGCTGTCGCTCCTGTAGGTTTGGTAATTTTGAAAATAATGTTGTCACCCCCTGCAGGTTTGGGAATTTTGAATAGACATGATATGTTCTCCTGAGTGTGCTCTGGCAGTTAAGTGGTTAAAATGCTGGCTGGATTCCTACCATCATATCAGCCATGGTGTATGCTTGGACAATGCACATTACAACAATATCCCTGGCACTAAATAACCAAAATGTGTTGCTGTGCCATAAAGAACCAAAACAAAACCTGATCAAATGTTGTTATGCTATACAGTATCACATGATTTTCAGTAGATCAAACTTTAGTATACAATATATACTTGCTTATAAGTCAAGTCCATCTGCAAGTGCAGAGATTAAAATCTGATATCACTTAGCACACTGGCAGATCTAGGTCTATGCAGTTTGTCAGGATTAATAACAAAATGAGAGATCCTGATCTAGCAGTGAATTATGAGATGGCAGATTAAGGTATATTCAGTTTGCAGTCGGACTTGTGAGTAAATATGGTATTCAAGGACAACAATGGTGGTGCTGTCATTACCAGCAAAGTGATAACTGTGTGTAGCTATCCACTAATTAAGAAAAGACAAAATTCAAATTAATCTATCAAGCTTAGTGTAATCCTTTAAAAAAATTCAAAAACGATAGGGTATACTGACCTGCTTTGTTCTTTGTCTGGACTCAGAAGAGAGGTTGTTGTATGTGTAATGGGCTTGTGTTATCCCACAAAACAGAACTGCCACAATGCCTGCAAGAAGAAAGGCAAAAATATGAAAACATACAAAGTCCTTATATAAAACTTAGAATTTTACATGTGTTTTCAAATTATTTGGCACTAAATCAATTTTAAAACATCTTTGTTTTAAACCACAATTTCTTTTGAAAAATAGGACCTTACCCATATTTCAATTGGAAAAAACAAAAAGAAAATGTCCATAATTTAACAAAGCTTGGGTTGTTTTTATCCAAACTATCTGCAATTATATGGCTGGGTTTTTTCTTTCATTGCTAGTTTTTAAAAAGTGCCATTTTACTTCAAAGAAAATCAAACTGAGTTACAGTATTAAAATATAAATTGTTCTAGTAGGTATCTTTCTTTCTCAAGTTAAAATCAAATAATACAGCAACATCCCAAGCAGATTACCTGTTGCTGTATGGAGTCAGGAAAATCAAATAATGGCACTTAAATCCAAACTAGGACACAATTTACTGAAATATCAAGTTTTACAAAAAACACATGAGAAATTATCCTTTTGTCAATGGCAGGGTTGATAAACATAGTTAACAATCATCTCTCTGTCAATGACTGGGTCATAAACTTAGCATTATTAACTTATAGCCCAACTTTTCAGCATTGATGTCAAGAATGGTAATACCTGTTTTACATTCCTTATCCTACCAGTAAAGTTAGAAAAAATACTTGTTTCATTTCAAATTCAAATTAATCTATCAAACATGAGCCATGTGACATCATTAGGTAGCTCATCTTTGGCGATCAAAACAGTAACAATACTGGTAATCTAGAAGCTTTAAAACTTGGCCTGCAGATAAGCTGACCCCCAACCCCTTCTTCAATGCTTCATTTCTTTCCTAACTTCTTATGCTTATATGAAAGTATTTACAGTAGTAAACTATCATCCCCCTGTCAATGACAGGGTATGTAAACTTACTAAGCATATATCCACCTGTCACCTTTGTTCCAATAAGTTACATTCCCAACTTTTCAATTGATTGGCTGTTGACAGTGAGTACAAGCCAAAGAAAAGTTAACTATGTACTTTCAGAAAACATCTTTTGGAGTAAAATGTTTCTTCAAAAATATTTTTATGACCGTAATATGTTACAGTCTGCTGCAGTTTCATTATGGATCATACCCCACATCTGGTCTTCAAAAGTATTTACCTGGTACAATTACAGTCTAGCTGAGGATTATCTAATCCCTTCATACCTTAGAAAGTTCAAACCAATAAACCTTTATCTATCAATACAAACTGTTCAAATTTGGAAAATAAAGTCATCAATGGTGAGTGCAATGTTAAATAAATGCTATTTTAAGAAGACAGTGTAGCGTAATGCACATCATAAGGTGCATGGTTGTAATGTGGATGCTCACACAGGTAATAATATAGAATAATAAGTACATCTATACTGTGTACAGCATGTAAGATGCCAACTAATTTCTTTAAATTTGCATACACTGATAATGACATTTTCCCAATTGCAAAAGTCTGCACTGATGGAATGAAGTTTTGTTTGAAATTTGTACAGTATGAAGGGATTAAATAATCCTAAGTTAGCGTGTACTTGTGCCAGGTAAATACTTTCAAAGACAGATGGGGTCTGATTCACAATGAACCTGTGATAAGCTACTTAAGAAAATACACGGTCTTGTAAATCTCATACTCCCAAGCTAAACAAAATGTGTTAACTATGTTTTTTTTAAAAAACTTGTTTGTTAAATAATTGTTCCAAAATAATGCCTACTTGCCAAGATGAAAATCTGACAAGAGTAGCTTCCCTTTGAGGGAACTGAAGCATAATCCCATCATATGTCTCTTACTAGTAAAGTGTGTGTTGTATTAAGTACATAACTTCTGGGAGTCAGTAGTGCCAATCAAAAAAACATTTTACTCTAGAAAAGTTTATTTTTCCAATAATTTACATAGTCGGTAACAGGTGAGCGAGTTACATCCCCTTAATGAATAGCTGGCAATGGCTCCAGTCTCCTGCCAGATGCGAAGCAGTTTCAAATCTTATGCAAGATATGAGCTAGGATTAATACATGTCCCTGATTGGAACCAGTCTTAAGAAAAATTGTTGTTCTCATAAACTGAACAGATGTAGAGTAAGTAACCTAGTATATTATGAAGCAGCTGAGTTACCTGGAAAGCAACCCACTTGCTGATATATGACTAACCAGATGAAACTTAACTCTTTGGGATAAAAGATCTCTGAGGGAATGTCATATCAGACCTTCATCTCATGGCTTGATTGATGTCAGTCATGGTACAATTTAATTTGAATGATAAGATGGTTGCAAATTACCTAAACCTAATGATCCCATATATATTTTAAGAAATTCACAAGAGATTATTTCTAGAATGCAGAATCAATAATCCAATGAATCTAGAATGAAAGTGCTGGAGTGGAACCATCTTTCCTTCTATTTTTGAAAAATGGAACAAATAAGATTTTGCTCTTCATATCTACTCAGTGTGTTACAGGTATTACTTCAATGCCATAATGGGTATCTACTCAGTGTGTTACAGGTATCACTTCAATGCCATAATGGGTATCTATTCAGTGTGCTACAGGTATCACTTCAATGCCAAAATGGGTATCTACTCAGTGTATTACAGGTATCACTTCAATGCCATAATGGGTATCTATTCAGTGTGCTACAGGTATCACTTCAATGCCATAATGGGTATCTATTCAGTGTGCTACAGGTATCATTTCAATGCCTTCATGTATTTAATGGAGAAGACTGAATTAGGGACAGCAGCAGTGAAAAGCATGTGCAATAATATTAGAACTGCACCAATTCTCACAACTTAACAGAACATTCAACAGCTTTGATATCTGCATGTTGTGATCTCTGACAATGAGGAAACCAAAGAATGCAGACAAAACAAACATTATTGAATGAGCATTCACCAGGACAGCAATGGGTATCAAAGTTAGGATGACTGCTGCCACATTTATTTCTGATTTTTGAAAAAGAAAATCAAGTGAGAAAATATATAATTTCTCTTTTCCTGGATATTTTAAAAAATTTATATGCAAAACATTCATACTTTCTTTCCATTTGAAGTGAGAATTCTTCTTACATGTTTAGTATATGCATACTAACTCTGCATATCAATTAGAGAAATTACCATGACAACCATAGTGCATTATTTTGAGGTCCCTATCCCTATGCATAAACATGGCAAACTGATACAACTATGTTCATGGGTCAGTGAAAAGTAGGAAAATGGGCTGTCATTATTTAATGCAGATAACAGCAACTTGGTTAAGTCATAGATACGAAAGGTCAATATTGATCTAACCATTCATATATGATGTGCATGATAAATCAATGTCAATTATAAAGCTGGTGTTATGGAAACATCGTCCCTCACATTTCTAGAACTGTACTATATACAGATAAATGATGTGCAGAAAATAAAACAATAACCCCATTTGCCATAATGTAGAGTAACTTTTATTCAAAATAAGTGGAGCTGTCACATTGTTCTGTGGAGTATTTGGGCCCCAAATAAGGACTTGATTCAAATATGTACCTGACTCATACTTAGGGACTCATATACCTGTGGCAGCAATTACATCCACTTACCTTTACAGTGTAATTTCACTGGTGGAATGATGCAACTGCTACTGTAAACTACATAATTTAAATGATCTGAATCAATGTGCTTACCTGTAGTTACCTGTGCTTACCTGTGAGGCCAGCAGATTCAGCAGCTTGGAATGACATGTAAGACATCAGGAAAAACATCCCTGTCTCCAGCAGTGGAAAATCTCTAACCTTAGTGAATTTAGTGAGGTAAAGTCTGGTTAAGGAAAAGATCTACATCATGCAATTTCATTTACTAAATTTAAATTTGGCTACATTTCTAACTCACATTCAAATCATTTATCAATTAACCCAAGGGCTACAAATCTAATTAACTCTCAAAACATTTATCAATTAACCCAAGGGCAACAAATCTAATTTACTCTCAAAACATTTATCAATTAACCAAAGGGCTACAAATCTAATTTATTCTCAAAATATTTATCAATTAACCCAAGGGCAACAAAAAGCTAATTTAATCTCAAAATATTTCAAGGGCTACAAATCTAATTTACTCTCAAAACATTTATCAATTAACCCAAGGGCAACAAATCTAATTTACTCTCAAAACATTTATCAATTCATCCTGGGCCACCCATCTAAAACTAAAATGACCTATTAATCCAGGAGAACCATATACAACCTACTTTCAAAATATTAATCAATTAACCCAGGGGCTATTAGTTTAACTGCCACTGAATGCATTGCTATAAATCTTGTGACCCTGACATGATCTTGTGACCCTGACAAAGGGTAATGCATGTGTTGCAGAATCAAATGCATTATCATTATACTGATGCATACAATGAATTATACTGAACATACTGATTCATCTTAATTATAATATTACATCATATTTAATTATCCCAAATTATCATATTACATTGTATTGATTCATCGTAAGTATTATATTGCAATATGTGCATTCATCCCAAGTAAATTATTTCATTCTATTGATTCGTCCCAATTATCATACTGCATTGCACTGATTCATCCCAAATATCATACTGCATCATCCTGATTCATCCCAAATATCATACTGCATCATATTGATTCATCCCAATTATCATACTGCATTGCACTTATTCATCC
The DNA here is from genome assembly GCA_016746295.1 of Potamilus streckersoni. Lineage (NCBI taxonomy): Eukaryota > Metazoa > Mollusca > Bivalvia > Unionida > Unionidae > Potamilus > Potamilus streckersoni. Next base: position 756,557 of record JAEAOA010001892.1, on the reverse strand, counting down.
CAAATATCATATTGCACCATATTGATTCATCCCAAAAATCTAACTGCATCATATTGATTCATCCCAATTATCATATTGCATTGGACTAATTCATCCCAATTATCATACTGCATCATATTGATTCATCCCTTATATCATACTGCATCATATTGATTCATCCCTTATATCATACTGCATCATATTAATTCATCCCAATTATCATACTGCATTGTATTGATTCATCCCAATTATCATACTGCATTGCACTGATTCATCCCAATTATCATACTGCATTGCACTAATTCATCCCTTATACTGCATCATATTGATTCATCCCAATTATCATACTGCATTGCACTAATTCATCCCTTATATCATACTGCATCATATTGATTCATCCCAATTATCATACTGCATTGCACTAATTCATCCCAAATATCATACTGCATTGCACTAATTCATCCCTTATATCATACTGCATCATATTGATTCATCCCAATTATCATACTGCATTGCACTGATTCATCCCAATTATCATACTGCATTGCACTAATTCATCCCAATTATCATACTGCATTGCACTAATTCATCCCAATTATCATACTGCATTGTATTGATTCATCCCAATTATCATACTGCATTGTATTGATTCATCCCAATTATCATACTGCATTGGACTAATTCATCCCAAATATCATACTGCATTGCACTAATTCGTCCCAATTATCATACTGCATTGCACTAATTCATCCCAAATATCATACTGCATCATATTGATTCATCCCAAATATCATACTGCATCATATTGATTCATCCCTTATATCATACTGCATCATATTGATTCATCCCAATTATCATACTGCATTGCACTAATTCATCCCAAATATCATACTGCATCATATTGATTCATCCCTTATATCATACTGCATCATATTGATTCATCCCAATTATCATACTGCATTGCACTTATTCATCCCAATTATCATACTGCATTGCACTAATTCATCCCAATTATCATACTGCATTGCACTTATTCATCCCAATTATCATACTGCATCATATTGATTCATCCCAATTATCATACTGCATTGTATTGATTCATCAAAAGTATCATTATGCAATGTGCTTATTCATCCCAAGCAACATATTGCATTGTATTGATTCATCCCAAATATCATACTGCATCATACTGATTAATCCCAAATATCATACTGCATTATACTGATTAATCCCAAATATCATACTGCATCATACTGATTAATCCCAAATATCATACTGCATCATACTGAATAATCCCAAATATCATAATGTATTTTATTGATTCATCCCAATTACTATATTGAACCATACTGATTCACCATAAGTATCATATTACATCATACTGATTCATCCTAAGTATAATATTGCATCATATTTATTCATCTTAAGTATCATAATGCATTATATTAATTCATTCCAATTACTATATTACATCATATTGATTCTTCCCAATTACTATATTGCATCATATTGATTATTCCCAATTATCATACTGCCTCATATTGATTCATCCTAAGTATAATATTGCATCATATTTATTCATCTTAAGTATCATAATGCATTATATTAATTCATTCCAATTACTATATTACATCATATTGATTCTTCCCAATTACTATATTGCATCATATTGATTATTCCCAATTATTATATTGGATCATATTGATTTATCCCAATTATAATACTGCATCATATTGATTCATCCCAAGTATCATATTGCATCTTATTGATTCATCTCAAGTATCATATTGCATCTTATCGCATTATCAGTACATTTTATATATGGTATGTGCAGTTTCATATGTTTTATATGACATGTTAAAACATATTTTACGTCATTCTTATTGGTCTAAATAACCCCATGAAATACTTGCAGAGTATTCTCTTTACTGACTGACTGCCATCGTGGGGATTTTTCCTAGCTCTGCCTTTTAGAATGTTTTGTTATTACTATTGCTATTAACATTTTGGTATTTTGTCGTCCATTTTTTTTCTAATGACCAAAGGAAATTGGGGAAAAGGATCATATCTGTCTGCATATGACCAATGTACCCCATAGGGGCTTGTTACACAATGTACAGCCTATCATGTGCTGAAAAACGGCATTAAACCCCAAACAAAAATAACAACAAATAAAGCTAAGGGAATTAGTCAATCAACAGCAGGTGTGGGGAGTGGGACAGTCAATATACCTGTTACATAGAATTCATCTTATATACATGAGTGGTTTAAATGTTAACTTACAGGAATGAATAAATTCAATCTGTTCACAGATGAATGTGGACATAAATTTGTGTCCTATCTATCAGAAATGTATCATACCACATCATTTATAACTAGCAAAAGATATAATGTAATTCCAAGTAAATAAAACTTATATATTCTAATCTACAGTACAAAATTTAGTAATATAAATATCTGGTCACATTACAGTAAATTTGGAATACTTTCTGCATCTAGTAGTAATCCGTGTAGATGAATATCCAGCAACCAGAAATTCAAAGTGGGGTAACTCATTACACTTTAGGTATGAACCATGAACATCTACCCTATACCATAAGTCAAATTGTGACATCACATGGAGTTTCCATTTGACATTCTGTGTTACAAAATGATTTTGTCTCTTTCTAATGTTCTATTTATTGGGAGGGACAGTTGATCTTTGATTACAACATATACTTTTAAATCTTAACTATCATGGAATTGCATCTGTGACTGTATTTTTACATGCAACAAATGAAACTTGTATCATCCATGGCAGAATGAAAGAAATTATTTGTTCTTTTTCTCCAATATTTTCATTAAAATAAAAACTGTCATAAAAATAATCTCAAATAAGTAATGATTTAATATTAAATTTATGAAACTCAAATGAATAATGTCCAGCTTGTGCTTACCATGACTCGCAAATGCTGGACATTATCCAACCCATGTCATAAATTCAATATTAGATCAATTTGAGATCTTCTCTATATTTTGATTTATTCAGCATATCATATTGTATTATACCGATTCATCTGTTAATCTTGATGCATGAAAATAAAAACTTAAATGAATACCATAACAAAACAGTTAATGAAAAGGCAGCCACAGCCACCAAACAAGATATTAATACATCCTGCATTTCCATGAGCATGGGGCCCAACAAAAAAAAAGGCATTAGGATATACTGAAGTGTAAGATCAAGGGGTATTCCAGTATTAAATCTAAAGGAACAGTCTGAAACTCTTCCCAAAGACTTCAACCACAATACCCATTGAATTTTAAATAGACTTATGTTATATATATATATATATATATATATATATATATATATATATATATATATATATATATATATATATATATATTTATATATGTGATTAAATTGCTTGTGTGCAAGGTTTAAAATTCTTTTTATTTCATTTTTGTTTCATTGTATTTAATTGCAATAAATATATTTCTCAGATTCGGGTTTCTATTAGTTAGAAATATATTCATCACCAAGTTATTCATGATGAAGATGTATTACATGAGAATTATCACTAATTCTGTCATACCCTGGTAATTGTCAACAGGAAGTTAACATGATTTGTCAGTATCAGGGTCAAACATTCTTTGCGTGATCTCTGTTTGTAAGCAAAAGTACTGATGATTGGGTTTTTAAATATGCATTACTTATATTTTTTTCAGACAGTCAGTCAAGACCTTGAAGATACTAGGCGCATTATTTTTTAATTTGTTGCCAGAATTGTTTATTCTTCCTCAAACTTTTGGATTTAATAATTTATTCCCCCCAAACTCAACAAGTTGACTTTTCTATAAAAAAAACTCTGAAAGATATTCATGGAAGTTTATTCTGGAATTATTCAGAAACAAAGACTGTGATTCAAGTGGGGAATTATTGATATTCAAACACTGGACTACAGCTGATGTCATTGCCTTCCATATTTATGCATCATCGGGACTTTAACCTGGATTCCTATAGGACTATTTAGTGATAGGACATGTGTTATCATTCTTAGGATCAAATTTTGGGTTATGTTCACAGATTGTAAGTCCTATTTACCAATTGTTACAATGTTGTCTAGGGAAATAAATTGTTTTGTTAAAATATAAAAGCTTGTTGGCTTTCACTCTTTTTCTTGTTACTGAGTACGAGCCCTTGTCACGTAACACTTAGAACACTCTAGATTACACTCAACATCTATATCTAATTAAAGAAAGCATGTTCCTACCTTCTTTCACAACCCTATTGAAGAAACACAGTGCCCTACATTATTAAAACAATGTTATTTGCAGACTATGACATGCTACTTAGGCAAAATATCAACTCATTATCAAATTTCTTTATTAATATTTTAACAAGAAGGCCAAAGTTTTGATCCGAAAGTAAATTGCAGAAAACGAATCCCAAGTATAAAATAATCTATCAAGTAGTTTAGGAATTACAAGCAAATCAAAACCAAAACCCTAATGCAATTTTTATATGACGTTGACCTTTGCCACAGGGGAAAGAGGAAATGGGGTGGGTGAGCTAGAGTCAGATAATCACAATGATCCATGCTGAGCTTGATAAACATCAAAATATACACAAACAAAACCTTTAACCAAACCATTAATAATCTCTGAAAGCCATATACAGTGTTATTTAAAAGAGCATTCTATGTGTCATTCCCACTATTGTGGACTTCACTAAATAAAGAAATGCTGATATCATTGGTTTTGTCAGCCTCATTCATACATACATTAATGAAATGCTGATATCATTGGTTTTGTGAATCTTGTTCACATAAATTGGTCAGATTTATTTACTGTGTACTTATATTTATACTCAAACAAATGGTCACAACCAAATAAATTGGGATATTCCCAATTATTTGAAGTCAGTTAAATTTTGTGATTGTTAATAACAGGATTTGGTGTCAATCACTATTAAAAAATACAACTCTTATCTGATTTCCATTTCAGCAAGCAGATGACTTCTGTAATATCTAAACAGTCCAAAAGACAAGTGTAGTCTTTGACATGGGATGGATTCTAAATGTATCAAGGTAGATTAAGACTTTAAAGAAGAAATGTGTAACGTGATTATGACTTTTAATGTAGCTTTAACAATTATTCAGTCATATCGCTACGATGTCTGTAATGTGGCAGTTTATAGTGATGTTTAGCACTGAGGCATTATGCCACAGACATGTAGCATGATGTCCCACACAGTCATATTATCCTGACACAAGGCCAACCAGTCCTAACACTAACCTCTTAATGCTGAGCGCCAAGCAAGGTAGCTGTTAGTACCATTTAAGTCTTTGGTATGACTCAACCAGGGATTGAATCCACAAACCTCCCACATCTGAGGCAGATGATCTAACCACTAGGCCACCGGAGAAGAAATGTGACTTTGCACCACAAGCATATTCTCCGCTGAGGGCTCCACTAAGAACCTAAAAACTTCTTTGTCATCTACTCATCATTCTAAAAACATCATACCAAATATGATCCCTCTTCCTCAACTGTTAAGGATACAGGTAATAATAATAATAATAATAATAATAATAATAATAATAATAATAATAATAATAATAATAATAATAATAATAATAATAATAATAATAATAATAATAATAATAATAATAATAACTTTATTTAAAGAGGGTAACACAATTACCTAAGGACTAATCTACCTTGAGATGTTCAGGTTGTAAAGAAAAACATTGATGGAAGGATAAATGGATACACATATATATATGACCTAACACAATACATCTGCTGTGCAGATATAAAAAGGATATCAAAGATGTGATGCAGCCAACAACAGACCCTATGGAAAAGGATCCAAAGAAGAAACCCAAGAAGTTCAGAACAGCCATGAAGAAAGCTTCAGCACTGAACCCTTCCCCATTGGCAGCTTTTTTGCTGTACTCCTCAACTGACCTGCATAAGAAATTTTGTTGTACAAATAAAAGATAGGATAACTGAAAAATAAACTTGCATCCACAAGAAATGTTGCTTTATCCAATAATGCAATATTAAACTGAAAATGTTTCTTACAATCAGGAGAGAAGAAGTGAAGAGATATGTCAAAGAAAAATATGGTAGATGTTTAACACAATACATAACTGAGATTGTATTCACAGCCATATGAGAAATTCATAAGGTCTTATCTGCAAATGATAATATTACTAAGGTTAAACTTTAAAATACAAATTCTATGAAATGATAACCAATTCACATCCAAAAGGTAGACATGTAGTAATACATAGGATATACTGTACTTATTAACAAGACTGTCTTTTAACAAGATAGCTTGAATTTGATGTGCAAAATTAAATTTACAATAATGTAAAAGTAATCAAACAAATAGTTTGGAACTAGTGCTCATAAAACATTCCATGAAAGTTTTAATGTAGTTTCTAATACACAGTGATTTATCTATCAATTTAAATTCTCACTTTCTTTAACAGATTCCGTATGACAGAGCATTTAAAATATGTATAAATCTCACTCATAGGTTCCACTCATCCAAGATCTTGATGGCATTTACCTACTGACCAAGTTTCATCAAAATTAGATGAAAAATAAAATATTTCTGAGATAACATGGTCAGCATATCATGTGCACAATAACCAAATTAATATGTGCAGATCAAACTTTAAAACTCATGATAACTTGATCTTCAAGCTCAAACTCATGAAATACATCACTTGTAGGATTTTCTTCTTTTATAAATAGTGAAACATTAAAAAGATACTGATCATCATGTTTGTTTAGGATTAAAATGAATATGCATCTACATGCATGTAACTATAAATCTTTAAAGTCCTTTCTTCTCTGTAGTTTCTAACTTGATTAATAATGTAATACAATATTTTCAATTTGTTTATGCAATTACTTTAGCATTTTGAATCAATATAATTCTGTATTAAAAATACAAAGAATCAGTTAAACTATATCAATAGAAGTTTCCGCTTTGGGTCTAATCATTAACTCTTTGGATGAAAATGATATGATGTCCCATTTCAATAGTCTTACCAGCCTTTCAAGGCCAAAGAATAAAATAAAAGGAGTACCTTATTAGAAAAAAAAAGTAACAGTAGAGAAGACAGCATGCTATAGGCTTGGGGAGGGTTTTAATTCATCCAAATTAAAAATCTATTTTCATGCATACTAAGAATATGAAAGGTGCTTTAAAAAACAACTTCATATTTGGTATAAGAAATGAGCTGACTAAATATAGTATCAATGACAGTAGGCATAAGAGAGGAGCTGACTAAATGAATATAAAGAATTACCCAGACAGAACAATTGATACAGCATCATTCAAGACCGCCTCTCCAAACACCAAAGCATACAAATCAACATCCACATTCAGATCATGAAAAATTGCCAGCACAGTCACTGTTAAGAAAAGGTATATCATGAGAAATTTATGTAATAATAATAATAATAATAATAATGATGATGATGATGATGATGATGATGATGATGATGATGATGATGATGATAATAATGATAATAATTTAGACTTAAGTTAGTAAAGTGACTAATTTTCAGAAGCTCTGAGTGCTTAACAATATTAGATACCACATAAAACAAATATATACAAAGAAAAATTACAAAACAAATGCCACAAAATTACAGTTCAAAAATACACTGGCAATAACTTAAGAAGTAACCATCATTAAGTCTTTAAATCTATTCTTGTAGTCAAAATAGGTAAGTTTTAAGAGCGTTCTTGAATGAGATCAGTGTCCTTGTGTTGAAAACCTGTGGGCAAGTTGTTCCTGAAACTGGCCCCTGCTACACAAAAGAATGTTGTTCATATGACTTCGTTTTAAAAGTGGGAACAATAATAATGCAAGTTTCAGAAGAGGAAATTAAGCTTCTAGATGGGATGTGCTCACTGGTGGGATCAGACAGGCATGCTGGACAGGAGCTAGTCAACAAAATGTAGCATAGTGTGTGTGTGTGTGTGTGTGTGTGTGTGCAATTTAGATTTTTAACGTAGCTTTTAAAAATTTTCAGTCATATCACTATGATGTCTACAATGTGGCAGTTTATAGTTATCTCTAGCCCTTGGGCATAATGCTGCAGATATGTAACACAATGTCCAATCCAGTCACATTATCCTGATACCAGGCCAACCAATCCTAACACTAACCTCTTAATGCTGAATGCCAAGTGAGATAGCTGTTAGTACCATTTTTGTTAAGTCTTTGGTATGACTTGGACAGGGATCGAGCCCATGACCTCCTGCATACAAGGCAGACATTCTAACCACTATTCCACCAGAGCAGTTGAACAGATCTTGTGTTTGATTTTGTATTGAATGTGGAGCAAGTCAAGCCTACAGATGAGGTGGTAGGTTGTGCTCAGTTCTTTATACTGTAAGGATTCTTCAAGCATTTTAACTTTTCGAGTTTCTGTAGTAGATACTGAAATGAGCCAGGTAGAAGTGAATTATGGTGGTCCAGTCTTAAAGGAACACAAGGTTTAGTGGCATCAAAGGAAATTGCAATGGAACTCATGCATCTCAGCTCCAGCCTTGCATATTCCATGTTGTAATGAGAGCGTACTGTCAAGAGTGAAACTTAGGTTTCGTAATCACCATTTACTATTGCTGATACTGATTCAGATAAGGCCAAATTTTCCATTCAATTTATGGATTTTTAAAAAAGTGAAAACAATTTATTATTATTTATTATTTTCATATTTGCATTTATTACATAAAGAGTTTTGTCATCAAACATAAAGCATGACTGTAAAGACTGCTGTATAATTAATTTTCCTCCGGCTTGGTTAATTTTCTGTCTAACAATAACGTCGTTATGTAGAAAGGAAACAGCACTGTGAAGGCTGATCCAGTAAAATATACTACAGACCCAGAGAAAGTATCACACAAAGATGTAGCTGAAAATTCTTTTTCATTTTCATTTGAACTCTTTGAATTATCAGAGAAAACTAACATATATGTTTCCTAAAGTGCCTTTCCCTGGGTGCATTTGTGTTTAAATGTAAAAGCAATAGCACCATATCACAATGAAATAAAGTCAGATAATACCAAGATATTCTGGTTGAAAATAAATAGCACCATAAATAAACACAGCCTGCCCTCTATTTAACAGTCTGCTATGCAGGCACTTAAAACAGTAAATTTAATGAACAAAAAGCTGTTATTTTTTTTATGGACTTACCATGTTCACGACTTATGATCTTGTCACCAAAGAATCTATATGTTTCTTTATCACCCTAAATTGAAACCATCCATAAAGTTTGACCAAGGACCTTACTGTACAACACACCTATTCAACTGTGCAGAAATGTGAGATTCCCAATTTCATTTTTCATAAATGCAAGCATTAAAATTGTCCCCATACACTTGGTCTGTAAATATAACACAGAGTCAGGCATATGCTAATGAACTTATCAGCAATGAAATTTTAATATACAGCATCTTCATATGACCTATATATAAATCATTCAACACAAACTTTAACCAGCTGTCTATGGACTCTAATGCCACCACCATGGTCATAGCATTAAGCACTCCAGTAATTCATACAAGTGAACATAAAAGAGCTTAAATTGGGTCTGAGATCACTCACCTGCCTGAAATTTGCCTAACAGTCATACTTATGAGCATCTAACCAAGAAATACGGCTCTGTAGGTTTCTTTCTGTTCATTATACATGTTATGAACAGAACTTTAAAGTTTTCTTGAGTTTTCATATTTTTATCTATATATGACTGTCCATCAATGGTCCAATTTTATCAAAAGTACTTTTATAAAAATCCAAATGTTTCTATTTTTTAGTAATGGTGGCCATATTTGACAGCATCCTTTATAAAAAATTTAAACAGCCTTCAAGCGGGGATGCTTTCTGTAAAATTTTGTCAAATTTTGTTGTATGTTTTTTGCAAAAAAGTCACTGAAACACATTTCTATTTGAACCAACAGTGGACACATCTGATGGCAGATTGACATGATCTGAAAAAAAATAGGAAAGAACTTCATGCCTTCTTTCTTTTTTTGTAGAATTCTGTTGAGATTTCAAATAAGTTGTACTGGACTGTGGGCAGATGATGCACAATGAATGCATGACTTTTTTTATCATCAACCCACTTAACATTACAGCTATGTGAGATAAAATCTTAATTCAACCATGATACCAACAAATCTCAACATGGGACACCTGCAATGTTGAAAAAAATGTAAAGGGAAACTATGTTTAATAAAATCATACCTGGATCTGTAGCTGAGATTATAGCTCCAAAGAAGAAACAGTCATTTAGATGAAAGTGCTCACGAACATTAGCATTCACTCGTGTCAGTCCATACATTATACCCCTGAAACAAACATTAAATAATGCTTAAACAACATTGCATATTGGTATAGTTATTAGAAATATATAAATGATGCTTAAACAACCATGCATATCAATAATTAGAAATACATTAAATGATTCATATCAATACAGTAATCAGAAAAAAAGAGATAGACTTTTTGTAAAATTTATATTACTGCACCAGTCATAACTTTTTAGTCACCAGACTGATGTTTCTCAATGACAAAAGTGGAGCTAAGTACTTTCTAAAGTATTCAAGTATAAATACGAGTACGTTTTAAAAGTATTCATGATCACATACTTTTTAAGAACTCGATTATGAGCACAAGTATGTTTTAAAGTACACAAATATGAGAAGTGCTTTCTAAGTACTCAATTATTTTTTAAAACACTAAAGCATGAGAACAAATCCTTTTTATAGTGCACAAGCACAAATGCTTTAAAAGTACTTAACTAAGAGCATGAATAATTTTTAAAGTCCTTCAGCACAAGTACTCTATAATGTTCTCAGTTATGAATACTTCGAAATACAAGTATGAGCACAATTATTTGTAAAGTACTCAAGAATGAGCACATGTACTTTTAAAAGTACTCAATTATGAGCACATGTACTTTCTAAAGTACAATCACAAGTACTTTTGTTCATTGCAACTACATTTTTGAGAAGTTAAGAGTAAAATAAATCACATGTTTCAATACTGACATTATTCTTTTTATTCTAAATATAAGTTACTTTAAAAATACAAGAAACTTTTTATTTAACATACTGTATAATTACAAACCAAAACAAGTAAACATGTATTCAAAAAGGGTTGAACTAATAACCAATTAAGTTCAGGTTTCAAATGATCAAGGATAGTGTAATGGGTGTTCCAGCTAATAACATCTGGTAAGGCAATTTGAACATGGAGTAATCATTCAAGTTATGAAATCTTTATCATTTCATATGTACTGTTTGAGTAACTGGAGTACCCTGGTATATATTTTAAAATCAATGGGCACATATAATGCAATTTGAGACATAATTTCCTAGTCATGTATGATGAAACAAATGACTTCTAATAAAAAGCTAACAATTATTATAATATTAATGCTGAAACAAATACCTGATTTTGATATTTAAATATTTGTAGCCTGTGTTCATTTTTTTGTGTGACTATTCATTGTGAGGTCATCATGAAATATTTACAGCAGACTTAGGTTAAATTATAAACCACAAATCAGAATCTCAAACAAGCTCTAAAAGTAAATGTGATGCATCTGACTTCGAATGTTTACAAACTTGTTTTCCAGGTTACTAAATTACTAGACTATGCAATCCTTCTGTGATAAAAACAGAGGATGAAGTTTTTGTAAAAAAACTTAAAAAGATACTTATTTTTTTGAAACAAGGATCCATTCAATCTTGTAACAGAAATGAAACTGGGTGGGTTTCTTTTCTTGGACTAAATGAACATCACAAACACAATGTGATGGATGATGGAAATTTAGAGAATGACTAAGAATATCTATGTATACAGTACAAATGCACTGATTCTCTCCTACTCCTATCATATGACTGATCCAATCACTCTACACACATTCCCAAATTGAAAAATAAAACTATGATCTATATAAATCTTACATATGAAAAAGTGGGATTCAAATAACCTCATGGACTGCAAAAATGTTTCCACTAATATCATGCAATGTAAGTGAGAGTCACATAATCTCACGTATGTAATACCATTAGGATTCAAATAAACAACGAATGCTATGAAAGCGGGAGTCACATAATCTCATGTAATGTAGTAATGAAAACGGGAGTCACATAATCTCATGTAATGTAGTAATGAAAGCAGGAGTCACATAATCTCATGTAATGTAGTAATGAAAACGGGAGTCACATAATCTCATGTAATGTAGTAATGAAAGCGGGAGTCACATAATCTCATGTAATGTAGTAATGAAAGTGAGAGTCACATAATCTCATGTAATGTAGTAATGAAAACGGGAGTCACATAATCTCATGTAATGTAGTAATGAATGTGAGAGTCACATAATCTCATGTAATGTAGTAATGAAAACGGGAGTCACATAATCTCATGTAATGTAGTAATGAAAACGGGAGTCACAATATGTAGTAATGAAAGTGAGAGTCACATAATCTCATGTAATGTAGTAATGAAAACGGGAGTCACATAATCTCATGTAATGTAGTAATGAAAACGGGAGTCACATAATCTCATGTAATGAAGTAATGAAAATGGGAGTCACATAATCTCATGTAATGTAGTAATGAAAATGGGAGTCACATAATCTCATGCACTGTAGTAATGAAAACGGGAGTCACATAATCTCATGTAATGTAGTAATGAAATCGGGAGTCACATAATCTCATATAATGTAGTAATGAAAGTGAGTCACATAATCTCATGTAATGCAGTAATGAAAACGGGAGTCACATAATCTCATGTAATGTAGTAATGAAATCGGGAGTCACATAATCTCATGTAATGTAGTAATGAAAGTGAGAGTCACATAATCTCATGTAATGTAGTAATGAAAACGGGAGTCACATAATCTCATGTAATGTAGTAATGAAAGTGAGAGTCACATAATCTCATGTAATGTAGTAATGAAAGTGAGAGTCACATAATCTCATGTAATGTAGTAATGAAAACGGGAGTCACATAATCTCATGTAATGTAGTAATGAATGTGAGAGTCACATAATCTCATGTAATGTAGTAATGAAAACGGGAGTCACATAATCTCATGTAATGTAGTAATGAAAACGGGAGTCACATAATCTCATGTAATGTAGTAATGAAAGTGAGAATCACATAATCTCATGTTATGCAAACAATACTGTACTCAATTGAAACCACAATCAACTGAAATAAACATACCACTCCAAAAACTTGAACAGTTATATGATTCACAAACTGTTACACCACAGTTTTACAGGATCCTTGGGTTGGCGCACATTTATCAGCCACTCACACCCTTCACGGCTCCAACACAAGTACTTATACATACAGATGGCACCCAGCACCCTTATATTGGCTACATCTACATTCATGGTTCCACCACATAATTGTACATATACATATATGTATGGACAGTACATTGCACTATGGACAACTACGCTCAACCCTAGGCAGGGATACACATATGCATAGACAACACGCCATTCTATGGACAGCTATTCCTAATCCTAAACAGACAGCATGCCACTCTATAGACAGCTACACCCAACCCTAAACAGCTACTATAAAACCAAACTGGTTATAATAATGGGTTCTGAATCAAACTGCTAGATACATACTCATAAATTACACTGTAATAGTAACTTGTATTCCAAAGTTCATAGCGTTTTCAATCTGAAGTAGTAAAACAATTCATCACTTGATATGACATAAAAATGAGAATAGACTTCGCAAATAAAAATAAATATAAGTTTAGCACTTACCCCTATGGCCGGAGAACATAACAGAGAATGTTTACTCCTTGACAAAATCCAAATGACCTATGCCTCAGTTTGAAATGAATCAACCTTAGGAGAGTGAATAATAATCATGGTCAAATACTCATGCATAGCATGCCATTCGAGACGCTTGTTGCATGTAGTTCCACAGTCGCTCATCTGGAGAAACAATGATTCACCCCAGGTAACGTTGTACGACTGCACAACGAATAAAGGTGAAAAACAGATCAAAGGCAAAACCAAGTTATTTCTTGCCTTATTCTGTGATAAATCCCATAGAAGATGTTATTGTTGTATCTGTATTAATGACAGCACCTAGTGAAAATGGAGAATGGGTGGGAGTTCTATCCGAACATTTCAGAAAACAACTGCCTAATTTGCCACACCCTATAAAAATGGAAAATGCATGGGAGTTCTAACTTTTGTCTGCAAAGTTCTTTCTATTCAGAAGGTGTGCAGAACAAATACCCTGTGCTTTATCACTGGCTGTTGTCGGATCACGCACTTCACATTTACTATAGTTTATATACACCACTTGCCAAGTGATACACGCTGCAAAGGTCATTTCAAAGTGTGAACAGCTCATGATGCACAGTAATCAATGACACTTTCATATATTAATTATAAAACAAATATTCACATATGAACTATTTATTAGAACATTGACCAACAGTACATTTAATAGAATACTGACCAACATTACATTTATTTGAATACTGACCAACAGTACATTTATTTTGAATATTGCCCAACAGTACATTTATTTTGAATATCTGTTGCATCACTATCAATAACCAGAGCGGCATGCATATATGAATATTATTTTTACACAATAAGTTATTTTGGGCCTACTTTATATATTCTCAAGCTTGGTTGTCCCTAATATCGTTGATTAATGCAACCTTACATATGTATCAGTGCACGATAATAAAATTACATCAAAAGGTAAGAAATTTTGTATCAGACATGCATTAAGTCTTGGGTTGAAGTAAAAAATATGGCATATAACGAATACCAATGTAATATTTTGTGACAAAAATACACTGAAACATTCCTCACCTTATTACTTGTCAGGTATTATTTTCTTGAGTGTTTCAAGATTGATCCAAGTCTGTCAAGTTGAGATTTAAAATCCGATTTAAAGGGATTTTTATATTTAATAAGAGCATTGGCATCTATATTATATTGCAGTTTGCATAATTTGCATAAATTTAAAAGACCTCAATCCAGAATATTTTCAGTAGTAAAATTTCGTCAAATTTTGTTCATTAGTTTCTGAGAAGTTGTCTTCAAGAATTTTCCAGTTTTAGTTTGTTTGTTTGTTTGTTTGTTGTTGGGCTTAACGCCATTTTTCAGCACACGATAGGCTATTCATGGCGGCCAGTATTAATAGTGGAGGAAGAAACCGGAAAATCACCGGAAAGAACCACCGACCCACGAGAAGCTACTGGCAAGCTTTCTCACTTATCCACATTCGCCGAATCCTAGACTCGAACCCACGCAGACAGAGGTGAGATGGCAGTGATCTGTAATGGACAGCGCTTTAGACCACTCGGCCACTCGGTAACAGTAACTTATCTGATGGCAAATTGTCATTGTATATATCTGAAAAGCCTGTTTTGTGAAAATGTTTCCTGTAAAATTCTGTCAATTTCAATCAAACAGCTTCTAAGAAGAATTCACTTAAATCCTGTGCAATTTTACAAGGGAAGCCATATTAGTGGATTGACAATATTTTCTTATATATCTGAAAAAACTTTAATCCATGAATACATTGTCAAATTTAATCAAATTCTGTTCCACAATATATGGTGGATAGGCACTGTTTGAACAAATCTGAAAAACTTTCATGTCAGGAATCTTTCTATCAAATGTGAATTTCTGTTGTTTAGTACTGGAGAAGAAGTCATCTAAATGTTTTATTCTTTTTTCTGTGTAACCATAATGAACATGAAATAAGTTCCCATGGTCCAATAGCCTGAAGTTCATATTCATGGTCCAAAACAAAATATGTCCAAAAATCAAACAGCTACCAGGACGCCTGTTCTGAGCTTACACAAATTTATGTAATCCACTCATGCAAATAAACATCATGACAATCTGCAACTTTTTCTAAAATGGAAAACGTTTTAAAACAAGTAATTTATAATTAAAATGTTAAACTGCCCATCTTGGACTGATAAATTTAAGCAGAGTCATTATGTTCCTTTCTCAGTGACCCTGTGGAACATAGGATTAAATTCTGAAGCTCTCTGGAACCGGAAAAAAAAATCTCCTAATAATGAAGAGAACTTGTCTCCACTCCTTTTACACTCACCCCACTACCAAGAAGGAAATAGTAGTTCCCAAAAAGGCGTAAGTCATAATGGCTCCAATATTTCGGAAGAAATGTCTCTGAAAATAACAAAAAAAGGAATAAATTATGTTTACCATGAACATATTTTCAATTTTCATTTCACGTCTTTCTAACAAATATTAAATTTGTGTTGCAACCTCTGTTTTAAAACCATCAATAGAATACATTACTGTAACAAGTTTTGACCAATAACAAGACAATAGGATGAAAGATGTGAGGCTAATAAAAGGAGCTATTATAAATAAGACAAGACAAGACAGTGGAAATAAGATGTTACTATTGATAAGATGTGATTGTGATGCCAACATTGATTTAGTCTGATCTTAATTTGCTTACAATGATCTAGCCCTGCATTACCTGTACTGATTAGTACTAATGGTTTACATTGATTTTAGTCTAGTCCTGCTTTACCTGTACTGATTAGTACTAATGGTTTACATTGATTTTAGTCTAGTCCTGCTTTACCTGTATTGATTCATCTCATTTGCTTACAGTGATCTAGTCTAGTCCTGCATTACATGCATTGATTCATCTCATTTGCTTACAGTGACTAGTCTAGTCCTGCATTACCTGTACTGATCAGTTCTAATTTGCTTACAGTGATCTAGTCTAGTCCTGCATTACATGTATTGATTCGTCTCATTTGCTTACAGTGATTCAGTCTAGTCCTGCATTACCTGTATTGATCAGTTCTAATTTGCTTACATTTAGTCAAGTCCTGCATTAACTGTATTAATTAGTCCTAATTTGCCTACATTGATTTGGCCAAAGCTTAGTATAGTAACACCTGCTTACTCTATTTACTGTATATGCTGGGAAATCATATTTGGTGGGACAAAATAACTTAATTTTTAAAGCAATTCTGTGCATACTTTATGTTCTGGGACACATTGGGGTATTTTTAGTTTAAAATTGTGGGTTACCTTTTAAATAAATTTAGAATTACATGTAGGAAAATGCACTCTAACTTAAATTTTATATGATAAAAAATAAAACTCTTTAATCCACTGCATCAGCATCTCATCAACTCACCCCTTCTCATGCACATGCATGTATCCAATCTTTCAACATATAAATAAGTTTTAGCTTTCTCATGCAGTAAAAATGATTGTGGGAGGCAACATATCTCCTGAAGCAAAAACCACAAGGATTGAAGTCATATTTTTACAAATTTATATCAGTTGCGATGTTTTACACTTTTAATCCCCATCTGACAGACAATCCATCCAAGAATGAGATCAAAGGACACTGGCATTTCATCCATGTTAATGACCATATCGTCTTTGAATTCACCTTCTTCTCTTCTGGATTCCCAAAATTCATCAAATGACTTTGTTTTCAACAATTCTTCTGAGCATTGCTGGGTCATAAATGTCCATGCACAAAGCACTATATCATGTCACTTCAAAAAATGTTCCATTGCTTCAATTTATTTTCAAAATTCTGATGAATGCCAAAAAAAAGGATATAAAGTTATCTCCCTTATGTTGGCACACTTAGAAAAATCTAAAGGTTGGCTTGCTTTGTAATAAAAAAAAAACAAACAACCTTGTCTATGATATCCTGTTATTAAGTTCAAAACATTAGGTTTATTGCTTGCTGTCAGTTGTGTTTATTCACCACATGGGCTTTTATTTGATTGGTATCTGTAGTCATGATTAATATATATGGGCACTGATGCCTGCAAGTAAAAAGTATACACAGCTATAACCTGCTTTCATAATAGTTTTTGAGATCCATTTGCACTCAAATGAATGAATTTTCAAATAATGATTTTCATTTGCAACATCATGTCATATAGCTGACCTGGGTATAATATCCTATTAAATACCCTTGGTTATTTTGCACCTAACACCATATCATGTGTGAATGGCAAATGCCATCAGGTAATTGGTTGATTATTTCCTTCTTATTTGTGATTTTGCTGGATCCAGTTTTCAGTCACATAACATGTTCAAACCTTTGAGTAAAAGGTACACAATTTGATTTTCTATGTTCATGTCAATGAACAATGTGTTATGTACTATCTAAGTGTTACATGCTACACTATGGAGGCCTACCAATGTGCTGTGTATTATCTAAGTGTTACATGCTACACTATGGAGGCCTACCAATGTGCTGTGTATTAAGTGTTACATGCTACACTATGGATGCCTACCAATGTGCTGTGTACTATCTAAGTGTTACATGCTACACTATGGAGGCCTACCAATGTGCT
The DNA here is from genome assembly GCA_016746295.1 of Potamilus streckersoni. Classification (NCBI taxonomy): domain Eukaryota; kingdom Metazoa; phylum Mollusca; class Bivalvia; order Unionida; family Unionidae; genus Potamilus; species Potamilus streckersoni. Next base: position 738,168 of record JAEAOA010001892.1, on the reverse strand, counting down.
GTGTACTAAGTGTTACATGCTACACTATGGAGGCCTACCAATGTGTTGTGTACTATCTAAGTGTTACATGCTACAATATGGAGGCCTACCAATGTGCTGTGTACTAAGTGTTACATGCTACACTATGGAGGCCTACCAATGTACTGTGTACTATCAAAGTGATACATGCTACACTATGGAGGCCTACCAATGTGCTGTGTACTATCTAAGTGATACATACTACACTATGGAGGCCTATCAATGTGCTGTGTACTAAGTGATACATGCTACACTATGGAGGCCTACCAATGTGTTGTGTACTATCTAAGTGTTACATGCTACACTATGGTGGCCTACCAATGTGTTGTGTACTATCTAAGTGTTACATGCTACACTATGGAGGCCTACCAATGTGCTGTGTACTAAGTGTTACATGTTACACTATGGAGGCCTACCAATGTGCTGTGTACTATCTAAGTGTTACATGCTACACTATGGAGGCCTACCAATGTGCTGTGTACTAAGTGTTACATGCTACACTATGGAGGCCTACAGAGTTTGTGGAAATATTTTATTCTTTAATGCTCATGATGAATAGATGATAAAAATACAAGGTTAGCTTCTTTCATTTTATTATCAAATAAGCATTCTGTTTATATATTTTATTGCATTGTGTGGGAGAAGAGGAAGCCACAAAATTCAACACAAATTTATTTTGTTTCTTAAGTCTTGAGACATTTGACATAGGTGAAAAAAAGATTCACCATAAGTTCTGGGACAGGCAAAAAATGTATTATTTTGCTGTGCTCCAATATAAAAGGTAAATATGGCATAATTACTATTCACAGGGGAAGTTTTATTGTTATGTGGGAAGATTTGTAAGGCAAAATTTACTCTGCTATATAAGTAATGACAATGACAAAACAATGTTATTTTGGAGACTGTCTCAAGCTGATTTTTGACCGAATTATTCACTTGATCCACTTGAATTCAAATTGTACAGCAGTGATACACACATTCTTGGTGTGCCATTTAAAGTACTTCAGGTCAGCCTTTCTGTGAAAATTGATCTCTCTAAATTTCACAGCTTTATTTTATTACCAAGAAATATAAAAACTTTTGTTTACCCTCTTCATGCTGTATCCCGCTTCAAAAATGATGATCGGCAACATAATATTGAAGAAGATTTCAGAATCAAATGTAACCTGCAAAATAATAATAATAATAATAATAATAATAATAATAATAATAATAATAACAATAATAATAATAATAATAACAATAATAACAATAATAATAACAACAACAACAATAATAATAATAATAACAACAATAATAATAATAATAACAATAATAACAATAATAATAATAACAACAACAATAATAATAATAATAATAATAACAATAATAATAACAATAATAATAACAATAATAATAACAACAATAATAATAATAACAATAATAACAACAATAATAATAACAATAATAATAATAACAAAAATAACAACAGCAATAATAATAATAATAATAATAATAATAATAATAATAATAATAATAATAACAACAATAACAATAATAATAACAACAACAATAACAACAATAATAATAACAACAATAATAATTATAACACAAATAACAACAACAACAACAATAATAATAATAATAATATTAATAACAACAACAACAATAATAATACATGGCTCAAGCAATTCTGAGATCATTCACCTGACTGGTATGTATCTCAAAGGCAGTTAGCTGAGAAATCTTGGTCAAAATGCTTTCTGACACAATTTTTTTTCATCAATGCACTTGTAAGAATAGCCATACTGGATGGTAATCAACATCATTTATTAAAACTTTAAACATTTTATATCCTTAATATGAACTCTGGTCAACTTCTGTGTTTGAAATGTGGTTAGTTTTAGTAACTATGGCCATGTTTAAGTTCTTCAGCATTGTTTGTGCCATCTACACTAGCTAAGACAGCAAAATAATGCTCTGGTATCTTAGTGGATGATGCTGAAATAAGATGATTCAATCGGATTGTTGATTACCTAGACATATACTTTTAATTCTTGCAGTTTTTTAAAAAGGTATTCTATTTATAGTAACAATGGTTCTTTTTATCACTTGCAAATGGGTATCATTTGTGCAAAATTGAATGACCTTAATGCTAAAATACTTCATAAAATATTATATCAAATTCTGCACAGTGCTTTTCTTCTGAATGAAGATGTTTAAAAGCATTTCCATTAATGACAGGCATATCTGATAGAAGAGTGACACCAGATGTACAAATTTAAATATATCTTATTACAGGATCCTTTCCTTCAAAGTTGCTGAGAATCTCAACATTCTGGAGAAGTTAAAATCAAAATTGTAAAAAAAAATTTTAAACAAATTTTAGTTAAAGTAGCCAGATCAAATTGTGGATCATCATCACTTTGGTATGCAACCAGTATGTATCACTGATATGCAATCAAAATGTATCATGATATGCAACCAGTATGTATCACTGATATGCAATCAGTATGTATCACTGATATGCAATCAGTATGTATCACTGATATGCAATCAGTATCACTGATATGCAATCAGTATGTATCACTTATATGCAATCAGTATCACTGATATGCAACCAGTATCACTGATATGCAATCAGTATGTATCACTGATATGCAATCAAAATGTATCATGATATGCAACCAGTATGTATCACTGATATGCAATCAGTATGTATCACTGATATGCAATCAGTATCACTGATATGCAATCAGTATGTATCACTTATATGCAATCAGTATCACTGATATGCAACCAGTATCACTGATATGCAATCAGTATGTATCACTTATATGCAATCAGTATCACTGATATGCAATCAGTATGTATCACTTATATGCAATCAGTATCACTGATATGCAACCAGTATCACTGATATGCAATCAGTATGTATCACTTATATGCAATCAGTATCACTGATATGCAATCAGTATGTATCACTTATATGCAATCAGTATCACTGATATGCAACCAGTATCACTAATATGCAATCAGTATGTATCACTGATATGCAACCAGTATGTATCACTGATATGCAATCAGTATCACTGATATGCAATCAGTATGTCTCACTGATATGCAATCAGTATGTATCACTGATATGCAATCAGTATCACTGATATGCAATCAGTATGTATCACTTATATGCAACCAGTATGTATCACTGATATGCAATCAGTATGTATCATTGATACGCAATCAGTATGTATCACTGATATGCAATCATTATGTATAATTTTTGCATATACACTGAATATATATAATTATTGTACATGCACTCAATCTGCTTAATTCCTGTATATACAAAAGGAATAAATACAATTATTGTACATGCACTCGACCTATATAATTCTTATATATACACTGAATATATACAATTATTGTATAAGCAATCATGATAACATGAAAAAAAAAATATATATGTTTTAGTCAAATATGCTTCTTCAATAATACATGTACAATCATAATACACCACTACCTCGACAACTAACGGCCTGATAACCAGTATACCCTCTTACAATGCAGGGTCAGGCATGGATCCCAACTTTAACCCAGAAAATACCACAAAAATGATCTCTATTGATTTAACTAGAAGAAAACCATGATCAAAATTGGTAAGAAAAACTTTAAAAAATGCTTGTTAAAACAGTAGATAGGACCTGGAAGTTTAATCAACATTATGAAATAATGACTTTTAATAAGTCATATAATTTATTACATTTTCTTTTCAAACAACATTCTTAGCAATCATCAATCAACAATATTCATGGACATTTAAATCAATGAAAATGTCACGCTAAGTGGAGGCAGTATTTTAAAAAATAAATACCAATTAAATATTTTTTATCAATTGAAACTTGTGTTCTAGTTTTATCTTTTAGTTTCTTTAAGTTTAATCATAATAAATGCAATGTGTCTTCTTGTAATTAAACATAAAAATGTGTCAATCTACTGTAACAGCTATGTCCACAAGTGTTTTGCTGCAAACCTAATTAAGTGCCCTTTGTGTTTTGATATCAGACTAGCAGAAGGATCTGTTGTATTGTTATGCTAAATAAAGAGTGACTCCTTTTTTATTATCTATGTCTTCTGAATAAAAAAAATGCAGCTGGTTCATAAGGTGCTTGCTATAATGCAGCTAGCCCATAACGTGCTTGCTATAATGCAGCTGGCCCATAACGTGCTTGCTATAATGCAGCTGGCCCATAAGGTGCTTGCTATAATGCAGCTGGCCCATAAGGTGCTTGCTATAATGCAGCTGGCCCATAATGTGCTTGCTATAATGCAGCTGGCCCATAAGATGATTGCTATAATGCAGCTGGCCCATAAGGAGATTGCTATAATGCAGCTGGCCCATAAGGTGATTGCTATAATGCAGCTGACCCATAAGGTGATTGCTATAATGCAGCTGGCCCATAAGGTGATTGCTATAATGCAGCTGGCCCATAATGTGCTTGCTATAATGCAGCTGGCCCATAAGGTGCTTGCTATAATGCAGCTGGCCCATAAGGTGCTTGCTATAATGCAGCTGGCCCATAAGGTGATTGCTATAATGCAGCTGGCCCATAAGGTGCTTGCTATAATGCAGCTGGCCCATAAGGTGCTTGCTATAATGCAGCTGGCCCATAAGGTGCTTGGCTATAATGCAGCTGGCCCATAAGGTGCTTGGCTATTATGGACCAATACACAGGTAGATAAAAATAGTTTTCCGACTCAACTGCAAGATTGCCACACCATTGCTAATAGAGTCACCCGGGTCATATTTTTGACAGAGCATAGTCTAATTAACATTCCATACAAATTGCATGAAATTGACTCAGATATTCTGGAGAAATCAAAAAAGATTTTCTATATGGTTCCAACTGTGCTAGTATGTTACTTATGCAATGGTTTGCCACTGTGCTATCATTTTTTTATAATTATGGAATTGTTTTCCAAGGTGCTATCATTTTATAAATTATGCAATGGTTTTGCCACTATATTATATCATGTTATAAATTTATGCAATGTTTTGCCACTCTATTATCATGTTATATAATTTTTTTAATGGTCTGCCACTCTACTATCATGCTATATAATCATGCAATGGTCTGCTACTCTATTATCATGTTATATAATTATGCAATGGTCTGCCACTCTATTATCATTTTATATAATTATGCAATGGTCTGCCACTCTATCATGCTATATAATTATGCAATGGTTTGCCATTCTACTACCATATTATATAAGTATGCAATGGTTTGCCACTCTACCATCATGTTATATAATTATGCAATGGTCTGCCACTCTACTATCATGTTATATAATTATGCAATGGTCTGCCACTCTACAATCATATATAATTATGCAATGGTCTGCCACTCTACAATCATGTTATATATAATTATGCAATGGTCTGCCACTCTATTATCATGTTATATAGTTATGCATTCTACTATCAAGTACTACAGTTCAACCTGTCTAGAAAGACCAACAAATTATGGTCTCTCTAGACAGGTGGTCTCTCATAGCAGGTAACAATGCTTTATAATCACTAAATTTGTCCATTGAGAGTGTGGTCTCTCAAGACAAGTGGTCTCAAATAACTGGTCTTTCAGCACAGGTTTTATTGTATTACTATATAATGCAAAACTGCAAACTTACCGTCTTCTCCAAAGGAACCTCTTCAACTGCGACTTTTTTAACAAAACCAACTAAATCATATTTGAGTGTTTGGTTGAATCTTGTAATGTAAATAGTCTCTGGATTTTCAGATAAGTTGAAGTTCTTTAAAGTTGCCTCTGCAGTTATTTCTTTTGCAGGACTGTTGGAGTACCGTATTATAGCACCCACAATTAGACCTGCACAATGCAAAAACATAGTTACATGAATTGATTATGATCATTTCCTAACTAAAGCATGGAAACATGGGCTTATGATTGATGCATGTGGACTGGCAATACATTCAATGTCAGCCCCATAACCTAATGCTGTGGATATTTAATGACTAACTGCCTAACAAGTCACTCATGAGTATGAAATTATGTATTTCGTTTTTTAAAAATCAACTGATACTGACTGAGAAAAGGAAAATAAAAGTGATGGATTTAACAAATATTTTATAAAAACATAGGTTTTAATTTTAATCTTTCAATGTCAAATTATTTTTTACTCAAAAGACAACCAAAAAGAAAATTAACTTCTTTCTTCAATTTGTGTCCTTCTGCCCATTACAGGACCAAACAAGAAACTAACATTTTAAGTTATTTTATTAACAATGAACACATTCAGATGACATTTTTATTGAGAGGCTAATGTGGATCTATATTAGATGAGGAGGACCCAGATGAAATTAAATACATGACCTGTTTTTCTTCATTAAAAGAGACATGACTTGATTTGGTTTGATGTTTTTGACACAGTAACACAAGTAGGTTTTTTTGGTACCAAGGAAATTAGAACAAAGTGCCTTGTCCAAGGACTGATCTATTGCAGCTTGCAAAAAGAGTAAATAAGCAGTAACTTTAACCAAATATGATGACTAGGCCAACTTCATTTAATGGAAGTAAAATCCATATTCATCTGATATTGAGATATGCATGTATATTTTAAAAGTACAGCTACACTTAACATTAAATTAGTCCCATGTCATCAATAGAAGAGTAAATAAAACTGAATTTACATCAAGAAAAAAGTACTGAGTTTGGGAGATAAAAACCCTAAGAAAAAAAAAACACTTTAAAAAATAGATATTTTGAGTTACGACAGCCTTTTAATGTATATTGATACAAAAAATGAAACTTGCAGAGCACTATATTAATGTATATCATCTGCATGCATGTCAGATCAACTGCAAACTACATAGAAACTAACCTTACATTGCATAAAGTGTCAGTACATCTATGCTTAAACAGTTTGTAAGAAATAATCAGTAGAACAAACAACACAGACCCTGAACTGCCAGTGCATTATGTAATGGCAGGGATGTATAGGGTGTCCAGGGAGGGGTAGCACCTCTGGTTGGGGGAAGCAGTTATATTTCTTTGTAGGTAGCTTGTTCACTTTTGGTCCCCACTTGGCACTCAGCTCTCACCTGTGGCTCCAAGCAGCTGTAGCATGTGCATCGGCAACATCCCAGAAACAGCCTTGGCAGTGCTGCTAAACCAGGCTGAGGGTAGCCGATTTGGTCTTAAACCCTTGGTGAGTCAGGCATTGTCCACCTAGCATGTGGAGACTGTATTTAGCAGCCTGCGTGGAAGAACCATCAGCTAATCAATGGACAGAAAGCTGATTCCCAGCAAAGCGTCGTATAGCTCTAAGAGCATAATGAGACACGTAGGAAGTCCTGGTCATACACTGCATTCAACTCCATCTCCAGCCGTCTCAACTTTGTCATGCTGCTGGATTCAGACGGTCTTGAGCAAGAGAGTGAGGTCGATAAACTTCGCATTTCTTCCTCACTTAAACAAGTCACTTGTCATCCACTTGTCATCAGCTTTGCAGTGAAGACAGACTTGATTGGCAAGTCGGCTGGACCTCCCAAAAGAGTAAACAACAGACTCATGGGCATGAAATACCCCTATTGTCTGAAAGAAAGCACCTTACCATCATCAGCTGCTACACTGCAACCATGACAAAACCGGATGAAGTGAAGGTCAAGTTCTATGAGGATCTTCACTCTGTCATTGCTGACGTTCCAATGGTAGATAAGCTCATCATTCTTGGAGACTTCAATGCAAGTGTAGGCTGTTGCCTGGGTGGAGTGACAGGAAATTGCAGTCATTTTAATAGCAATGGCCTCCTTTTACTCCAAACTTGCGTCGAGCATGAACTGCTGATCATCAATACAGTCTAATGCCTTCCTAACAGTAGCCAGATGTCATGGATGAACTCTCACTCTAAGCACTGGCATCTCATTGACTGCATCACTGTCAGGAAGATGGACAGGCAGGCTGTGCACATGACCAAGTCCTTGTGCGACTGCTAGACAGACCACTACCCCATCATCACCATGCTAAACATCTGCATTCAACCCAAAAGATGCCCTCAGGGAGAAGGCTCTTAAATGACTAAATATCACCAAGCTGAAATGCACCACAAAGTCTTTTGTGGATGCCCTGGAAAAACTACTGTTTCTGCTGATGTAGCAGCAAGAGATGATACACCACGAATTCAAAGACACTTCAATAAATCACTGTATAAGTGCAAGGGGAACTACCAGGCCTGTGACAACCACCAGGGTATATCCTTGCTCCCAACAGCAGGAAAGATTCGTGCCAGAATCATACTGAAGTGCCTCACTACGCACCTTGACCAGGACTCCTTCAAGAAAGCCATGGTGGATTCCGGACAAAATGTGGGACAATCAGCATGGTGTTTGCTGTAAGGCATCTACAAGAAAAATGCCAGGAGCAAAATGCAGACCTTTTCTTTATTTATGTCGACTTGACAAAGGCCTCTGGTATTTTCAGCAGGAAAAGCTTGTGGAAGGTAATGGCCAAATATGGATGCCTGGAAAAATTTATATACATGGTGCAGCTTTTCCACAATGGCATGCAGGCACGAGTCCAAGATGTTGAACAGACATCTGAGCCATTCCCAGTAACCAATGGCATCAGGCAGGGTTGTGTTCTGGCACTGACACTCTTCAGTCTATTGTTCTCTGCCATGCTAACTAATGTTTTCAGAGACGGAGATGTTGGTGTCGGCATGAGGTACCATACAGATGGAAAACTGTTCAACTCCAGAAGGCTACAATCGACAACCAAGGTTATGACAGACATCACCAGGGATTTCCTATTTGCTGATGACTGTGCCCTCAATGCTGGCTCAGAAGCCAACCGGCAACACAGCATCGACAAGTTCTCCAGCTCCAGTACAAGCTTCAATCTCACCAACAGGACCATGAAGACTGAAGTCCTACATAAGCCAGCCCATGGAAAGCCTTATGTTGAGCCCAACAGCACCATTGATGGCCAAAATATCAACGGAGTGAATCGCATCACCTACCTTCGCAGCACACTGTCACAGAGGGTAAATATTAACAAGGTAAACCTTCGCATTGCCAGAGCCAGCACATCTTTCAGCATACTGTATACCAAAATCTGGAATAAAAAAGCATCAGCATCCAGACCAAACTAAAGGTCTACTGGGCAGTTGTGCTCCCCAAACTACTTTATGCATTCGAAACGTGGCTGGTGTACCTACACCATGCCAGGAAGCTGAACCACTGTCAAAATCCAGATCATCATGTGGCAAGACAAGGTTCCAGACACTGAGGTACTCACCCGAGCTGATCTCTCCAGCATCCACACCATCCTGATGAAGTAGTAGCTACGCTGGGCAGGACACGTTGTACAGACCACTGGCTGCCTAAGAAACTCTTCTATGACAAGCTACAGCATGGAGTGACCCCATGGAGGTCAGAAGAAATGCTTCAAAGACAATCTGAAAGCTGCATTGAAAGCATTTAACATAAAACATGATTTCTGGGAGCAAGCAGCCAGCAATCCAGGCCTCCATGCACAAGGGCTCCAAGTTGTGTGAATCTAGCAGGATAGCAGCAGTGAAGCTATAGAGGCAAGTCAGAAAAGCATCCCTTCCATGCAAGGATTGGCCTCATCAGACACCTGAGCTCACACAGAACAGAACTAGCCATTACAACCCTCAGATGACTAGAGTGGTCCTCGTCAACACAATTTAAGAACAATGTATTGTATGTGATACCAGATCAGGGTCTATGTTGTTTGCAGCTAAAACAGCTTATAAGGGAGTAAATACAGTATAGTCAATGCCAAGGAAAAAATTCAAACACAATATGAAGTGCAAGAAAATGGAAAACATAATTAGCGCATTGGCCTCTTGTCACTATAAGTCCTTAGTTCAAACCATGGGTCATGTGATTCCCAGGTATACCATACTCTATCTATCAAATACTTTGCTAACTACCTCACAAAAAGACTCTTAGAGAAAACAGTGCTGATATGACCATCCATTCAGGACAAGTAGTAATAACAAGATTTTCAAGATGGCTGACATAGTGACCATACTGGATGTTGTTGTTGGTGTTGTTGCTCTAGGGTTTAACACCATTTTTCAGCACAAAATAGGTTCTGCATGGTGGCCAGTATACATGATGGAGGAAGAACCCTTGAAAAGCCAGAGGAAGAACCACCAACCCACAAGCCACTGGCAAGCTTTCTTACATAACCAAACTTGCTGAGCCTGAGACTCAAACACATGCAGATAGAAGTGAGATGGCAGTGATCTGTAATGGTGAGCGCTTTAGACACTCAGCCACTTTAGGTCCCTCCATATTGGCTGTCACATCAACTCCATTTTCATTCTGGACCAACCAGACATCATAAGAAGTCTTTTAGAGAAAATGACCATTCAGGAGTAGTAGCAATAAGAAGAATTCCAAGATGGTTGCTGTGAATGCCAAATTCGATGTGCAAGCAACACCATTTTCATAAGGACCAACTAGACCATGGGATGAATGTGTGTGTTAAGTTTGAAGGCCATCTTCCAAAATAGTTTATAAAGAGTAACAATAACAAACTTGTGCTAAAAGACAGATGAATGACAGATGATGGGTGTTGGACTGATCATGGAAAACAGACCAGCCCATAAATCCTTCAGGTCTATGACCAATAGAGCTATAAAGAACAAATAATGCCAATCATCAGAATTTTTTTTTTAAAAAAAGTGCATTCAGACATTGAAATGCATTTTTGGCATAATTTTTTACTTTTACTTATATAAACTATATCAAGAATTCAAAGTAAATAGATCAAATCCCTATTTTTTGTCAAAATTAAGACAATGACCCCTCAAAACTGCAGTTTTCTTAAACAGTAAATGGTGGACACGGAGAATGCTGATTCACTAAATGTGTAAGTATGTGCCCTACCATGTTATGAATAATGTTATAAATAAATGTCCTTTGAAACTTACCACTCATAAACAGACACAAAATACTTGCTAGGATTTTAAAACTTGGGAGTTCAGGACTCCCAGTTTGGCAAAATTATGAGTCCCACCAGCAAAAGTTGCAGTCTTCTCCTAGAAAACTATGCAAATTTGAATAACTATTGGTTGCAATTGGTTTAATTTTACATTCTCTATAACACTGACACAGCTCTTGTTTGGCCATCATAGTGAGACTGAATTTTTTCAATCCGAGAAAGGTCTTATTCCAAGCAACTAAGCAATGCATCACACATTTAACTCCAAAATACTTACAAAATTTGTGAAAGGCATTTTGTCTAAGTCTCAACAGTCTCATTTCCGAGGTCACGTGCACTACTTATTCTGCTAAACTCAGAAATGAACACACAATTATGAAAGCTAAATTTGTTTATTTAATGTACTCTTATAAATGACCACAAGTACATCTCTGGGTCTTTCTGCCTCTGAATTCAAACTCTGTAAACATCAGTATATTTTCCAACCCAGCCACCAGTCAAAGCCTTTGAACCTGCCGACCAGCTATTGCATCATGTTTTTTTGATGTACTCTTGTAATGGCAACATGTATATCAAGGGGTTTTTCAGCCACTGAATTCTGTAATAGTAAATATCAGCACATGTCCCCACCCTGCCACCAGTAAAAATCTTTGAACTTTCTGCCTAGTTATTATGTCATGCTCTTTTGATGTACTCTAATAATGACATGTAAATCAAGGGGTCTTTCAGCCACTGAATTCTGTCAAAGCAACTATCAGCATTGCTAACTGATCAATATATTTTCTCACTAAGCAGGTGGCTGAAGCAGGACTGGGGCATCTTTGAATTTTGCCACCCACCTATTACATGCATACGAAGGATTTCTGTCTAAGTGATTGCTGATTAGTAATGGCTGATTATGTCAAGAAGAAAACTCATACTATTTCAGAATTGGTGAGACTGCTGTAAAAACGATACATACAAGTACTTTTTCTGCAGCAATAAACATTCAGTGGACCTTATTCTAAACTTTGGTTTTATTTTTTATTGGATTTTGTTTCCACTCTCATTTCATGTGATCATGTGACCAGTCTTGGCCATGCTAAAATCTGCAAACAATGAATTTGTGGGACTATTTGATATTCAGATGCTGAAATCTGCTTGAATGCTAGCTGGGTCAAGCATACATAATTTTCATGAGTACCCTCTTAGGACCAGAAACAGGATACTGACAAGGGGATACAATAAAACAGGGCTTGAATTAGAATTTTTTGTAAATAACAAGGATCACCAAAATATCATTTTAAAAAAATTCTAAATCTGAATAAATTTGACTGATCCTTATATAGTCAAACAGAAGCTAGTTTGCAATGCATCATTTCTATTCATTAACAATAACAATATATTTCTGCATCAAGGCTCACAAAGTACATTACACATTTCATATTTCACTGCCCCCTCAGCTCAGAAAGTTCACATCTAAGCCTGTCCAGGATCACACTCAAGCAATTGATATGAAACTTTTCAGCATTTCTAGTACTTTCTGAGTCTTTAATCTTGATCATACTTGTGATAATGTGTTCTCTTGTCATTGAATAATTTCTTTGGTGGTGACTGCAAACCCTGCAAATACTTCCACATGTTTACAACTGTCATCATACAAAATGCAGTAAATATTTATAAACAAAGATATAAATACTGAAATACACTGTTCTGATTATTCTGCATTATTCAATTATTTGCCAAATGTAATCTTTTCCAAATGGTCAATACTAGCCTGCTGCCCTACATTTTTTGCTATCATCAGTAATGAAATCATCTCTTGGGTACACAAGGAAGTTCAATATTCGTCCAATGTGTAAGACCTCAAGGTTGATATTAATGTTTTGGGCGTCTGGGTTTTACTGCCTAACATCACTGTGTAAAGTGTTTTAACATTGATTAACATTGTAACAAAAATAAAATTTTCAGGAATATCTCACACAACTAAAAATCAAAAATGACTCTTTTCTACTAAGTAATGTCACAATGTTTTATTCTGACTTTACTTACTCTGATGTCTTTTCTCTAATAAATTCAAGTTTCATTGGCCAACATTTTAGCCAGGAATGCCAAAATCAGGTTAAGATGAAATATTATTCTTTAAGGAAACAAAAAAATATATTTTCCCTATTGGAACTGTAAGCAGCATTTTGTTTTGTTCAAGAGATATATTCCTTATATGAACCTGCTTAAACATACTTTGGCATCCCTCAATTTCATCACATTTCAACAAATTTAAATGTCAAAGGAGCATGAAAATGCACCCTTTTGCAAATGTCAGATTTTGATTCCACTAAAACAAAAACAGCACAGTATGTATATTAATATCATATCAATTTGTGGAAGTGTCCATATGGGCTGCCAAGTGTGCGAGATATTCCTGAAACTTTGACTACTCATTCTGATGTCAACAGATATCAGAACACACTATGTCCGGCCATTATTTGAGTAGTAAGAGGTAGCACAAAAACATAAATAACATGTTATACATCTTATATAGTAGTTCAACATGTGTAAAGATTGTTGTAGCAATAAATATAATAATCATACCAGTTTAACTTTTGAGTGGATGAGTGTTTTAAGGCCTGTCCATTTATGTCAAGAGATTTTATTATACCCTGCCAAGTGCAGGATGCTTGTTGGTACTCAGTATAATAAATAGTTATATCAACCATTAAAGGGAATGCAAACTCATTACTATTTTCCTAACTCTTATGATAACAAAGTGAAATAATCTTCACTTCTCCAAAGGATTAGTGACAGATGGGTTTAGGAAATCCAGTGGCAAATCATTAAATGTGGGATAGCTGATTATCATTAATGTCGAGCCCTGGATAAATATGCAATAATAATAATAATAATAATAATAATAATAATAATAATAATAATAATAATAATAATAATATGGAATGAACTCAAAGGACTTAATGTCACTTAATTATGGAATCCCTTGTGTAAAGAAACCATTCTATGTCACCACCACCCCTCTCCCCCCGAAAAAAAACAAACGGGCTTGATGTGCTGACATCGTACTCGTATACAACTGTCCAAATAAAATATCTAACGGGATGAGGTAGGGGCGACATAGGTAGCTCTAGCCCATAATTTCCACAAGGAATAAATTGTTTTCTATAGAAAGCATATCTCTATACATTTTAATACGGGTGTCAGTGGTCAGTGCACCATATTACCATAGATCATTGATAGGCCGGTCTCGTGCACATATCTAAACCGACGGTGCTTGAACAACCAGATAGTCAAAACTGTCAAGAGGAGAAGTGCTAGCAACATCAAAATCGTCAAGCTATCCGTCTGGTGCGTTTTTGTTACTTTTTCCTCAGATTTTGCCTCTGCCACTGCATCTGATGGAGTCAATGGAACACTAGGATTATCAGTCATCACAACTGTCATAACTGTCATGAGGAAGCCAAAATACATCAACATTTTCCTGGACGTAGCCATCTTGAAATAACGCCCCCTATGTTAATGTGTTATGATAAACATTTTCCTATAGAATTTATATCCTTTTATTGCAAACTTTTTTCGAGCATACAAAATTATTAGTTATCTTCTAACATACTAATTTATATTCTCTTTTTAATTCGTAAACCACCCCGTTAGCTGAATCAGTTGGGTTTCATTCCTCTTATGCATGATTGGAAACATAAATAGATCTGTATTTTGTTTCTAAATTATAATACATATAAGTAATTTTGGCACTATGTAGGCCTAAAAGCCATTGAAAGACGAAATAGAAGTCAGTTACCGGTCAGTGTTAAAAAGATACGCAAATGGCTTATATAGTCCATCTATATAACAAGAATAGAATTTGTACATTTCAAAAGTCCCAAACTGGACGCGAGTGAAACATTGCATGAAACATTTGTCGCTTTTTACGCCCACTTGTAATTGGATACAAATTTGAAAGTCTGAGCAAACAATTCCCTTATTGAAAATCATGTTATGTTTTATCTGCTTCGTCTGAAATAAGTCAATAATCGAAAAACTTATGTCTGCTAGTTTAACAAGAAACTTACGTCTTTGCAATTTCAATTTGCTTTCTATTTCTGGTAACAAAAGTGATATATATGAATGCTACAATGAATTGCATAACCTATAACAATTTATAGGAAACTGAGCAGCAAAGTAATTTATATCTGATTACAATGTGTGTGTGTGTGAGAGAGAGAGAGAGAGAGAGAGAGAGAGAGAGAGAGAGAGAGAGAGAGAGAGAGAGAGAGAGAGAGAGAGAGAGAGAGAGAGAGAGAGAGAGAGAGAGAGAGAGAGAGAGAGAGAGAGAGAGAGATTCACAGCGTACGCTTGGTAACCAACTAAACGACCCGCACGATCCCGTTAAAAAAAAAATGACCGGTTTAATATCTTTATTATTCCAATTACTGCGGACCAAAACCGCATTATCCCATGGAGAATACATTACGTTGTATTAAAAAGATGTCATCGCATGTGCGACTGTAATAAATTGTTTCTATAACAACAAAAGTAGGAGAGGTTGGCACGAACGAATGGTGTGTGTGTGTGTGTGTGTGTGTGTGTGTGTGTGTGTGTGTGTGTGTGTGTGAAATAGGGTCAAATAATCGGCGTACAAAGGAAAAATTAAACGCAGGTTTAAGAAAATTATTGAAGATATGTTAACAATATGCATTAGAGAATGATATCATCTATAATACAAAAGAAATCAGTATGCATGGTCTTTCAGCCAACTTCTTTTAAATTATCATCACCTCCCTCTGTACATCTTAACGGCAATACTCTTACGTATGTCGACAGTTATATGTATTTGGGCCATATTTTGAAATCCAATCAGTCAGATAATGAAGATATGATGAGACATTATCGATATTTGTGTACTCGAACAAACATGCTTCTACGCAAATTTAAGCCTTGTTCATTGAGTATCAAAATTAGATTATTCAAATCTTATTGCTGCACTATGTATTGTGCTCCACTGTGGACAAACTTTAGTGAAAATTTGAAAAGAAAACTAGTAATTGGTTAAAATAATAATTTTCGCTTCCTATTAGGTCTTCCTAGATGGAACAGTGCCTCCAACATGTTTGTAAATTATAATGTATTAAGTTTTGAGGAAGTAATGAGAAAGTATTATATTCAATGATAACAAGACTTTCTAATAGTGAGAACTGTAAATTGAAATCACTTTGGAAATATGACATTAATTTAAATTCTCACATTGTTAGTAGATGGAACCAATTACTATGTAATTGTGTCACTTAAATTTTATTTTTAAACAATGCATGGCGCAAATATATATATATATATATATATATATATATATATATATATGTGTGTGTGTGTGTGTGTGTGTTCTTGTATGTTTACAAAGTTTTACTCTATATCAGTATTTTAATTTAGATGTATGGACTATGCAGTCTGAAATAAAGAATACTTATCTTATCTTATTAACAAGTGAAAATTTATGGTCGAAAATATAAATACCTTAATGGTTGCGTGTTATGTTGACTAAAGAGAAATTAAAATTAAGCCGATTATCTGCTCTCTGATTGAAATGATGTGTCACGACACGCGAAGCAAATGAGGAGATTGTCTGTTTGGAACATGTTGGTACTGTTTCGGAGGGAAATATAATGGGTTCAAGTTAGTTAGTCGGGGAAAATGTGAGTTGGTCTGCGCTCTAAATGAACTGCTGTAGATATCTTAGAGCTAGTTGTTGTTCTTTTCTTAAACATATATTTTTAATTAACGAACTTTCTTTAGTTTGACTAAAGCTGAATTTCGTTTCTATCAGAAAGAATTTAGAACATTTTATTATTCAATATCTTCTCATTATGTCAGTAACTTGATATACACAGGTACGTCGATGGTTAATCGTGCGTGGTTGTCATTTTTAAGACTGTCAGTTGCAAAACTAAATTTATAAAAATATTCAATGAAAATGAATGTTTCAGAATGTAATTAGTGACCTGAGGTCAGAGAACTGCTTATTTGCGACTGCGGTCTACATCGACACTTAACATCTGGCACTGAAGACTAGTATGTTTGTTCCATTTGCTAAACAATTTTATTCTTCAAATTATGATCACTGTATACTAAAGTTCACAAATTTCTTGAAAAGACATCATTAGATTTAATGATTTAAACCTGGATATAATATTCTACTCTTATTAACAAAGATTACACATGCACTTCAGTGAAATAAACAGAATCACGGTATCCCTTCAATTTTGATCTCAGATATTGAACTCATTCATTCAGTGAGATGCCTTATTACTAGTACTTGCAGATATTTATTTCGTCTTCATCATTTCTGTTGGATTTAAGTTGCAATACGGTTTATTCTCTTTATTTCATTTTCATTTGTTCAGAAAACATTTTGTAAATGTTAACGTTGATGCTATCTTCTTAACTTATTAGCAGCAAACTCGTAACACCAATTTCCTATTTTACCATGTTTTGCTTATGTTAATGTATATTTAATTTAATTGTTTGTTAGTTTTAATGTTTTTGCATTACATGTTATGGTAATGTATTGTTTAATGGACGTGACCTTGTCCAAAATTGAGTCCAGTTCTGTTTAACCTGATTTTGGCATTTGTAAATATTTTTATTTATTTCATTGATGTAAACACCTAATAATAACTTCATTAACCTAACTGTTATTCATGTACACATGTTAATTTGGGTCACGGTTTTGGAGAATCCAAAGTGAATTTTATAGATTATTGTGTTGTACGTAAACAAAAGAGCTCATTAAATCATGCGAGAAAATTGTTTTCCATTAGGAAATGGTTGTTTTCAGAAAATGCTAATTTGTGACCTGAGATCAGAGAACTGCATTATCTTGCGACTGTCAGGATTCTACCAGTCGCACTTTAACATCTGGCACTTGAAGACGTAGTATGTTGTTTCCAGTTTGGGCTGAAACGAATTTTATTTTCTTCAAATTATTGAATTCACTGGATATACTAAAGTGCTCCGACAAATTTCTTTGATAAAGACATTCATTAGAATTTATATTGATTTAAAACCTGGAATAATATTTCTCTTATTCAACAAAAGATTGTTGACACATCAGCACTTCGCTGACAATAACAGACACGTCATCGCCTTCAATTTTGGATCTCAACGGGACTTGAACTCAATTTCATTCAGGAGATTTTATTACTAGGACTTGTATTTTTATTTCTCGGATCATTTTTGGATTTAATTTGCAATAACGTTAAATTCTCTTTATTTCATTTTTCATTTTGTATTCTAGGAAAAAAATATTTGTTAAATGTTTACACCGTTTGATGTCTTCATTCTTTTCTTTTACTTATTTTAGGAGCAGAGACTCGTAACACTTATTACAGTAATATAAATCTTGTCATTTAAATAAAATACAAAATTCAAGATTTTTTAAAGATTTTTGAAACTTGTGTTTAAAATGGCAGTTAAATTCTATTAAATGTTGACTTTTATGTGGGCTGTAAAATAGAGGTGATAAAAGAAGTTTTATTTGTGAACGAATTCACAAAAGGAATCTCAACATTCTTTGCGTCTGAAAGGATTATTTTTCTCTCTGATGACACCAATTTTTATAAATCTTTTTTTTATATACTCCAGCATAATATACCTTCCATCCATGTAATCGTCGCCATAGAGATACGCCGGACGGATCCACTGTCTTTGTTCACGGCACACACCATCTCATCAAAATTAGTTGTTGTTGTTATGGGGCTTAACGCCATTTTCAGCACACGATAGGCTATACATGGCGGCTAGTATTAATGGTGGAGGAGAAAACCGGGAAATCCCCGGAAAGACCCCCCACCTTCAACATTAGTATCACCGCGTTGAAATTATACAACATCGCTTAGTTGGCAAGTTAACATATACGACGTTTCTGTCTCAGCAACACTAACCCATTTAATATAGTTTTTCTCAGACGTACCATGAATCCCTTCAAGTATTCACACATTGACAGATATATGAAATTCACTTTCAATTTTCTAAATCGTCTCTATTTTCACTGGTAATCTATTGTACCAACGACTGTTCCTACCAAAATTGTATAATGATTGAATTTTTTGGACGTATATTTAAATAAACTCCATTCCATACATAAATTATTACCATTCCTAATTTGTTTAATGTTTATGCAAGCTTCGATAACTAACTCAGATAAATCCTTATATGAGTGATAAATTGCCCATTTTTATAAATCTTATCAAACATCTATCTTGAACCTGGACCTATTTTGCCAGTGTTTGGTAAATAAGATATCAAAAAAAGATTCATTTACACCGTTCATTTCATCTGTGTCATTATGTTAATAGTTCTTGTTTTATGACAATATTATGTGTACCCAATCTTTCATTTCATTGCATAAGTCTAAACATTAAATATATCTTTGCAGACTCGAATTGCCAGTGTTGATTTTGATAAATATAAGATTCAGTGTCATTTAAACTTGATACAAATCTTAATTGTTACCGCCATAAACTATATATTCATTAACATTTCTTTCAAATGAATTTCTAAGTCATTTTATTATACGTTTGTTTAACTTTCGCTCATTCATACTTTTTAATTCTTTTTTTAAGCTGGTATAAATTATGAATGGAATTGGTATTCTTTCTGACTTGCTTTGGAATTGGTTGACATGTATGTATGTATGTATGTATGTATGTATGTATGTATGTATGTATGTATGTATGTATGTATGTATGTATGTATGTATGTATGTATGTATGTATGTATGTATGTATGTATGCATGCATGCATGCATGCATGCATGCATGCATGCATGCATGCATGCATGCATGTATGTATGTATGTATGTATGTATGTATGTATGTAGGTAGGTAGGTAGGTAGGTAGGTAGGTAGGTAGGTAGGTAGGTAGGTAGGTAGGTAGGTAGGTAGGTAGACAGGCAGGCAGATAGGTAGATAGGTAGGTAGGTAGGTAGGTATGTTTTACCATACATTGTTAAAATACCTAAAGCAGTGTCAACTATTTGTTACATGGAGCAGTGGGTGCCGTACTTATTTATTGCAGAACGTATTGCAACGTTTTGGGATAGAACTTAATTTGTATACACATTCAGCCGTCTCGCAATTGTATATTAGCCAATGAATTCTTTTTTATTGCTTACATGCCCTCTTTTCTAAAATGTTCTAAGTACAGTCGAGACTTTATCATATTTTATTTTGCGTTTGCCAAGCATGCTATTTTAAGCGAATATTTATTAACATGTTTTCTTTTAACTTATATCGATATCTGAATATATAATTTCTTTGCGTCTTCATGCGGCTTACTTTAAGTACTGATATCATCATCAATTTATATAGGTTGTATTTTCTTCACGACCAGAGTCGACCGGCTGACTTATTTATTTGAGCTACAAAGTTTTCATTATGCATTATCTACGTTAACATATTTAGTCGAACATCAGCATGGTTGTGTACCGCGTATAATGCAATAATTCAATTTAAAATATCTTAGGGTGACCTTTTTGACAAATATGGACACCGTTACTAAGTGTAATAAAAACATTAATCAACTCATTTCTTAAAATACACCAGCTAAACAGAAGTTTGTCGAATATGATGGTATTCTGACACCAAAGCCTTTCACTTATAAACAAATGCTTCTACTGCACCATTAAAGATAACTGCCGTTTCAAAAGAAAAAAAGTAAAACTTTGAAATTATATCTTTTCGAAAACCTCACAGCAGATTTTTTTTTACAAAACTATACATTTGGCATACCTTAAATTTATAAAACGATACATACCTTTCAGAAGAAAACATACGACAACCGTATGTTTTTTTTGTTTCAAGAAATTATATACATATTTTAAGCGAATATTTCTCAACTGTTGGATAGATGTTTACCAAATTTAACAGAAAATCTGTCTACAATTAGCCCTTTTAGGTTGATACAAATGATCATTTTAGTCATCAAATGTTGCCGCTGTTCCTTCAAATTTAAAAATCTTCAAACGAATCCTTCATAAGAAGTGCTCAAGAAAATTTGGCCAAAGTTAACGAGAAGCATCATTTTGTTTGCAGCTATATTAATTTGTACCAATGGTGTCAAAGTGCTATCAAAATATTATTGCCGTTAATAAAAAATGAAACAAAAGAAAACTGCAATGATTAAGAAAAGTATTTTTTTTTTATCATAAGAAAACCCCCCAGATATTTCCCTAATTTTACTCATGCATAAAGGCCTGCTAAATTTGAATAAACGTTGCAAATTTGCCATCAAAACATGGTCAGTATTATTGAATAATATAAAAAGAATAGAAACACTTTCCAAAACACTTTAAACAGAATTTAATTAAATTTTATTAAAATCATGCATGGAGCATAAGGGCTTGCAGTTTTATGACAATGATGTCGATCGTTTGTCAGAAATTGATATTGCTACAAATGAAATGGATAATGATACAATTGAAATGGATAATAGTACAAATGAAATGGATAATGATACAAATGAAATGGATAATGATACAAATGAAATGGATAATGATACAAATGAAATGGATAATGATACAAATGAAATGGATAATGATACAAATGAAATGGATAATGATACAAATGAAATGGATAATGATACAAATGAAATGGATAATGATACAACTGAAATGGATAATAGTACAAATGAAATGGATAATATACAAATTAAATGAATAAAGGTACAAATGAAATGGATAATGATACAGATGAAATGGATAATGACACAAATGAAATGACTAATGATACAAATAAAATGTATAATGATACAATGAAATGGATGATAAAATGGATAATGATACAAATGAAGAAACCTTCAAACAGTTGTTTCCATGTCCAATCAACAGACTTTGGCCATACCTTTATAGCGTGCATCTTGTTAACACATAGGTCTTGACCAACTACGCATATGTTAGACTAGAAAATTTTTTTCGACCTAGTGAGCGATCACATGCTCAATTGGGTCCCTTGTGTTCTGATTATATGGTCTTAAACTATGTAATAGAAAAAAGCGAAAACCAACAAGTCTTGTAAAATTCAACAAATACTTTATTCCCTAAAATACAAAGTGAAAATGTAAAAAGAATTTTACAGTATTCGTAGAATTTCTAACACAGGCCCTAATGAATAAAGCTGTGAATAAACGATTATTGTCATTCCAAATAAGTCCCAACGCCGAAGGTGTTAATGTATCTATGGTAGCATATAGCCTCCAATGTACTATCATATCAATGGCCTGAATTGTTATGATGTGCAAACAGTCTTTTGTTGAAACAAAGTAACATAATCCTAGGTTGCCTTTTCTGGATTCGCAATAATTCCAAATTAATGTATCTTTCCAGGAATATTATATAGACCGTTGTGTTTTCAGAGAAGAATACTTTGAATTAAATAATTCACGTATGTCCCTGTACCCAGTCAATCATACTGAAGCATAAACGTATACCCTTTTATGTTCCAGAGATGAAATAATAAATAATCAGTGAATTTTCTCAAGACCTTTATGGCTTTATTGATATGTTAGTGTTATGCAATTTAATTCTTATTTGGTAATTATTAGTTCATTAAGAGAATTGACGGATTGCATGTAATCAAATATTCAATATGCAGTATTTCACAGGAATTTATGTTGCTAACTCGAAGAATGCAAATATGCAGTATTTCATAGGAATTTAGGAATTAACCCTAATATACAAATGTGTCGTATTTTTTTTCATGTTTACATTGATTATATGTGCAAGGTCGGTTTGCAAGGAACCATGTGTATTTAATTATTTCTGTGACTCACTTCTCTTGACAGGGATCAGGCCTTATTTCCATACACTCCAAATATTTATATTCCAAATATAAAATTTCAGAAGAGTATTTATGTATATACAACTTTTGTTATTCCTTATTGTTTCTTATAGAATCCCTTTATTATTTAATATTTTCCCATGTGTTTATGTACTGTTTGCCCATATTCTGCACATGAACTTTTCGTAGGCTCTTCCATCAGCCTTTCCATTTCGTGTGGCGCCTTGTGGTATAGCCTGGTGGCATTTCTGTCTCCTACTTCTTCCATGTGCAGATTCCCTGTCCCTTCTTATCTGCAAAAACTGTGCAATATAAATGTTACTTTTAATTACATTAGCTTCTGGGATTCCAAAATTAAGGGTTTATTAGTAGATTTGAGAGAGAGAGAGAGAGAGAGAGAGAGAGAGAGAGAGAGAGAGAGAGAGAGAGAGAGAGAGAGAGAGAGAGAGAGAGAGAACAATACCAACAACAACAACAACAACAACAAAAGGTTTAAAAATTTGTTGTTTAGGGGGCAGGTTATTTACAAACGACTATTACCTGTCCACATTCCCTTATGTTATCAATTATAAAATTTATTATATCAAAGTAGGTTTCTTTAAAAAATTTTGCATCCAAGAATAATTTTTAGTTTCTCTGGTATATGTTAGATCCATGAATAGTTTTTATTTTTCACACATTCTGTCATCATATGATTTTTGTTGAAGTCCTTACTTTTACAAAGTGGGCATTTTGGAATTGTTTTGGTCATTCCTTTCCTTTATGCGATTTCCCCGTTCAACCATACGTTACGTAAATATTTAAAAAGAATGATTTATATTTTTAAGGATTTGATATTTGTCCAGTTATTCCATGCATTTGGCCAATTCCCCCTTCCCAATTTTCTTGAACCCATTTAAGGTTTGGAAAAGCCAAACCTCCCTTTTTATTTTCTCTGTACAAAGTATTTTTTTTCAATATAATGTAGCTTATATTCCCAAATATAGTTTATTGTTTCTTTATCTATATTCTTTAAAAATTGGTATTTTAAATTTATTGATTTTAAAATGTAGTTTATATTTGAGTAAAAGTAAGTTTTGGCAAGTTGTGTTCGCTCCATAATACTTAAGGGCATTTGTGCCCAAATTGCCTTGCTTTTATTTACTTTTTCTTTAATATTTTGTAAGTTTTCTTTGTCTTAGTTTTTCCCAAAATAAATTCATAGGGCTTTGACCTTGTCCTTTTTAAGCTTGGGAGGAAGCCCGGGGTAGTTTCCTCTACAGTTTCCTGTTTTTAGTATTTCGTTTTTTCATGGTTAATCTTTGACCCAGATGCTTTACCAAAATTTTCATATTCTTTTTCGAGATGTTTAAAAGAATTCGGGTCGTTTATAAAGTTTGTACAGCCATCGGCGTGTTGAAGCATTTTAAACTCTTCTCGTAGATTTGGTATCTCAATTCCTTCTATAAGTTTATTAGTCCTTATTTTTATGCTTAGTATTTATATGGCTATTACGTATAATAGCATTGATAGAGGGCATCCTTGTCGTACTGACCTCTGTATTTAAATTTTTCTGTATTACTGCCATTAACCTGTACTCTTGCAGTTATATCCCATTACAGAATTTGAGTCCATATTTGGAATTTTTTTCCAAAACCAAATTTGTCAAGTATCTTTCGTACATAGTTTTGCTCAGTTCTATCAAAGGCTTTCTTCTTGTCTAGAAATACCATGACACCACTTTGGCCAGATTCTTTGACAAAATCTATTATAGTCTTAATGTTTAAAATATTGTTTTGTAAATCGTTTCCATTTGCCCACATGCTTGATTTTTATTTATTATCCTCCACATACATTGTTGGACTCGATTAGCCAAGATTCTGCTTGATATTTTATAACCATTAATAAATAGAGAGATGAGCCTCCACCTTATTTTTAAAAACAAAAATCTGTTCTATCTCCTTTTTCCTTATAAATTAGTGATGCTAACCTTCTCTTTTATCATTTATAAAAGTATGTTATTGTACAAAGATCTCATGATTGGCGCTAACTCACGCTGACATTTTCTCTAAAATTCCTCGTGAGTCCATCTCTTCCTGGTTTCTCCACTATGGCTATGGAGTTTATAGTTTTAATAATTTCTTCTGTGAAAATATATCCATCACATAGGTCCCTATGCTCGGATGTAATTTTATTGCACTTAAAATCATTTAAATTGTTTATTTGTTCTTCACCTATCCGATGAGTTTTGTATAGTACACTATATTATTTTTTAATTATGTCCATTATCTATATTTTTCAATCTCTGTATTATTAACTTCATCTTTTATAGCATTTAAATTTTTGTCATAATTCTCTATAATATGTAATTTGCATGAACAATGTCGGATCGCTTGATTTCTTCACTGCATTTTCCGTCCTTATGTAAAACACTCCAATAGTGCAATTTGAAACAAAGCAATGCAAACTATTGATTTAAAAAAAAAATAAGAGCCTCTTTTTCACCTTTCTAATTAATAACCTAGTTCACAAAATTCTAATATCAATTTAGGGGAAGTAATTCAATATGTTTGTAGGTTTGATGTTGACAGTTCAACTCCTTGTTCGTAAAATGTTATGTGCAGAAAATAAAAAAAAACCTTGGCTGGTTTTCAACATCATTTTTAACATATTATTATGCAATGACATGTGAACCATATGAGAGCTGAATGCTTTTCCAAATTACACGCCACTGCAGATGACCTGGGCTGGCCAACAGGGATTCGAGACGTGGGAAATACGTCTCTGACGCACCTGATGTACCGGGGCTCTTAGATAAGAATGAAAGAAAATTGAAACAAAATATTTGACATGTGCTTAACTCAGGGACATTTTATCATATGACCACTCTCACACCCTCCCTGCAGTTTGTTATTCATATTGATCTGAAAGTTATATGGCTCCTTATTTCAACCATTATATTTACTCTTTTATTGACAATCCTCGACCTATCATAGTTAAGATTAAAGACTACCATAGTTGGTTGGTTGATGGGCTTAACGCCAGTTTTCAGCACACGATAGGCTATTCATGGCGGCCAGTATTAATGGTGGAGGAAGAAACCGGGAAATCACCGGAAAGAACCACCGACCCACGAGAAGCTACTGGCAAGCTTTCTCACATATCCACATTCGCCGAATCCTAGACTCGAACACACGCAGACATAGGTGAGATGGCAGTGATCCGTAACGGACAGCGCTTTAGACCACTAGGCCACTCGGGGCACCTTAGTTAAGGTAAAAGACTACCATAGTTAAGGTAAAAGACTACCATAGCTAAGGTTAAAGAATATCATAGTTAAGGTGAAAGACTACCATAGTTAAGGTTAAAGACTACCACAGTTAAGGTTAAATGTTGTGTGTTAAATGCCATTTATTTTGGCACATGACAGGGCCGAATCAGGCCAAGTGTTGGGGGGTGGGGGAATGTATTCCAAAATTTAAAATGGGCCCTGACTTTCCACGAAAGCAAAATTCTGTGTCTATTTATACAAAGTGTGCATAATACCCAGTAAACGTGCGCAAGAGTAAAACGATGATAAAATTTAAAGTGACACGTGACTGTGTGTGTATGTGTGTGGCGGGGTGGGTGGGGTGGGTGTGGGTGGGTGTGGGTGTGTGTGTTTTAGCATGGAAAGTGGAATTTCCGGAAACTATGTTTTCATTCTGATTGCTTCAGACAGAGGATTTCTTCACTCTGGAAATCAATATAGTTATGTACAAAACCAATTCGCTTCTAACTGCCCTTTCAGATATAGATTTTGACGTTGGTAGCAGAGATAAGAGGTCAGGAATGGTGATGTTCAAGAAAAGTCAAATCGTAAGTACAGACTTTTCTCAAACTAGTCGCATTTTATCTCCAGATATTGGCAAGGAAAGGTAAATATTGAAGTTAACGCTGTTCAACCTTTCAGACAGCCATAAATAACACAGCTAATAGAATTGGAGACTATATTTGCGATTGATATTTTCACTATTACAGAGTGGCAAGAAGTCTATCCCAAACGTGAAATTCCCACTCTACACATCTCAACCATACAGTTCTTAGTAAGTACTATTGTATTTATCTGCAAGAAGATAAATAATACCTTGGTGAAACGATACTATGTAACAAATTATGTGATTCTTAAATAATTAATGATCACCGGACGCCATAGATACTTTTTGTAAAAAAGGGTTCGAATTATATGTCTACATATATCTTCAGTTGTCTGAAAACACTGTTGCAGCAAATGGGAAGCACTAGATTAATACACATTTTGACGTTGTTACCGTTTTAGCCATTAATTGCACCATATGAATGGATTATGCTGATGTCACATTAAATGGCTATTTGTAATAGGAATTGGCTTAACGGGTGGTAGCATCGTCAGGATATGAATATTCCAGACTCTTAATTTTGGGGAACATATAATGTTTGGGACTAAAGTTGTGAAATTAATGTTACTTCCGAGATACACGGAGAATTGTGTTGTTATCTTCATTATAAAATGTTACTTATGGCAAATACAGGCCTTCCAACCTTTTTTTTAAGGAACTACTGTCAATATTGTTGAGAAATGACTAGAAATCCATTTGGTTTGTAATAAGTATGTGCAGAAAGAGTTCAGGTTCAATTTCTTATTGCTTTATTTAATTATCCTAAATGAAAAAGTGTCAGTGGCATTTCATTTTTTTGTGACCGTAATGGTAAAAATAAAGGTTAATTCGCCAGATTAGATTCATGCTATGGTCGTCTGAAAGTTATGCGTTGATACGTTACTCTATTTTGAATGGATACGTTTACCGTTTCAGTTTTGTTGAGATTCTGAAGCGATTAAAGACGCTTGACAAATAGGCTGGGGTCAAGCTTGCTCTCCTTGCGTTAATTCATTGTACCGATAAGGTGATTTGGTGTTGTCAGAGATTTCATCGAACTTTATTGTTTAAACGTCAGACTCCTGTGATCTGAGTGAAAGGTATTTGTGCAATCATTAACCGACACTGGAAAATTGCTTATTTTTCAGTCCATTCAAGTGGTATGCTCTCCTTGTCTCGATCACGTAGGTACAGTGTTCAAAAATTTTGAAAACTTAATTTTGATTGGATGCGGTGGCTTGCCGCCGCATCCAATGAAATTCACAGACCAGAAGCACAGAAATATCTGCTCGATATGCCAATGTGTAGATAGGGTTATCAGAACCTTGGGTAGCGGAGATGGTATTTTTCTGTCTGTTTTTGTTCCGCACGCAATGTTTTATGAACACAGTATAGCACACCAAAGACTCTAAAATACGTTTTTGGTCTCAGCGGCTCAAATTGTTTGAAATACGATCAATTGTTTTAAAGCTGATACAAAATCTAGATGACTGTTCCGTCAGATGGTGAGACTGCACATTGTAAATGTAAATGGATACATAAGTAAGTCGAGCATGTCACTCTGCGGAAACGTGTACGACTTTTAGTATTGTAAGCGACGTCAGTATACGTCGTTTGGGATGTGTATTACTGAGAACACGAAATCTGACATTGATATGCTAAGCAGCCTAAAAATGTTTCAGATTACGTGACAATACGTATATAATTGAGATACACATTCAGAGAGTTGTTATACCTTAATTACGAAGTACGGATTGATCACCTATTTAATACTGTTTACAATATGTAATATAATCTCGAATTTCTGAACTTATCGCGGCTATTGCAATATTTTCCAAGCGCGTAAACCGTTGTGAAAACAATCGTAGCTAGGACCAAACACTTTGGTGAATAAAGCTTTAATGGATCTAAGTAGAAATAGCAAAAATATTATTCAAATGCAGGTATATGATATATTTAATGGATTTAATGGACAATACCTACTTAGAACATAATTAATGGACAGTACCTCATTATAACATAACTAATGGACAGTACCTCAATATGTCACAATTAATGGACAGTACCTTATGTGGACATAATTAATGGACAGTTCCCCATTAGGACATGATTAATGGATATTACCTCATCAGGACATAATTAATGGACAGTACCTCATTAGGACATAATTAATGGACAGTACCTCATTAGGACATAAGTAATGGACATTACCTCATTAGGACATAATTAATGGACAGTACCTCATTAGGACATAAGTAATGGACATTATCTCATCAGGACATAATTAATAGACCGTACCCCATTAGGAGATAATTTATCGATAATATTTCCCTAGGACATAATTAATGGGTATATATCTCTAGGACACAATTCATGGGTAGTATCTGTTTAAACATAATTCATGGATATTATCTCTATCATAAATCTTGTTGGATTTCAAGCGTTCATTCATCAAATGGTTTAAGAATTAGGTTGTTAGTATCTAATTGGATGCATATACGTTGATCTTTCGTAGGTGTGCTGCATTCTTTTAATTAACTGTAATTTTCACGTGCATCACGTGCATTAATCCATAGTCGTGAATAGCGAAGCAGTTAACTGAGAAATACACACGAATAAGGGCTAACGGAAAAAAGCTTGGACTCCATATTCTGATGCAAAAGGTAGGAAATGTACTGTATAATTCAGCCTAATATCTGCAACGTTTTCACGTTCAGTATCATATTTAAACGTACAAAAACGAGAAACACGTCACATATTGCATCGCTATGCTACGTCAAATACAACCATGAAAATAACTGCTTTTTCGGGTATCAGTATTTTTTATTTTTTGCCCACGTGTTACCCGCTTGCTTTCTTAATTGAAAGAGTACAAATAATAATCTGTATTCACTATAATTACAATTGACGGTCAAAATCTTGTAATTGAAAGCTGGAGAAGGACATTTCTTCAAGATATCTAGATGCTCTTTCTGTGTACTGATTTCGATTAATCGTCATCTTTAGGGATGGATATTGCACAAATTAATAGCGATTAAACTAAATCTTCTATTGGCATCACTACAATCAGGATAATTCAGATATGCAGCATCCCCATTTCGCGTATGTTGATTGTCCAACTCCTTGCTTATTATAAGACCTGGGTGGCCGAGTGGTCTAATGCGATCGCCATTATGGATCACTGCCATCTCGCGTCTGTGCGCCTGGACTAGAGTGTTAGGTTCGGTCGATGTGGGTATGTAAGAAAGTTTTCCAGTACCTTCCCGTTGGTCGGTGAATCTTCCCTTGAGGGTTTCCAGGGTATGTCCTTCGCCAGTTATATTGACCGCCATGTTCAACCTATCATGTGCTGAAAATCGGCGTTAACCTCTCTCTCTCTCTCTCTCTCTCTCTCTCTCTCTCTCTCTCTCTCTCTCTCTCTCTCTCTCTCTCTCTCTCTCTCTCTCTCTCACACACACACACACACACGTAACATAAGAGCAATAAGAACAATATATTCGAAAAGACTGTATGATTTTGCTCTGTCAGATTTACAATATATATATAATTCTTGGATGATATTATACAAATCTACAAAATGCTTTCTGGTACAGATGTTATGAACGTTTACAAATAACGTCCGATATGATAGACTCAGGCAATGGGGCAACTCAATGAAACTTGAAAAGTAGAACCATACAACAGAACGCACACACGCATACAGAGCTAAAACTAATACAAAAATATTACTGAAAAAAAACATGTACCATTGGTGCATATTTTTGGTTACTTGTATGCCAAAAATTAGTTGTGACCCTTCATGCAGCGCTCCCACTACACAACGCTGTTCGTAATGTCCACGAAACGGAACCGCGCGATATGTAAAGTCGCTCTGTACCGAGTTATGTTAGAAAAAGCGATGTCATAGTAAAATCAAGCAAGCCAAATATGATAAACGATGTGAAGCCACATTACATTTGAGTCTCAACGACCAAAATTATGGAAAGCCATCGCCGCAACTTTAAAAAAGCGACTTTAAAATAAACCAATAAAACCTACAATCAAACAAACATTGTAAAATAATGATATTAATGTTCAGACAGTAAGATAAATATAAAAATAAAACAATGGATGCACCAACGAAGCAGCTGAAGCAAAGAAAATATGAACGAAACAAATTAAAAATGAAATAAGCTGGTTAAGCTAACGTACAATGATCCAAAGTATTAACAGAAATGTCAGTAAAAAAAATTACCATGCATATACAACATCCATGTATAAACACGATAGCCAACTGATTAAAATATTTCAAAATGGACGGGTAAGAAAACGGGAGTTAACTAACGCAATAAGGCTTCTCAATGATTTGTTATCACAAGGGAGGCTGCTACCGAAAATTGCGATGTCCTATGTGCCACCGTCACTGTTAGTTAGATCCTGTTCTTCTACATCTCGTGACATTAGAAAATATTGTGCTCTCTTGACCGAAATCTCCCCTAAATTGCAGTGGCGCCCTCTGTTCTTTCAACAGAGTTGATCATTTGTCTATCGTATTTCGTTCAATTCTCAGCAATGTTTGCGTATGGGAATTGTATATGTATGGGGAACTTTTTATTCTGACATTCCTGTTGTTACATTTATCATTTGACGTTAGCTTAACGAGCTATAGTTTGTCTCTTTGATTACTTCCATTTGACGTTTGCTTTTTTATTGATATGTTGCTTGTTTCTAAAGATTTTTGTTTTGTTTGTGTAATCTGAGCATTTCTCTGATTTATTATATACCGTTTATTTCGTGTGGCGTTTGCTTCTTTCATTGGTATGATTTTATCTATGTTTTCATTGTGCCTCGTTTGTTTTATTTGAGAAATGATCTGATTGTCTGAGAGTTATCATTGCTATCTTACAAGCATGCTTGTTTCATTGAAAGTTTTATTGGTTTATTTTAAATTTACTTATATTATTTTAATTATATATTTTCGGCAATGGCTTTCCGTACAAAAACTAAATTCTAAAAAGTGACACAAAAACATCATTCCCTCGAACGACAGTGGTATGCAACTTTGCTTTAAAACGAGGGACCAGTTTACAAGTTATTTGAATTGCACTACGAAGAAGTTCATCTTTTCAACTTACATATGTTTTCATCAGTGTTAATATATCGTTGAGGTCAAAAAGAACAACTCCCTATCTTTCCAGTTGATTGCTCCTTCTGTTACAGGCTCACTCCCTCGGTAATGTGTGCGAGTGCCTGTTATGACTGGTTTCAAGAGCTGATACATTAACTCAAGTTTGTTGAAACACCTGTAGTACCGAAACTGGAAAACAATAATCTACCTTAATACGCATAAATAATAGCAACCTGGAAGGTTGCTAATATACTGTTTACATTTAAATCTCATTTATATTAATTAAAACTGCCATGAATGCTTAATCAGAACCCTTTTTATCTTACCTGCAAAGCGTGGTATATATATATATATATATATATATATATATATA
The DNA here is from genome assembly GCA_016746295.1 of Potamilus streckersoni. Classification (NCBI taxonomy): domain Eukaryota; kingdom Metazoa; phylum Mollusca; class Bivalvia; order Unionida; family Unionidae; genus Potamilus; species Potamilus streckersoni. Next base: position 706,006 of record JAEAOA010001892.1, on the reverse strand, counting down.
TATATATATATATATATATATATATATATATATATATATATATATATATATATATTACTTTCACGACAGATTTGTTATTGACATACGTTTTATTGTGAACCTACTGCACTGAGCTTCATTTTTCTGCATTGCTGGTTGTAGTCATAAGTCGGATTAAATTGATCTGGAGGATAGAGCCTATTCCGGAAAAAGTATGTCGCAGTGACTCACTTATCGCGCTTAAGTGATTGCTATATATGTTCCATTTAGCTCGACTACTCTTTCACTTTTTCAGGTATAATAATGAAAACTGATTGGTTCTTTCGTTGTGTCTTTCATGAAAGAATGTCAGTGTGACTTACTTTTTAATGCTCAAGTCATTATTATATATTTTGCATTTACCTTGGCATCTTGTTCACTTTGGTAAGTACATTCATGATTCTTTATTGCTTTTTATTGTGTTCATCCATATGTACCATGGGTTTGCTTTTTTGTTGTTTCCTTTGGGTTTTTTTGGGGGGGTTGTTACGCTATGGTGGTGAAACAAGCAAGAGGTACGTGTCATTTTGTGTGAGTTTTGTTAAATGCATGCATATCCTTGCAGGATGGTCTGACATTTTGGATCCTAATTATTTAGCAATGTTCCATCTCGCACCTTCTATCTGTTTTTTCGTCTGAAGAGATAACTAGCTGTAGTACGGTTAGTATAGTTAGTGTTGTACTTCTACAAATATTTTTTGTCCTTTTACAATAACTGGAATCAGTACAATTACACAATTTCTACAACAGTTCGTAAATGTTCGTGGTTGATTTAGACACAAAACTAAAGTCTGAAATGTTTCCAATTATTTGCATACGTAACTTACAACCAAGCACCTCTTTAAGATCGATTGAAAGTACATAGATAATAGGTGGTAGGGTGGAGCGGAAAGATGTACAGACACAGAAATGTATTGATAGAGAGATGGACGGAATGGTGGAGTGTTAATCAGAGCGTTCTATATAACGGGAAGATGGATAAGATACATGCATATCAATAGGCAGACATCCGAACGTACACTTCGCTTTATGCACTGGCATTTCTGAAACAAAACACACAAAAGCATACCAAGGTAAACGTGGGCGGAAGATACTTGTTGTTGTGGGTTTAATGACAGTGCACAGTTTAAGATAGGCTGTACATGGTGGCCATTACAGCAGTTGGAGGAATAACCAATGAAACCAATAAGAACCACCGACCTACGGTTGGCTATTGGCAAGCTTTCTCACATACCCATGTATGTATGTATGTATGTATGTATGTATGTATGTATGTATGTATGTATGTATGTATGTATGTATGTATGTATGTATGTATGTATGTATGTATGTATGTATGTATGTATGTATGTATGTATGTATGTATGTGTGTGTGCGTGCATGCGTGCGTGTGCGGATGGATGGATGTATGTACGCATGTATGCATGTGAAGAAATTTGTACATGATTATTGTACATGATTGGAAAAAGCGAATGCGTTATTATTACAAGCACACTTTAATTTTCATATTAGAGTTTTAGATTTAAATTTCGAAAAATTGCTTATAGATGAATACGTATATATGTGACCGCATTCTTAATTTTCTAATGTCATTTTTATATTAGATTAATGTTTGAAAAAATAGCTTTAACCACGAGCACGTAAGTTACTCCAGTGTCAGTATATCATTAACACGTGATACTGGTGACTGTGTGTAGCTTCTACCAAGAACACGTATATGACCCAAATACCAATACACAATGGTCACGTATATACGTAACCACACTATCTATAGCATGAACACGTACGTACGTGACCAGAGTGTCAACGTCTGCTGTTTATACAATGAACAACGTATATGCGTGACCTCAGTATCAATGCCTGCACTTAGATTTGGAGTCGAACATCGATCGCAGAAGAAAACATAAAAACATCTAGTGTTGAAATTGAATAGCTTTGTTGTCCTGAATCAGCATTTACAAGTTCTTATTTTTCCCTTCCATAATATATCGAAATACATGTCCAAAATCGATAGTCTCTCCATACACTTGAATGAATATTTCTCCGGTGGCAACCAAAGGCACGTGATCGACGTCTGGTTACGACTGAGTAATCTATTATGGGGAAATGGTGCACTTGTAAATAAATCCTTGGACCTCGGTGTAGCTAACAAAGGCATTATCTCGAGGTGTGGTCAACAACACGGCTCTATTTTAATGCTACATAAGTGGAATATTAACCTCTGGAAAGGTAGTAATTAAATACGGAGGACTTTAAAGGAATATTATATTATACTGTTCCAGGGGAATACTGGTAAGTAATTAAAGAAATAAATATTTTTGAGCATTTGTAAATTATACAAGATAACTGTAAATCTGCAATTGTTTAAAATTACATGACAAAACCGAAAATTTAAATAAAAATAACTTAAGCAAGCACTATATTGATTTCGCACATGTTTAATCAATCACTTGCATTGATATATTTGAGTTCTTTCTATTCTACAATATAAGAAGTACAGCTTATATAAACGGATGTGTTTTATTGAAACTGTATGTAACCAAAGTAAAGCATAAGATTAATGCCCTCTGTAAAACATATGTACCCTACAAGAGGCCAATTTCGGTGCTGACAGTTTAAGACGCCATTGTCGGACGTTACGCAACCTTTTGTTAGAGACATATTATTTTGTTAATTACTAATACAAAAGCGTGGGGTTGAGTCACAGTTTCAGCCAATATGGGTACATGAGAAAGTTTGCTAGTAGTTAACCGTTGTTTAGTGGTTCTTACCTGGGTTTTCCCCGGGTTCTTCCTCTACCAGATATACTAGCCGTAATGTATAGCCTGTCGTGTGCTGAAAAAGGATGTTAAACTCACAACAACAAATACAACAATAACTAACTTAAAATATAAAAAGGTAGACACTTAAGTTTCCTGGAATATAATGCAGTCAAACCTGTTTTGAAGTTTACGTACATCAAACAATCATCTGTCTTAAACATTCGTTTTCCCTTGTTCATTATATCAAATTATTGAAGCAACCCCTTACCTTAGCAGGCCATTTTCCTCACTTCACACAGGTAGTAACGTAATATAATTTTGACAATATACATCGTCCCCTCTTTTTTTGTTGTTGTTTCTATTAGTCCGTCGCTGTCACCAAATTGAAATACTACCTATTATTTCTGTTGGACGCGAAGCAAACCCAGTGCACATCCGCCTTTTTCAGAACTATTTATAGGAAGGATAACTACCAGCTGTTATTTTAAGAAATAGTATCACTCCTATCTGGAAGGTACCCTCATTTCCTGCCAAAATTTACAACGATTTGGTATAAATCACTTATCTCAGCTCTATCAGAGTCCCTTAAAGGTTAATGAAAACGGACGATGGTTCTTCTTATCGTACTGTCACCGTCTCGGTGTTTGTTTAACACGTCTGCATCGGTTTGTGTAACACGACTGCATCGTGCACTCGGCAAGCACGTTTCCCAAATAAGTCGATTTAGTGCACTCACTACTAGTCAAGGTAATACCGACTTTTTGGCCGATAAAAACTTTCATCCCAGCTCTCATTTTTTCCCCCAAAAAATTGTTTCTCCGTCCGCAGAGGGGTCCCGAAAGGCCGAGTTGTCTAAAGCGCTCTCCGTTCCGGATCACTGCCATCTCACGTCTGTCTGCTTGGGTTCGAGTCTCAGGCTCGGCTAACGTGGGTACGTGAGAAGGCTTGCCAGTGGCTATCCGTGGGTCGGTGGTTCTTCCCGAGGTTTTCTAGGGTTCTTCCTCCAACAGTTATACTGGTCGCCATGAATAGCCTATCTTGTGCTGAAAATTGGCATTAAACCCTACAACAACAACAACAACAACAACAACTGTTCGCAGAGAAGTTCTGTGTTTTGTCCGGCATCAATGAGTCTTAGTATTTCTGATTATATATGTATTTTCTGATCCCGTCTTATATTCTCCCTCTTCCCTCCATTCCCCATTCTGTCCCTCTCTCTTCAATACCATTTAAACATAGTGGCACATTGTTATCAATTTTCTGGCGACGATTTGATGTTCAAATTGTATCACACCAGACACCATTGGGGATATTTCCTTGCACAGACGCAGGAGAAACCTGGGATTCCGCAGAAAACTTGCTGGTACATCGATCAGACATTGAATTAGTGTGTGGTAGACATCAATATTAAAAATAACATTTGGATTCAAGAACACCATCTTATTACATTGACTCGATGCAACCTACGATATGTCCATTACAAAGGTACTTAGAAACGACTATCAACGTTACATACACATGTAGTAATATTTGCTTGTGTTGATTTATTGTGCTTTCGTCTTTACCACAATATGCCATAAGAAAATATTGCATTAGCTTATACCTATCTCTGACAAATATGTGAGAATGCGTTATAAAAAGAGAGATCGATCGATAAGTGTTTCACAACACTTTAACACACTAGGGTCTTTTTTATAGGAGCAGAGATGAAAATAACCTAATTACAGGGGTGTTAAATTATTTTGTGCGAATGAATGAAGCTGTAGAATTAATTTGATATGTTCCATTTGTTATTTATAGCTTGACAAATAATAATAATAATAATAATAATAATAATAATAATAATAATAATAATAATAATAATAATAATAATAATAATAATAATAATAATAATAACAACAACAACAACAACAATAATGTCTTCTTAATTACTAATACGACAATCATACGTTTCAAAATTAAGTTGTTGATCTTGCTGGTTGGTTTTTATTAAGTCGTTATTGGTTGGTAATTATTGGTATTTGCTATATCACACTGATGAAAAGGGAGCTAACCGCCTTTCCAATGGAAACAAGAGATAATCGACCCGGACCACGTTCGTGTGACAAACTCAAGCATCTGCCAAACAGTCAACATAAAAAAATAAACGGTCAGCTCCATTTCCGCGAGACATGCTTCTGTCTTGAATATTTCACACTGAACAATCCATACAAATGCAACATTTAAGCCAAGAGAGAAACGGGTGGGGTCACCATGTATTGGTATTGAACATCAGGAGGATGTGAAGTCTCAGATGGTATACCAAGATGTAAAAAATAACACTTTTTACTCTTATAACCCATGTTTGATGAAATGCCCAGAAAGTGAATAAATTAAGCAAAAAATAAATTTAGTTCCAAGGAATGTGTGTGTGTTTGTGTGTGAATGTGTGTGTGTGTGTGTGTGTGTGTGTGTGTGTGTGTGTGTGTGTGCAGATATGAAAACGGCAACATGGACAGCTTTGTTAGCTAGCTTTTGTAAATCTCTACCTGCTTCATGAGATATTGGCCGAATTTGAAACAGTACCACTTTAGACCCTTTAGTTCCCACCCACTCCCTGACAAAAATGACTCTCATAGGGTTCCCGTTTTGCAGATACTTACTGTAATGACAAGTTATAAAATCAACATTTGGTTAATATAAGACAGTGAATTTGAAGGATGTATTTGCAGACAGATTTGACGGGGTGACGGGCAGAATGCGTTAATTATTCAATACCCTAATGCCCTATGTAGTCCGACTGGCATAATTGTTATGTTTATTTATATTGTGCGTTGAATTTTGGTCCATGAATGTAGATTGTAATGATCAATCAATCAATTAATCAATCTCTATATAATCTAAATAAACAAAAATCTATATATGAATCTAAATAAACAAGATATTATACAGGTATTTTTTGTCTGTGAGTATAGGCTCTATTTTAAGATGATTGACTATATATATATATATGTTGTTTTTTTATTATATCATGGGAATGTTATTGAAAATGAATCTGTATTGTTTGAAGTAAAATTTTCCGATTGGATGGTTGAAATATTGCGACTTGTGTCACGTAGGGATGAATTCCGATAAAGAGTCTTAATTTAATTATGGACATGTATACGAGGAGAGTGGTGACCAATTATTCATATTCCCGTTCTTGTTTCCATTGTAATATGAGTCTCTTAAAGCATTTATTTATTTATTTAAATTATTCATTGGAATTACAAACTGCTCATTGATTTTGGACTAAAATATTAGCTTGGGGGTAATTGTGAATTCATTGAAAGACGGTCTGGACAGTTACTTTGTGATGCACAAAGATAGTTGGCACTTAGCACATTCAAGGCCAAGTGTACGTCGGCATATTCAAATCTTGGACTTCATTTGTTACACTTTATTATTTTGGAATTGTGATATAACTTTTAGTATTATTTTGGATGAGATTCGCAGTTCTGTATGTTCGTGTAAAATTTTAATTTTATAACTTAGAGAATTAAAGTATTTGTTGAATTATACGAAACTTGCGGTCCTCCAGTGGCCGAGTGGTCTAAAAGCGCTCACCATTACGGATCATTGCCAACTCAACTCTGTCTGTGAGGCTTCGAGTCTAGGGTTCGACCAGTGAGAAAGCTTGCCCTAGCTTCTCATGGGTCGGTGGGTCTTTCTGGGATTTTCCCGGGTTCTTTCCCCACCATTCATACTGGCCGCCATGTATAGCCTATCATGTGATGAAAAATGGCTTTAACCTCACAACAGCAACAACAACATAATTGTTTTTTTTTTTGGTTATACTTAGTCTCAAGGATTCGTAACATTATGCATGTTTCAACTTTCATTGTGCCTCACTGTAACGTCCATGATCTGTTTTATTGTTTTATTGTATTGCTTTGGTAATTAATAAATGTCATGATATAAATTTCTAGAGGAACGCTAGAGATTAAATAATTAAATTAACTTGTGTAATATTAATGCGTGAGCATAATTTGAAGCTATACTATTGTATTAGTCCAGATAAGACTTGAAAAATTAATAAGGGCATAAGTTAAGATGCAACATGTAATCACGTAGACGTCAATGCAAGCTTGTCAGCTAGAACCCACATCATATATCAATCTTTAAAAAATGTGCAAGTATGTGCTATTGACTTAGATTAGCAATCTGTCTTACTCAAAAGTGAAAGGTATTATTTTTTTTACGACTCTCACTGACCACCTGGTGAAGGTATGGTAGGGAAAGCAGAATTATCACATATGAACGTATTGCATTATCTGATTCTAATTGGTCCAAATAAACCAAATAAATGATTGTCCATTATATATTTATATATACACATACACACTCTTCTCCCTTAACAGAAGAATATGGACATAAACCGTAATCCAAACTGACATAAGTTTATCCAACCATTGCATATTTACGCGGTAAATATCTGATGCAGTTCCGACTCAAAATGAAATTTGTTTACGTACTCTCTAGTCTGCTGTTTCAAGTCAAATACTGCAAATATCCGGTCACAAAAACATTTACAGTAAAGGAGAATTTCTGTATCCTAAAACCATCTTTCACACGAGTATTGAAACAGTGATAACCGCTTCGGTGGCCTAGTTGTTAGAGCGTCCGCCTCAGACACGGGAGTTCTTGGGTTCGATCCCCGGTCGAGTTATACTAAAGACTTACAAAAATGGTACTAACAGCTGCCTCGCTTGACGCTCAGCATTAAGAGGTTAGTGTTAGGACTGGTCGGCTTGGTGTCAGGATAATGTGACTGGGCGGGACATGATGCTACATGTCTGCAGCATGATGCCCCAGTGCAAGACATCACTATAAACTGCCACACTGCAGACATCTTAGCGATATGACTGAAAAATTGTTAAAGCTATGTTAAAAATAATAAACACCATACCGTTACAACAGTGTAATGTTTAGTTGTGAAAGCGACATGTTAGGTTACGTAAACATGGATCGTCTACTGCATCAAACAATGCGACATCACGCGCATTCGACGTTCTGTGTTGAAAAATGATTTTGTCCTTGCAAAATGTTCTGCTTGTCAGAAAGAACGCTTGTTCTTTAATTTGTAAATTGTAAGAATGGTATAATTGTTTTTTAAATGTTAATACTAGTTCAAATTTATTTGGGACATTTTTACGCACAACTGATGAAAGATGCAACATCTGTCATAATGAACGAAATTATTCGTTCTTCTTTCCATCTAAATACTATCCACTGAAATAAACTGTGATGAAAAGAATCTCAAATGGGTAATGATTTATTATTAAATTTATGAAACTTGTTGAATAATGTCGAGCATTTCCTAGTCAACGCTCGCGAAATCTAGACATTATTCAACTAGTTTCATAAATTCAACATTAAATCATTACCATTTGAGATCCTTTATTTCTCAAATGCCATAACATATAAAAACTCTACAATATATATATATATATATATATATATATATATATATATATATATATGTATATATATATATATATATGTATATATATATATATGTATGTATGTATGTATGTATGTATGTATGTATGTATGTATGTATGTATGTATGTATGTATGTATGTATGTATGTATGTATGTATGTATGTATGTATGTATGTATGTATGTATGTATGTATGTATGTATGTATGTATGTATGTATGTATGTATGTATGTATGTATGTATGTAAATTTCTTAACCGCATAGGTTCTATTTTTAAAATATTACGAAGGTAACTTTGCATAGGATTTATAAATAGATGCGTACGTTCGTGTTGACAGTTACTAATAATAATGGTAGTGTTGAACATGAGATGTTTTGTGTTATTTTCCATCATACGGGTTTATGTCAGGTTAGTTCTTAGAAAAATTATGTCCCTATGGATGGGATACGTCACACGAACAGTTGTTTTAAAATATTAGAAAGAGTAGTAAAACCTGTCACGTAGGCTATAATACGATACATAGACGCAATAGACTTTTGAAGGGGGGTGTATCATGAGAGAAATGAGCAATCAGAATTATTCCTTTTTTGGAGTAGTTCCCTTTTCGGATTTTTAGTTCCTATGTTGAAATCAGTCTGCAGATGTGTTTATTATCTTCAGGATTAGTCAGTGTGGATTATTCGAAGGATTTCCGGACAACACAATTCTGACATGTAAGTAATGTTGGCAGACCAGTGTATTCTTTGATCTGAAATTTATAAGGAACATTGTATTCTTTTGGACTAAAGGAATAGTTTAGTTTCAATTCATAATAATCTAAGTTCCTCCTAATTTGTCATTTTATAACATTGATAACCAAATTCTTTGTTAAATTTGACAAACTTGCTGGATTTGCTTCTTTCGGTTACTTAGTTTATGATCATAGAGTCGAAATAATAAAAAAAATAATAACAAAAAACCACACACAAAAGCAACTGTAGAGGATGTATCGTCTGTTGTTAAGTTATTGGCACTAAAGGTCGATGGCGATATTGTGTTCCACGTTTACAAATACAGCTGAAGGAAGATGTTGACAATATGCAAGATGGGATAATATAATCACTTCTCTCTGTTCTCATTTCTGTTATGACCCAACATACAGTAGGTCAAATTAATACCAGTATTTCAGTTTCAGGATATGCGAAAATGTTTTTGTGTGCTTCTGTATGCACTTTTAGCTGAAATTGTCAGGTGCAGTACACAAGCCGACCTTGCTGACAGTCTTATATTTTCGTCCAAACACGAGGCGGTTGCTACTTAATCGGCTTCCGTATATGAAATAGTCGTTTAATTGAGAATAGTCAGGTTAAACTTGATCAACAAAATATGCAAGGGATGACTTGGATATTATAGCAGCCTACAACAATCTTCTTGAATCATAAACTAGATGAGGAGAAGGTGATTATTTTCCATAAAATGCCATTGTAGTAATCAATTAACTGAGTAGGTCTCATTATACCAATTACGGAGAAGAATGGGGACCAGTCTAGAAATGGGTTCACATAAAAAAGAGTGCATATGGCTTTGGCTGACCAGGATTGTTTAATAAAAAAAGTAAATTTTAGTATAAAGAATATTTTGAAATCTTATTCTAGCTGTAACGAAAAAAATATAGACAATATTTAACTGATGGAGTTTCAGTCTTTTTGCAGACTCGAGTTTACAAAACTAATTACTGGAAATCGGCACCTGGTCCTTTGGTGCGGAATTGAAAAAAAGAAATGTTTCAAACGCACGTAAATCAAGAAAATGGCGTTCTCTACACACAAGTTTATTCAAGGATGGATTTGTATTGATGAATATGGATCTAATCATTAGCGTCCAGAATTCAAAGTTAATGAATTTTTAATATCCAGATGTGTGCATATGTTTGCTACGGAAACTGGATTAGTGCATAGAGGTCTGTAACACCATGGAACATATCTGATTCCGTTTCTCCTTGTCATTTCAAATTAGGATGAGAGTTTTCACAGATTTTCCATTTTTTGGCTGAAAGTCTTATTTCATTTCGATAATTGTGTATAAAATTACAAAACATACATTTATGCACTTTAAGCAGAGGAAGGGACACGATTTTCTTTTAATGAGATTTCGATTTTAGGAAGAGAAGTAGTGTGTCTTCCTTACGGTGACCAACCGTTGTTTTTTTTCTTCTCCCATTGAAATGACTATTTTACTCAAGCAAATGAGGTTGATAAATTGGAGGAAAATTCAGAACCACCCCAAATGCGCTCTTAACCACTGTTAAGTATATAGGGTTTTCTCCATTTTAAATACAGAATGCAAGTACTGTGACTCGATGTCTCGACTTTCCAAAACTTCCGTGGCTAGACAGGTATTATGCAAGTCTAGCCACGGAAGTTTTGGAAAGCCGAGGAAAAAGGAAATGGAAAGACAAATTTACCCTTATAATAATGACAGATATCTAGGAATGAAGATGGATAACCGCGTAAACATTGTGTAGGTTTTATGCTTCCTACATGGAAGTAAGTCTTAGAAAACTACTACCATCAGAATACGCTTGCTTTGGACGGAGAAGACCGCACATACTGAAGCATAAAACTGTCTTTAGATGTCACACAAAAATAAGTAATTAGTACAATGCAAATTTCATATAAATAAACATTTATTTCAATGCGATTTCATATAAATTAAACAATTAGTACAATATGAATTTTGAGACAGGAAACTCGATCATATACATGGCATCTGCATATAATTATGAACATTGTGCAACACTGTTACGTTTTGATCTCATTGGGCTAGTATCGCGGTATACCACGGTACTTCTGAACTTACCGTTATGCGTACCACAATAAACAGAAATTATATTAAGGACATCAATTCAATGTTCTGGATCATACACCTGACATTTTTTTTTTTAAATTTCGACTTTCAATACCCGGAAAGTATATCTGATTTATAGCAAAATAACACCTTATTATATCCCATATATTGTTTACAAAAATTAGTTATCTTGAGATAAAAAGAAAAAAATTCAGCTTGTAAGAAATTCAGCCATTATCCTCCTGAAAATGAAATGACCAGTGTCTTATAATAGATGAATTGTTATGTGTATGTTAATTGCAATCTAAAAGCTGTAACTAAAAGTGGGTTTATTCAGCTTGCTGATACCTATATAGACATGTTGACATTAAAGAGCCAATTGACTAGAATAGGAAGTGTGGATGCTGAAGCAACAATATTATTGTTGCACAATTGATATAGGAAGCAAAGAAATTTTGAATGGGATGCCAAACAACTGGGCAATATAATTATCTGAGATGAACAGCAAACATAAAATACGTCGACTTATTCAACGACAAAACATTTAGCGGACATAACAAATTACTTAAGGTGCAGACAGAAAACAAGTGCACTCCTGAAAATCATAGGTTCATTCGTAATCTTGCAAAGGAATACATATACTTAACATATTCACATATGCTAGTAAATAATTAAAATATGACATAGTTTTATTTTTGTTTTCTATTGAATCCGGAATATTTTGGTATATTGGATTTGGCGCGAATATGTTTCAAAATATTTCATTTGGAATACGTGTCAAATATGTGATTAAATGATAATAAATGTCATTATCATTCCTCGGGAATTTCTGAACATCCTTTACTGACGGAAACTACCGACACACCGGTATGGTGAAAAAGTACACTAGTACGTACCACCAGAGAAAAATAATACCGCGGTAAAACGGTGTACATTTAATACCGCGCACCTATACTTTGGGCTATTTAAAGGTTTTCTCGGAAATCGGTTTTGAATGTGACACGAAGCCTCTATTGATTTTGTCTGTGGGCGCAAATTGTTTATCGTATTTCTGTTGAAATCTCTGTCGTATAAAAAAGTATACTTAATAAAAAGTGAACAGGGACCTTTTCATTATGAAATGTATTACCAAACATGGGACCTATACTGGTTTAAATATGAACACCGATTATTGTAATTATTTGAGAAGTTCTATTGTTGTCACCGCGCATCTTAAAGAAAACGCGAGTAAAAACCCATCCCTTCCTTGCAGATTTTGAGTGATGTCTCAGTTTTTGTTCCCTTTTTGTTTATCGCAGAAATTTAAAAGCCCGTTTGTGACTAGGATTCTTATGAGGATTGACAAAATGTATATATGTGTAGGTTTTAACGGCACGTCTGTACAGTCCTGTCTATATATTGCTATTAACAAGTTGAGTTACAAAAAACGTACAAATGGCTCAGATGGGAGATAGAATCTCTGGTCGGGATACAGAGTGAATAATTTGCTGTGATAGTGGCTTAGAAATAAATGATTACTTTCTAGTAACATGGTTGTTATTTTTGGGAGGGAAATACAACATAAGTGCAGGTTTGGGAGGAAGTGTGTGCAAATTATCTTCAGTAAGTTACTCTCTGGACAATACTATGCTCTGGTTATTCTCTAGACGATAGTCTCCTGACGTTACTCTCTAGACAATGCTTTTCTGACGTTACTCTCTAGACAATTCTTTTCTGACGTTACTCTCTAGACAATAGTCTCCTGACGTTACTCTCTAGACAATGCGTTTCTGACGTTGCTCTCTAGACAATTCTTTCCTGACTGAACACTCTAGACAATGCTTTTCTGACGTTACTCTCTAGACAATGCTTTTCTGACGTTACTCTCTAGACAATAGTCTCCTGACGTTACTCTCTAGACAATGCTTTTCTGACGTTACTCTCTAGACAATTCTTTCCTGACTGTACACTATAGACAGTGCTTTCCTGATGTTACTCTCTAGACAATAGCCACGTGACATTAAATTCTTGATCTAGTATTCATGGTTATTCACAATTTTTGAAAATGAAGAATCCGACTATTTGATAACACATTCTTGCCAGGCATAATTCCAAGACACAAAGAAAAATTTATTGATCAAATAAAATAAGTGAAAATTGCTTTACAAATACTCCCTTCCTATCATTTTGGAATGGTATAACCATGCAAAGATTAGATGAAAACTGGATAATTTTTTGACATGTATATGCCTATCGTTCAGTTAAGAATATTTCATTACTCATCACACACACTAGAAATCTTGCGAGGTTATATCTTTGCGTCTGGATTTCATTTGTATGACTGATAATAATCAATAATGCTTCAGAAATTATGAATCTTGATTTCAGCGATGGGCTTTAAAGTGGTTGTATTTACTTAATGTAAATATGTAGCATACATGTTCGTGACCATTCTAGCTTGAACTGCAATATTAATTGTTTGTTCCATTACAATAGCCGTTCTGTGAGCATTATTAGGGTCGGTTGTTGTAGTGTTTTATACAGCTTTATTTATTTATTTTATTCAGTTTTTCCTCAGGCTCGATAGAAAATGACCATTCTGGCTGTGCAATCTCCACGGTCTCCAACCCCAGTACCACCCTACCCCGGCTTTGACCTTGAAGGTAGCTACAGACCAGAGTCACCACCTCTGCGTGTCAAGTTTGAAGGACAGGCATATTATAACCGAAATCGAGGCTCCATTCACGAATGGCTGTACGGTCATAAGAGTACATATGAATCTCCAAGACCTATTCCCAGGTGCCCAACCTCAGAATCAAAAGGAAACTACAAACTTGGAAAAGATGGAACAATACGACCGCTCTTGGACGGAACAGCGACACCTAGACCGGAAACAGCGCCACCTCGAATCAAACAGGAAGGAATGGGAATCGCCACTGTAAGTCGAGGAAAACGTATGGACCAATTGATATCTGAATACGGTCAGTCACCGCCAACACCGAAAATTGCCCGAGTGAAACCGGAAGCGGAGTCCACGGCGGAGGTGTCAAAGGGTAAAAGGATGAACGATCTCATTCATAGTTACGGTAGGCTGCCATTATCAGCGAGAGCAATTCCGAGGGTTAAACCAGAGGCAGAAGAAATAGCTGATGTAAATAAAGGAAAGAGGATGAATACTCTAATACACAGGTACGGTAACATACCGCGATCACCAAAAACCGTGCCAAGAGTAAAGCAGGAAGCCGAGGAGAATGCAGAACTTGGAAAAGGGAAACGAATGAACACACTTATTCACAAATACGGAATAATTCCCCTATCACCCAAGGCTGTTCCTAGAGTAAAGAAAGAAGCTGAAGATAATGCAAGACTAGGGCAGGGTTTCAGAATGGAGAGACTTGTACACAGTGTAGATAGTCTTCCAGAATCTCCAAGAATGCCACCGAGAGTGAGATATTCGGAAGGATCTGCAATTTTGCGAAAGAGTCGAGGAACCATGGACCAAATATTCCGTGAGCGTGGACAGAAAACATGTGTACCAAAGCCTGGCATTAAGCAGAAGTACTACTTAAAGCCCCAAATGGTGTGACGTCTTAAAGAGACAGTGATATTTAGTGTTGTATTGGTCCAAAGCCAAGATAAATAAAGTTGTACCTGCTCATTAGGATATCATGCTATATGTAATTTTGATAATTACTCCTGTATAAAATTGTACAGATATTTAATATACATCCTATCATGAAAAATTATTGAACAATGGTTGTAAATATCACAATTATGACAGTATGAATTATATATTTTAAGAATCGGGTAAAGAGAAACAGTTGGATATTTGACGGACATTTAAACTTTAATATCCGACATCTACCATTGTGCCTGTAATTACGGCACCACACATTTGCAAGCGATACTGTTGGTCAACAGTCTATATATATCAGCGAATGTCAGAGTTTTATATTTGGAGGAAGGTCCATTCATATGAACACGGAGAAAACTTGTCAGGTCTAAATAAGAGCATAGCTTCGAGGTTATTAACCCTCTATACATAAAGGTGTGCGAATAATATCAGAATACTTATCGAATGACGCAGTGCGTGTTAGTACAGCAATATTTTCATATCTGATTCACAAAAAGAAAATAAAGTGCTTCATTGATGTTTCTGAAAGACATTAATTGCATCAACTAATTACTCGATAAACATCGAACTCCCAAAATCCAGCCCGGCATGTGACTGTTGATAAGTTTAAGCTAACTGTAATCGCGGGAAAATAGCGAGTTAGTTGGTCAGAAAAACACTAGTTATAAACTAATTATGAATTTTATATTAAGTAAAATAATAAAAATGAATGAAGATATATATATAGGCATACAGAGTGCTTAGATGCAGGAGGGACAATGAAAGTTCATCTTTTTAAAAGAAATTAGATAGTAAAATGTGTAAAAGATTTAGTATTTTTCCCCTAGACCGTTGTTACGCACATACTACATGCTACAGGTTCGGCTGTTGGCAGTAACATGATTATTAAGGCGTATATGGTATACACTGAAATAGCCTGTACCTGCAAATTTGTTGAGATGGAATTGGATAGAGGCTACGTAACCTCTGGGGTAAATTAGTATACTGCTTCCAAATATAGTTTTATTCTGTTAAGCAAACGTGGCCCATCGGCCAGAAGCCTTCATTCGACCTCAAATCTTGCCCGAAAATATACTGACCAATAAAAAAAAATCAACATTTATATACGTAAAGAAACGAAACTGCACAAACACCCCAGACAGTACCTTTCACACGGTTACCTATGTTATTATTAATTTGCTGGATAAACTGTTTTGATGTCTTTCTTAATTTTCAGTACGTTCTTTGTATGACAGTAGCTGAGTCGATGGTTCTTCCTGGAGTTTTCCATGGTTCCTCTTCCACCAGTTATACTGTTCGCCATGTATAGCTTATCTTGTGCTGAAAAATGGCGTTATTCCATTCAACAGCAACAACAATAACAAGGACAACAACATTGTTCCTTTTATCTGCTTATGACGGTGTCATAAGAATTATGTCTAGCGAAATAAATAACAGTGACCTACTTTACCCACTTAGATATTGGTGATTGGTAGGACATGAACAAGAGATAAGAACGGTGTCAATAAATTTAGATGCTCTGTCAGTACGAGGACCACAAACCAATCCAGGACCGACTAACATATATGAAATATCGGTTTTTTTATTTCTTAGTGCTGCCTGTACTAGACGTATCAAATTCGTCGTCCGCTAATTGTACTGGGCAAGCCTCTTTAGCCCACTGATCCAAATGCTCATAACCACAATGTCAGTAGTCTTCATATGCTGCAAATAAGAGTTATTCTAAAAAAATCTGGGGGCGAGTTTATAGACGAATCTGTCGAGTCTTGATAAGATCATTCATTCAATAAAAACAGAATTTATTTAGTTCTGAGTTGAAGAATGAAACACGCCATTACTGCGAAACCTTTATTTAGATAAGAGTAGGTCATAATTCGCTCACGAAAATCATACGTTAGTTATGCAAATAAATAAAGCAAATTTTAATATGAAATCCGAAACCTGGAAAAAGTATACATATATTTAGACGATTAGTATGAATACTATTCTTAAACGCCAGCCAGCAGGCTTTTTATACGGAATACTGTTTGTATTATCGGTTATTTGATACATAAAAAGCAAAACTTTCCTCAGGGGTTTTACGTGCAAGGTAATGTAATTAATACGTGCCAAATGAAATTTAAATTGTTTAACATATACAAATTAGTTAATTTGCTATTTGCTTTTGATTGAATAAAAAGTTAACTGTACATACATTTTTCAACTTGGATCTCGTTTATTTACACGAATTGGAGAAAACAATAGTTTCTTACTCTACTGGTCATATGACAGAAAAGTTAATGTGATGTTCTTTCGTATATCGTCCGTCCGTCGTCAGTAGTTCTTCGCACAAGTTTGTTATCATTACTATTCTTACCACATTTAAGGATTGCCATGATACACTACACACATTCATCCCGTGGTCTAGTTGGTTCAAAATGAAAGCAATACCGATCTGAGAACCAGTATGGTCAACACAAAGACCAATTCTAATCCTAATGAATGGAATGTCAAAATAACATTGGTTCTTACTGCAGTAGAACCTGTCTTGAAAGACCACCCTTTTTGCCAGAAAATTATGGTCTCTCAAGACAGGTGGTCTCTCATAACAGGTCACAGTGCTATATAATCATTAAGTTTGTGCATTGAGAATATGGTCTCTCAAGACAAAGAGGTCTCACATAGCAGTGGTGTTTTAAGACAGGTTTCACTGGAATTTAATTTTTATGATTAGTTCAGTCTTAAAAGAAAATGATACCAATTTAGCACCCAATAAGGTCAACACATCGATAAAAATGTAAATAGTACTGCTTATTCAGTATAGATGGTCATATCAATATTGTGTTTTCATCCATACACTTCATATAATTCCCAGTTGGGCCTGGATTCTCCATCGATCATATCAACATCGTGTTTTCATTCATACACTTACTGTGATTCCCAGTTGGGCCTAGATTCTGCATGGATGGTCATACCAACATTGTGTTTTCATCCATACACTTCATATAATTCCCAGTTGGGCCTAGATTCTGCATGGATGGTCATACCAACATTGTGTTTTCATCCATACACTGCATGTGATTCCCAGTTAGGCCTAGATTCTGCATGGATGGTCATACCAACATTGTGTTTTCATCCATACACTTATTGCGATTACCATTTGGTCCTAGATTCTGCATGGATGGTCACACCAACATTGTGTTTTCATCCATACACTTCATATAATTCCAAGTTGGGCCTAGATTCTGCATGGATGGTCATACCAACATTGTGTTTTCATCCATACACTTCATATAGTTCCCAGTTTTGCATAGATTCTGCATGGATGGTCATATTAATATTGTGTTTTCATCCATACACTTTTTGTGATTCCCAGTTGGGCCTAGATTCTGCATGGATGGTCATATCAACATTGTGTTTTCATCCATACACTTATTGTGATTCCCAGTTGGGCCTAGATTCTGCATGGATGGTCATATCAACATTGTGTTTTCATCCATACACTTATTGTGATTCCCAGTTGGGCCTAGATTCTGCATGGATGGTCATATTAACATTGTGTTTGTATCCATACACTACATGTGATTCCCAGTTGGGCCTAGATTCTGCATGGATGGTCATATCAACATTGTGTTTTTATCCATACACTTATTGTGATTCCCAGTTGGGCCTAGATTCTGCATGGATGGTCATATCAACATTGTGTTTTCATCCATACACTTTTTGTGATTCCCAGTTGGGCCTAAATTCTGCATGGATGGTCATACCAATAATGTGTGTATATCCATACACTTATTGTGATTCCCAGTTAGGCCTGGATTCTCCATGGATGGCCATATCAACTTTGTGTTTTTCATCCATACACTTATTGTGATTCCCAGTTGGGCCTAGATTCTGCATGGATGGTCACACCAACATTGTGTTTTCATCCATACACTTCATATAATTCACAGTTGGTCCTAGATTCTGCATGGATGGTCACACCAACATTGTGTTTTCATCCATACACTTCATATAATTCCCAGTTGGTCCTAGATTCTGCATGGATGGTCACACCAACATTGTGTTTTTCATCCATACACTTCATATGATTCCCAGTTGGGCCTGGATTCTCCATGGATGGTCACACCAACATTGTGTTTTTCATCCATACACTTCATATGATTCCCAGTTAGGCCTGGATTCTCCATGGATGGTCACGCCAACATTGTGTTTTTCATCCATACACTTCATATGATTCCCAGTTGGGCCTGGATTCTCCATGGATGGTCATATCAACATTGTGTTTTTCATCCATACACTTCATATGATTCCCAGTTGGGCCTAGATTCTGCATGGATGGTCACACCAACATTGTGTTTCTCATCCATACACTTCATATGATTCCCAGTTGGGCCTGGATTCTCCATGGATGGTCACACCAACATTGTGTTTTTCATCCATACACTTCATATGATTCCCAGTTAGGCCTGGATTCTCCATGGATGGTCACACCAACATTGTGTTTTTCATCCATACACTTCATATGATTCCCAGTTGGGCCTGGATTCTCCATGGATGGTCATACCAACATTGTGTTTTTCATCCATACACTTCATATAATTCCCAGTTGGGACTTGGATTCTCCATAGATGGTCAAATCAACATTGTGTTTTTCATCCATACACTTCATATGATTCCCAGTTGGGCCTGGATTCTCCATGGATGGTCATACCAACATTGTGTTTTCATCCATACACTTCATATGATTCCCAGTTGGGCCTGGATTCTCCATGGATGGTCATACCAACATTGTGTTTTTCATCCATACACTTCATATAATTCCCAGTTGGGACTTGGATTCTCCATGGATGGTCAAATCAACATTGTGTTTTTCATCCATACACTTCATATGATTCCCAGTTGGGCCTGGATTCTCCATGGATGGTCATACCAACATTGTGTTTTCATCCATACACTTCATATGATTCCCAGTTGGGCCTGGATTCTGCATGGATGGTCATACCAACATTGTGTTTTCATCCATGCAATTCATGTGATACCCATTAAGGCCTAGATTCTATTAGTGTCAGTCTTACAGTCTTACATCGAATATGACTGTCATGACAACTTTTAAAATCGTGTCACTACTTCCCCTGAATGGATGATCTTTACGTCACAAGGTTTTCAAGAAATGACTTATAAAGATGTTTAGATCGTCCTAAAAGAAAATGGTGCCTATCTCACATCCAATATTTCAAGCCACTGCAGTAATTTGAAAACCTTATTATAGTTAAAAGGAAGAATTGGTCTTGATTTGAATTCATGGAAATTCCTTTCCCCAAGTATAGAGTCAGTCCCTTCAAAGGGAGCCTTATTTATCTAAAGTGTGTCTAGTAATTGACATGCCTTGATTTGGAGGTCATATACATTATTTATTGGGTTACACTAGCATATGAAAAAATAATGAAAGCTAAAAGTTGTTCACTTGATGTATTCTTTTAATGAACACATGTACATCTCTGGTCTTTCTGCCTCTGAATTCATTCATTGCAATTGTGAACACAGTTTGCCAATCAGCAGCAAATCTAGTCCATATACATGCATGTATGACCATTATTAGCTGACCTCCAGTCAGAATGAAATGTGTTTCTGTATATATGGACTGAATTAGGGTAATACCAGACTTTTCTGTAGTTGAACTCCAGTCAGATTGAAATGTGTTTCTGTATATATGGACTGAATTAGGGCTATACCAGACTTCTCTGTAGTTAAACTCCAGTCAGAATGAAATGTGTATTCTGTATATATGGACTGAATTAGGGTTATACCAGACTTCTGTGTAGTTGAACTCCAGTCAGAATGAAATGTATATTCTGTATATATGGACTGAATTAGGGTAATACCAGACTTCAGTGTAGTTGAACTCCAGTCAGAATGAAATGTGTATTCTGTATATATGGACAGAATTACTGTAACACCAGACTTCTGTGTAGTTGAACTCCAGTCAGAATGAAATGTGTTTCTGTATATATGGACTGAATTAGGGTAATACCAGACTTTTATGTAGTTGAACTCCAGTCAGAATGAAATGTGTATTCTGTATATATGGACTGAATTAGGGTAATACCAGACTTCTGTGTAGTTGAACTCCAGTCAGAATAAAATGTGTTTCTGTATATATGGACTGAATTAGGGTAATACCAGACTTTTATGTAGTTGAACTCCAGTCAGAATGAAATGTGTATTCTGTATATATGGACTGAATTAGGGTAATACCAGACTTCTCTGTAGTTAAACTCCAGTCAGAATGAAATGTGTATTCTGTATATATGGACTGAATTAGGGTAATACCAGACTTCTGTGTAGTTGAACTCCAGTCAAAATGAAATGTGTTTCTGTATATATGGACTGAATTAGGGTAATACCAAACTTCTATGTAGTTGAACTCCAGTCAGAATGAAATGTGTTTCTGTATATATGGACTGAATTAGAGTAATACCAGACTTCTCTGTAGTTGAACTCCAGCCAAAATGAAATGTGTTTCTGTATATATGGACTGAATTAGGGTAATACCAGACTTTTCTGTAGTTGAACTCCAGTCAGAATGAAATGTGTTTCTGTATGTATGGACTGAATTAGGGTAATACCAGACTTCTATGTAGTTGAACTCCAGTCAGAATGAAATGTGTATTCTGTATATATGGACTGAATTAAGGTAATACCAGACTTCTGTGTAGTTGAACTCCAGTCAGAATAAAATGTGTTTCTGTATATATGGACTGAATTAGGGTAATACCAGACTTTTATGTAGTTGAACTCCAGTCAGAATGAAATGTGTTTCTGTATATATGGACTGAATTAGGGTAATACCAGACTTCTATGTAGTTGAACTCCAGTCAGAATGAAATGTGTATTCTGTATATAAGGACTGAATTAGAGTAATACCAGACTTCTATGTAGTTAAACTCCAGTCAGAATGAAATGTGTTTCTGTATATATGGACAAATTAGGGTAATATCAGACTTTTCTGTAGTTGAACTCCAGTCAGAATGAAATGTGTATTCTGTATATATGGACTGAATTAGGGTAATACCAGACTTCTCTGTATTTGAACTCCAGTCAGAATGAAATGTGTATTCTGTATATATTGACTGAATTAGGGTAATACCAGACTTCTGTGTAGTTGAACTCCAGTCAGAATGAAATGTGTTTCTGTATATATGGACTGAATTAGGGTAATACCAGACTTTTCTGTAGTTGAACACAAGTCAGAATGAAATGTGTTTCTGTATATATATATATGGATCTGAGTTAGGAAAATACCAGACTTTTCTGTAGTTGAACTCACGTCAGAATGAAATGTGTTTATGTATATATGGACTGAATTAGGTTAATACCAGACTTCTCTGTAGTTGAACTCCAGTCAGAATGAAATGTGTATTCTGTATATATGGACTGAATTAGGGTAATACCAGACGTCTGTGTAGTCGAACTCGTGTCAAAATAAAATTTGTTTCTGTAAATATGGACTGAATTAGTGTCATACCAGACTTTTCTGTAGTTGAACTCCGATCAGAATGAAATGTGTTTCTGTATATATGTATGGGTCTGAATTAGGGTAATACCAGACTTCTGTGTAGTTGAACTCCAGTCAGAATGAAATGTGTTTCTGTATATATGGACTGAATTAGGGTAATACCAGACTTCTATGTAGTTGAACTCCAGTCGGAATGAAATGTGTTTCTGTATATATGGACTGAATTAGGGTAATACAAGACTTCTCTGTAGTTGAACTCCAGTGAGAATGAAATGTATATTCTGTATATATATATATATATATATATATATATATATATATATATATATATATATATATATATATATATATAGACTGAATTAGGGTAATACCAGACTTCTGTGTAGTTTAACGCCAGTCAGAATGAAATGTGTTTCTGTCAATATGGACTGAATTAGGGTAATACCAGACTTTTCTGTACTTGAACTCCAGTCAGAATGAAATGTGTTTCTGTATATATGGACTGAATTAGGGAAATAGCAGACTTCTGTGTAGTTGAACTCCAGTCATAATGAAATGTGTTTCTGTATATATGGACTGAATTAGGGTAATACCAGACTTCTCTAGTTGAACTTCAGTCGGAATGAAATGTGTTTCTGTGTATATGGACTGAATTAGGGTAATACCAGACATCTCTGTAGTTGAACTCCAGTCGGAATGAAATGTGTTTCTGTATATATGGTCTGAATTAGGGTAATACAAGACTTCTCTGTAGTTGAACTCCAGTTAGAATGAAATGTGTGTTCTGTATATATGGACTGAATTAGGGTAATACCAGACTTTTCTGTAGTTGAACTCCAGTCAGAATGAAATGTGTTTCTGTATGTATGGACTGAATTAGGGTAATACCAGACTTCTGTGTAGTTGAACTCCAGTCAGAATAAAATGTGTATTCTGTATATATGGACTGAATTAGGGTAATACCAGACTTCTGTGTAGTTGAACTCCAGTCAGAATGAAATGTGTTTGTGTATATATGGACTGAATTAGGGTAATACAAGACTTCTCTGTAGTTGAACTCCAGTCAGAATGAAATGTGTATTCTGTATATATGGACTGAATTAGGGTAATACCAGACTTCTGTGTAGTTGAACGCCAGTCAGAATGAAATGTGTTTCTGTCAATATGGACTGAATTAGGGTAATACCAGACTTTTATGTAGTTGAACTCCAGTCAGAATGAAATGTGTATTCTGTATATATGGACTGAATTAGGTTACTACCAGACTTCTGTGTAGTTGAAATCCAGTCAGAATGAAATGTGTATTCTGTATATATGGACAGAATTAGGGTAATACCAGACTTCAGTGTAGTTGAACTCCAGTCAGAATAAAATGTGTTTCTGTATATATGGACTTAATTAGGGTAATACCAGACTTTTATGTAGTTGAACTCCAGTCAGAATGAAATGTGTTTCTGTATATATGGACTGAATTAGGGTAATACCAAACTTCTATGTAGTTGAACTCCAGTCAGAATGAAATGTGTTTCTGTATATATGGACTGAATTAGAGTAATACCAGACTTCTCTGTAGTTGAACTCCAGTCAAAATGAAATGTGTTTCTGTATATATGGACTGAATTAGGGTAATACCAGACTTTTCTGTAGTTGAACTCCAGTCAGAATGAAATGTGTTTCTGTATGTATGGACTGAATTAGGGTAATACCAGACTTCTATGTAGTTGAACTCCAGTCAGAATGAAATGTGTATTCTGTATATATGGACTGAATTAGGGTAATACCAGACTTCTGTGTAGTTGAACTCCAGTCAGAATAAAATGTGTTTCTGTATATATGGACTGAGTTAGGGTAATACCAGACTTTTATGTAGTTGAACTTCAGTCGGAATGAAATGTGTTTCTGTATATATGGACTGAATTAGGGTAATACCAGACTTCTCTGTAGTTGAACTCCAGTCGGAATGAAATGTGTTTCTGTATATATGGAATGAATTAGGGTAATACAAGACTTCTCTGTAGTTGAACTCCAGTTAGAATGAAATGTGTATTCTGTATATATGGACTGAATTAGGGTAATACCAGACTTCTCTGTAGTCGAACTCGAGTCAAAGTAAAATGTGTTTCTGTAAAGATGGACTGAATTAGGGTAATACCAGACTTTTCTGTAGTTGAACTCCAGTCAGAATGAAATGTGTTTCTGTATATATGTATGGATCTGAATTAGGGTAATACCAGACTTCTGTGTAGTTGAACTCCAGTCAGAATGAAATGTGTTTCTGTATATATGGACTGAATTAGGGTAATACAAGACTTCTCTGTAGTTGAACTCCAGTCAGAATGAAATGTGTTTCTGTCAATATGGACTGAATTAGGGTAATACCAGACTTTTATGTAGTTGAACTCCAGTCAGAATGAAATGTGTATTCTGTATATATGGACTGAATTAGGTTAATACCAGACTTCTATGTAGTTGAACTCCAGTCAGAATGAAATGTGTATTCTGTATATATGGACTGAATTAGGGTAATACCAGACTTCTGTGTAGTTGAACTCCAGTCAGAATAAAATGTGTTTCTGTATATATGGACTGAATTAGGGTAATACCAGACTTTTTTATAGTTGAACTCCAGTCAGAATGAAATGTGTTTCTGTATATATGGACTGAATTAGGGTAATACCAAACTTCTATGTAGTTGAACTCCAGTCAAAATGAAATGTGTTTCTGTATATATGGACTGAATTAGAGTAATACCAGACTTCTCTGTAGTTGAACTCCAGTCAAAATGAAATGTGTTTCTGTATATATGGACTGAATTAGGGTAATACCAGACTTTTCTGTAGTTGAACTCCAGTCAGAATGAAATGTGTTTCTGTATGTATGGACTGAATTAGGGTAATACCAGACTTCTGTGTAGTTGAACTCCAGTCAGAATAAAATGTGTATTCTGTATATATGGACTGAATTAGGGTAATACCAGACTTCTGTGTAGTTGAACTCCAGTCAAAATGAAATGTGTTTCTGTATATATGGACTGAATTAGGGTAATACCAGACTTTTTTGTAGTTGAACTCCAGTCAGAATGAAATGTGTTTCTGTATATATGGACTGAATTAGGGTAATACCAAACTTCTATGTAGTTGAACTCCAGTCAGAATGAAATGTGTTTCTGTATATATGGACTGAATTAGAGTAATACCAGACTTCTCTGTAGTTGAACTCCAGTCAGAATGAAATGTGTTTCTGTATGTATGGACTGAATTAGGGTAATACCAGACTTCTGAGTAATTGAACTCCAGTCAGAATAAAATGTGTATTCTGTATATATGGACTGAATTAGGGTAATACCAGACTTTTATGTAGTTGAACTCCAGTCAGAATGAAATGTGTTTCTGTATATAAGGACTGAATTAGAGTAATACCAGACTTCTATGTAGTTAAACTCCAGTCAGAATGAAATGTGTTTCTGTATATTTGGACTAAATTAGGGTAATATCAGACTTTTCTGTAGTTGAACTCCAGTCAGAATGAAATGTGTATTCTGTATATATGGACTGAATTAGGGTAATACCAGATTTCTCTGTATTTGAACTCCAGTCGGAATGAAATGTGTATTCTGTATATATTGACTGAATTAGGGTAATACCAGACTTCTGTGTAGTTGAACTCCAGTCAGAATAAAATGTGTTTCTGTATATATGGACTGAATTAGGGTAATACCAGACTTTTATGTAGTTGAACTCCAGTCAGAATGAAATGTGTTTCTGTATATATGGACTGAATTAGTGTCATACCAGACTTTTCTGTAGTTGAACTCCGGTCAGAATGAAATGTGTTTCTGTATATATGTATGGGTCTGAATTAGGGTAATACCAGACTTCTGTGTAGTTGAGCTCCAGTCAGAATGAAATATGTTTCTGTATATATGGACTGAATTAGGGTAATACCAGACTTCTATGTAGTTGAACTCCAGTCGGAATGAAATGTGTTTCTGTATATATGGACTGAATTAGGGTAATACAAGACTTCTGTGTAGTTGAACTCCAGTGAGAATGAAATGTGTATTCTGTATATATATATATATATATATATATATATATATATATATATATATATATATATATATATATATATATATATAGACTGAATTAGGGTAACACCAGACTTCTGTGTAGTTTAACGCCAGTCAGAATGAAATGTGTTTCTGTCAATATGGACTGAATTAGGGTAATACCAGACTTTTCTGTACTTGAACTCCAGTCAGAATGAAATGTTTTTCTATATATATGGACTGAATTAGGGTAATACCAGACTTCTGTGTAGTTGAACTCCAGTCGGAATGAAATGTGTTTCTGTATATATGGACAGAATTAGGGTAATACCAGACATCTCTGTAGTTGTACTCCAGTCGGAATGAAATGTGTTTCTGTATATATGGACAGAATTAGGGTAATACCAGACTTCTCTGTAGTTGAACTCCAGTCAGAATGAAATGTGTTTCTGTATATATGGACTGAATTAGGGTAATACCAGACTTATCAGTAGTTGAACTCCAGTCAGAATGAAATGTGTTTCTGTATATATGGACTGAATTTGGGTAATACCAGACTTCTCTGTAGTTGAACTCCAGTCGGAATGAAATGTGTTTCTGTATAGATGGACTGAATTAGGGTAATAGCAGACTTCTCTGTAGTTTAACTCCAGTCAGAATGAAATGTGTTTCTGTATATATGGACTGAATTAGGGTAATACCAGACTTCTCTAGTTGAACTTCAGTCGGAATTAAATGTGTTTCTGTATATATGGACTGAATTAAGGTAATACCAGACTTCTCTGTAGTTGAACTCCAGTCCAAATGAAATGTGTTTCTGTATATATGGAATGAATTAAGGTAATACAAGACTTCTCTGTAGTTGAACTCCAGTTAGAATGAAATGTGTTTCTGTATATATGGACTGAATTAGGGTAATACCAGACTTCTCTGTAGTTGAACTCCAGTCAGAATAAAAGGTGTGTCTGTATATATGGACTGAATTAAGGTAATACCCGACTTCTCTGGGTCCTGACCTCAATATAAAATAGTACTCAAATAAAAATCCTGTTTTTATGATTCTTTCGTTTGCAACCCTAAAGCAGTAAATTAATATATTTTTCTTCAATAATATAATTATTTATGTTTTGCAATTTGAATCAGTGCTGAAAGATTATGCACATATCTAACTAAAGTCGATAACGACCCAGCTCTCAATATCTAGTAGCCACTTGCGAAACTTTTTGTACCCATTCATTCTATGCTGTCTTCTTTCTTAAAGGGACAAATTTCACAAAAAAACAGAACTGGATATACAAAATTATCAAATAAATCACGTTATATTCACTGGACATTGTAGATTGTTATATTATTATGAAGTACGCTATTGCTTTGTTTTCTAGTAAATTTCTCTGTAGAACATATAAATCGACCGCTATTGGTAACAACTAGTCCTAACTAATCAAATTATCTACCATGCCCATAAATATATATATCTGTGTTTAAATGAAAGGTTCAATTATACTCTTTAATTAAAAACCATAACCAGTCACTACACCAATCACTAACTTATTCCTAGACCTGTCCTTTTCACATAATTATATTCATTTATAAAATCAATAAAAGGCACAGAAAAACCTCTTCTTTTCATCGATTAGATTTTGCACAATTATCGTTTTTAAAACCAGATTGTGTACCAATAATAATATCATATTTCGTTTCTAAAAAGACAGTCTTTCATTTAATATGCTAGTTAAAACTTTTCCTATGCAGCTAAGCAATGTTATTCGTCTATAAGTATTTGCATCGACTGGATTAATAATTGGCATGATAAGATCCTTGCTCCGATTGGATAAATAATGACCGCTGTCAATATCAAATTAAAAGGTTTCAGGATAAGGTTGGACAAAAGTGTAAAAGATTCAGTGATGTGTTCATTCAAAACTGTGTCAAGACCTGATGCTATTGCTTTTTAAATTTATCTACAGTTGAACTAAATTGTTCGGTTGTATATATACATTCCTACTCTGAAAATATAGGTTCACTTAAACTCTCCTTTACATCTTCGTCTTGTATGTTTTTTTCTCTAATTAACTAGAATAATGTTATGATAAAAATACAGCAAATTTCTTTGAATATTTGTCAAAATAACATATGTAAATCGGACACATTTTAAAACGTTTCGGACTTTTAAATAGGGCAGAACTCACATGGATTTCTCTTTCGTAAATCAATCAATTTTTACCCTATCGCTTTGTTGTAGAGTAACTTCAACGTAACGTTTTGTAGTATTATTTTTCTTTATTATGCAATTTCTTTGATTTTCATTGAATTTGAAGGAATTGTAATTAATCAAAACACTTTCGTATAGCGTCCATTTTTGTCTACATTTATCATTAGAACCAGGGAGAATTGTCTTTAATACGAACATTAAATTTCCCATCCCAAAAATTTACGGTTAATTCAAACTATCGATTTGCATTTTGGTAATAAAGTGCGTCAATGCTTTAGCGTTTTCATCGATTGAGGTTTAGTCTACGAGTCTAATAATACAACCATTAAAGGGTCCTTCCAATTCCCTAATGTCTCGCTGTATATCAGCCAAGAACCTGGTTTTAAAATCTAGATTACATTTGTGTGGTAGCATTGTAAATACCATATAATTCTGATAATTAACTGCAATTATTAAATAGAAAGACAAAGGACTATGATTTGAAAATTCTATAAAACTATGTATTCTGAAGTTTGTAATGTAGGATAAATTATTCTCAGAAGTCAAAACATATATTAAACAGTTGTTTTAAACTTTTGCTTATGTCGATAATATATACAAGAAGATAAAAGAATGGGGTATAATACTGAATTTTGAGGTATATATGTAGTCGTCCAAGGTTTGAGAATTCATTTCCAACCAAAGCTTTCCAAAACCATTTAATCAATCATCAATCCAAGCCTATAAATTCCCATTTTTATTCGTTTGCTTTTCAGTTCATGTATTTATCGTCTCATGGCACATATTATGTGAAGATTTGGATATGTCACTGAATATAATGCAAAACATTTCGTTTCGGTTAGTTGCTTTGCAAATGTTATGATATACATACATCAGCTGATATGTGTTTGAATGACCAGGTTTAAAACTAGAAAATCATTTTATAGAAATATTTATTCTTATATTTAGAAATCAATCTTTCAAACATTTTGCTAATGTTTCTCAAAAGTGATATAGTTTCTAGTTTATACAGAATAGGTTTGTCATCTTTCTTAACTATTGAAACAACACTGACTATTTCCATTGATTAAAAAAATATTGCAAATTTAATGATTTATTTAATAAATTGAAAATTTCGTTTCTCCATTATCAGTTAAGTAGGAAGCTGTTAGTATCACACAGACCAGAAGCTTTGTTATTTTATAGTTTGGAAAATATGTCTATAATCTCGCTTTCATTTTCCTGGATTTGATTCAGTGCATCTCGTTTTTATCTTGTTATCTCCAAGAAAAGCGACTCTCCTTCGTGATCATCAACAGAGTATATTGGGCAAAATACTATTAAGTATGTTTGCGTTTTAAAATTTAGATTTGACTAGTTCTGGTTCATTAATATGGACGTGAGGAATTGTTACATACTATTCCAATAATTACTTGGATGATGTGTTCTTCTGACTAGCTATTTGATTGCCTATATTCCTTGTTATATGACAAGGGCTCTTATATTTCTTGTCTTAAATCTGAGTTAAAGTATATATTGTCCCATGATCTAATTGTATCTAATCTTGTCCCCTGATCTAATTGCTTCTATATTGTCCCCTGATCTAACTGTATCGAATTGTGACCGTTGATCTAATTCCATCTAATCTTGTCCCCTGATCTAATTATATCTAATTTTGTCCCCTGATCTAATTGTATCTAATCTTGTTACCTGATCTAATTGTATCTAATCTTGTTACCTGATCTAATTGTATCTAATCTTGTATCTTTATCTAATTCCATCTAATCTTGTCCCCTGATCTAAGTCTATACAATTTTGTCCCCTGATCTAATTGTATCTAATATTGTCCCCTGATCTAATTGTATCTAACTGGAAGGGAATGTGTTATAGTGAAGTCAATTTTATAGCATTACATTTCTTCGATGCGAATTAAAGTATTCATTTGATATATAACTATCACTTCTGTATTGAATGGTTTATTATTGCCCTTCTAGCAGTGCCAGATTACGGGCTTGATTAAATTGTGAGATTGCAGTCTTTTGATCATTAATATGTTCAACAAATGTCCTCATTCGTATTAGGCCCTATCGGCTACCTTTACGTATATACGGACTAGGCCCTTAACTCTATATTTCACCAGCACAATACAATCTTCAAAACATTGTTTTGCTTTAAAACGCAAAACGCAACCTGGACAACGTACATATATATATATATATATATATATATATATATATATATATATATATATATATATATATATATATATATATATATATATATATATATATATATATATATATATACATAGTTTATAGTTTGAAAATGACGTAGCAATATAACAATATGTTAACATTGCACAAACAACAATTAGAACTATTAATGAGAGAGAGAGAGAGAGAGAGAGAGAGAGAGAGAGAGAGAGAGAGAGAGAGAGAGAGAGAGAGAGAGAGAGAATTCTAATTGTCAGTTGACTAAGTAATATTTTAATCCACAAGTATAAATAAAGTTTTTAAATAAAAAATAAAACTCTAAATAAAACCATTCGTCTTCTACGGAAAGGAAACTTAATCGGAAACAATTGCGAGCACAGATTCCCATACGCGGAAGTGTTGTGCAAGTCGTGAAGTCTTTCCAGCGGCAAATGTTCAAGATTTGGCAACTCAAGTCCTTTTCTTAAAAAATTTGGAAGACTGTTACCGCTTGGAAATGTCAAAAGCTTACAGTTTGCGCACAGCTTGGAGTTTGTGCAATTATGCTTGCAGCATGGAGTTTGTACGCTTTTGCTTACAGCTTGGGCACAGCATGGAGTTTGTACGCTTTTGCTAACATTTTGCGTTCAGTTTGGTTTGTACGCTTTTTTGAGTACAGTTTGCGTATTAAATTCCTCGTGCACATAACATGCTATTAAGCTTCAAAGGCTTGTAGGACACGTGGTTGCCATATTTTTTTTCCGGATTGCAGTTTTTCAAATTACAAGTAAAACATGTCATTTAGCAAGCAAGAATTACTTAAAATATTGAGAAAAAATGTTGGCTCTCTTTCAGTTTTACACGTGTACACGTGATCGGCTGAGTTAAGAAGTGTTCTAAGCTTTCTAGTGTCTAAATGTTGGAGTCTGAGTTACTTATTATTCTTACTCTGAACTTTGAATTTTCCGTTTCATCCAAATGAGATCTGAATTAAAGATACTTTATAATATCAGAAATAAGTACTTTGAACGAAAGAGCAGAACAAGGGATGCAACTCCGTAGGAATTCCTTTGACAGGCGGTACAAAGTACATGTGTTTTCTCAGTCGATATAGGTGTAAAATTATCGCACACTTACTGCTTGTCTCAGCGATTTATCCAAACAACGACAACAACAACCAAATTCAGTGAATATGCTCTACCCGTATACCGTGGTAAAGTCATCAGTGTTCAATGATGGTTTTGATGTTTGTAATTCAGACAAAAGTGGAAAGTAACAACATTTTTGTTTCTGTGTTTCAAGAGGAGCTGAAGAATTTAAGTGTTTAAACGGATAAGGATATCTGTTCAATGCCCTTTTCTGAAAAATACGATATATCAGTAGATTGAAGAAAAAAAGTATACTATTATTCATCCCCGTAAGTTAGAAAACGTTCGAGTTTATACCATTACTCGTCTCTGCAATATACAACTTTCGAGTTTATACCATTACTCGTCTCTGCAATATACAACTTTCGAGTTTATATTATGGCTCATTCTTGTAAGTTATAAAATTTCTAAGTTTAAAAACTGAAACTACCCCTTACTAAATCTCTGTCCCAATACATTTTGCACATATTTTGTGGTAATAACTTTTTAATTTTTTCATTATGTAGAGAATTTTCATATATAAAAACAATTCGGAACTTCTCAAAATGATCCTAACTTATAATCTTGGTTCCCTGATTAGGGCATACTATGGCAGATTTGAAGAAATACAACTTCGTTAATACGTACTTGGTTTAACAAAGTCAAGATTACCTACAGTTTAACAAAATAAAAATTACCTGTAATTAGCTGTGATATCAAATCGGATTGATTATATTATTGGTTTATATTTCATACATTGGAATTATATAAAGGATGTTTTATTGTTAATTGACTTTGCCTTTGTATATTGAATCGTTTTAGTCCTTATATATATTGTCCTATTCTTTGCTTAGAGTATTAATTTCATTAAAAATATTTAACAAAACCGTGATATTAAAGGGGTGAAGGATAACCTTGTGCTCTCTATCGTGTGATAATCTTATCATATCCAACCTGGTCACTAAGTAATTTAACGTAATAGTTAATTTTGTATTAATTTAATCTACATGACGTATGTGTGCAATATTGTCACTAAGTATTCCACGTAATAGTTAATTTTGTATTAATTTATTGTACATAACGTATGTTCACAGGTGGTTGATGGATTTTCGTTTCCTGCGAACAAGACAAAATATGCAAAACTGTTATCTTAGCATCAGAGAAATTTAGTCTTTTAAGCTGGAACCTTTAAAGCTAGCAGAAGTCGCCTCGAACATTCCGTTGTTTCCGCTGAACTTTCATAAACTTCTTTTGTAGCCACTCCAAACAAAAGCAAAAGAGTTATCGCCAAAGACTGGAGCAAAAATGTGTCTGGACAGAGTTTAGGATATTAGAAACCAGTGCAACTTAAAGGGCCCAACTTGTTACAGCTGTTTCAGCAGGGGTTAACACAGATGAGTTTAGGTGAAACAGATGGATATGCGTCAATAATAATAATAATAATAATAATAATAATAATAATAATAATAATAATAATAATAATAATACTACTACTACTACTACTACTACTACTACTACTACTAATAATAATAATAATAATAATAATAATAATAATAATAATAATAATAATAGACTTTATTTAACGAGGATAACACATTTAGGCATAAAAGATTCATCTGTCATGTGGTTCTCAATTTTTTTAAAAATAGAAAAAAATAATAATAAATGAGAATTTAAAAATATTACATATACTCAGATATCCTCGCACACTGATTAACACAAATTTTAAACCAGACACATATATGAACTATACATTGCTGTGTACATATACACACATTTCAGCTTAATCTAAGTCTAATAAACATGCATCGAATAAGACATGCACATTTTTTTGGACTCAGTGATAAGTACTCCATTCTATTTGTTATGTCGTTCCAGCTGGTCAAGAAAGACTAACTTTATCGATGTTTAAACGAAGCAAGACAGTTTGAATTACTTATTCTCAGAGATAAGACAGCAATGGGCAACAGTTCTACTAGATAATATTTAAATTGCTGGCAAACACAATCGTGCAAGGATTTAGTAATATACAGAGGTGTTTAAATTAGCTGAATAATTCTGATGCAAAAATGCACCTGGGAGAAAATAAAACCAATACAAAAAAAACCCAAGAACTAAAAAAATCCTCAACCAAACAAAAACACAAAAAACACAAGACAAACTGTCTATCACTCCAATGATTTGTGAAATCATGACCTTACACTTAACCGCACAGGACATATACGTCAAATAATAAAACCGATCCAAGATATCATCAGTGTCAAGCTGCAAAGATTGGTAGAAAGCTGAGGTAAACGAAGTGTCAAGACCCATAACTCCTGTAATCAATCCGGGACCAGAACTCGAATCATTCAGGATGCAATCAATATAAATACACACACCAAAGCTAGTTGTAATCTAGGGATTATCGTCATGCTAAGAAACCGAACTTGGGAGAAAGGGTTGTCAGGGATCATAACTTCTGTAAATGACCTAGGATACTGGTAGTCAAATTACTTCAAGATACGATCTATAGTAAAGACCAGTGTAATGGAAGTCCATCAATCCATGGAAAAGTTAAATTTCAGAAGCCATAGTTTTAAAGATAATAAATTAAGGTATTAACTCAAGTAGCTAATGTTGTCAAACGCTGATCGATATAAAGTTATGTTAAATTCGGTTAAAATCCAATAATTTTTAAAAAAGTAATTATGTGGCCATCAAAGTGATTAAGACAAGTTATAGTGATGATATATATATATATATATATATATATATATATATATATATATATATATATATATATATATATATATATATATATATATCTATATATATATATATCTATATATATATATATCTATATATATATATATATATCTATCTATATA
Organism: Potamilus streckersoni; assembly: GCA_016746295.1. Lineage (NCBI taxonomy): Eukaryota > Metazoa > Mollusca > Bivalvia > Unionida > Unionidae > Potamilus > Potamilus streckersoni. The sequence continues at coordinate 671,398 of JAEAOA010001892.1, read as the reverse complement.
TATATATATATATATATATATATATATATATATATATATATATATATATATATAAAGTTTCATCCTTTAAATTTAAGCAGCTGCAAAATTGTTGTTGATGGTGTTGTTGTTGTAGGATTTGATGATATTTCTTCACCTACGACAAACCATACACGGCGGTCACCATTACTGGTGGAGAAAGAAAACCCCAGGAAGAACCATCGACCCACGGGATGCTACTGAAAAGCTTTTTCATGTACCCACATTGGTCGAGTCCGAGAATGTAACCCACGCAGAAAGAGATGAGACAGCAGCAATCCGTAACAGGGAGCGCCTTCGACCACTCGACCACCCGGGGTCCCAGCTCCAACGTTAATGATCTTTCAAACGAATGTGTGAAAGAAAACTAAACGACTTGATTCTTGGTCTTGACTTTAAAGAAATGACTCTCAATAGGTACGGCAATACCTACCGCTGATAATAAACAAGTGTACAAAGTTTCATCTTTTTATCTCAAAAATATGTTTTAAATTGATAGCGATCGGGAATTGTGAGAAACAACATAAAAAACTGGGCCGTGGCCCTTTTCTTGAAAATCAGACCCTCATTGTGGAAATGACATACCAGAATACCAGGTTTCATCCATTGATTTTTAATGGCTCTAAATTCATTAAGTTGTAAAGGGTGTATGACAGATGAAAAAGTGAACGGATGAACTGAAAATTGAGTGTGATGGATGAAAAGTTGGATGGATGGACTGAAACGTGAGTGTGACGGATCAAAAAGTGAACAGATGGACTGAAAAGGAAGTGTGATGGATGAAAAGGTGGACGGATGGTCTGTAAAGGGAATACCGTGTATACAGCTTTTTAGGAAAAGGTGAAAGGAACAATAACATTTTGAAATAAGCTGGGTCGGTTTTGTTCAACTTCGTTTTGGTCATGACATGTATAATAAAGACACAAATCATACTTCTGATCAGAGTATGCTTTCATTTCTAAAATAACTTATTCTGAGCAAATTGTAAGTTACTTTGATCGACATTTACACTCCAGTACATTATTGTCCATGATGTAAACACGGATATTTTAAATATCACAATACGTTTAAGTATCAAAGCAAGAATGTTAATTACATCGATGATTGTGAAATACGTTGTTCGTACCGTATATTTATGTCAAAATCTAGTATTGTCAATGCAGTATATTTATGTCAATGACTATCAAAAGCCTTGTCTGTACTTTATATTTACGCCTATGGCTACGAAATGCATCGTTTTTACCGTATATTTATGCAAATGACTATCAAATACATTGTCCGTAACCTATATTTATGTCAATGACTATCAAATACATTGTATGCACCGTATATTTATGTCAGTCACTATCAAATACAATGTCCTTACTGTATATTTATGGCAATAATTGTGAAGTACATTATTTATGTACGCACTGGACACAAATTTTAATTTTGTATTTGTGTTTGTGTGTGTGTGGGTGATAGTGTGTGATTTAGATTCTTAATGTAGCTTTAACAATTTTAGTGATATTGCCACCATGTCTGCAGTATGGCAGCTTATAGTGATGTCTAGCACTGGGGCATCATGCCGCAGACATGTAGCATGCTGTCCCACCCAGTCATAGTATCCTGACACCAAGCCGGAGTTTCTAACCCGCAAACTCCTACATTCGAAGCGGACGCTCTGACCACTAAGGCCACCGCTGTTTTCTATAAGTTTAAAGCAATGATTAAAAGCCCTGAAACATAGACCACATTTACTGTTTTTTTTTTAATATCAATTCCTTGCCTACACGATTCATATAATTTAAGACAGTTAAATCAGCAAATTTCACAATAGGTATCAGAAGCAATGCATACAATTATTAGACTACATTATTCATATTACATATAAAGGAGTAAACTCAAACGTCCTAATCACAGAATAATGCATGACATTCTTGATTAAATGAGTCCTTTACCATTCAAGACGAATGCCTGCAGAGAGTTAACTGCTGATCCCAAGACAGAATTGATGCATAAATTTAAAACAAATAAATTCAAACAAATAATTACAAACTTATATCAACGAACAAGTTCTATGCGATTGGGAAAATACTTTGTGCCATCCTGGCACTCGATCTTTTTGTTCAGCTAGGTCTATTTGTTTTAGGTCCCTCAAACGTCCAGACTATATTCATGAGAAAAGATAATGCTTTTCATGGACTCAATTTCTTGCCTTCCGCAGAAAATTTGACTAAACTTCGAGGGAGAATACCTAAAACATTGGATTTCGTCTTGGAAACATACATGCCTTATTTAACTTAGCCAATCCGAATTAATTTTATTTAACTGCCAAAAATTAATCCACGCCTGTCCAGGTTTGAGTGACACTTTATTTCCACGACATCTTAATTCCTGTTTCTGGAAAATCTTATTTTATGACACTTATTTCCAATGACACAAAATTGACTCAGGATTATCTCAACTTGGGTATTTTCTCGCTGCTTAACCCTAATTAACCTTACATTTCTATGTCTCAAGCCATTAACACAATTAAAAGTTAATTATGCACCAACAGGAGCATCATATCCATTACTGGCCAGGTATTTATTGCAGCTTTGAGATTATGTTCATCATATTTTTCTTATTTTAATGGAAATGGGAGCGAAAGAAGAAGAAATAATATTGTTCATTCTGAATTCATTCTGACACAGATATTCACCTTTTATTAGTTGAACGTAGTTCTTGGCCTAACTGGAAATTTTGGGTGCTGTTCTATAACCATTAACATGTATTCGATTTTTTTGTTGCAACTATCCATCCGAATAAAGAGAATATTTGACTCGTACAGCATAATTTTCCAACACAGAATGTATATGTCACATAATTTGATTGGGGTTCAGTTTGAGAAATGTTTAACAGCAAAAGTATGTCAACTTCAGGAAGAATTCCACTTGTAAGATGTTCACATGAAGGGATGATTATGAATGTTGATATTCCATATTTACGGCAATGAGCTTGTTAGCGGATATTTGCATTATTTGGTCTCAAGTAGTAGTATAATGTCTGTCAGTCTGTCCACATTGATTTAATTTTAATTAAATATTGATTGTTGATCACAAACTTAATATTAAAATAGAGACGGGAGATATTGTTGAATGCTCCTCGCTTTAAATGTCATCAAGATACTTCCAGACGAAAAATATTGATCGCTTTGGAAGTTTACAGTGGTAGCCATGTACTAAACTGAGTCAGTAAAAGATAACGTCTACCTTATCACAACCAATAACATGTTAGTACAATTTTTTTTCAGCACGTGTTTCTTTTATTGTAACATCACAGTGCGCGACATTCAATCCGGTTTGTACTGGATCACTCTAATTGATATTTAAATGTATGTGTAATTAAATTCTAAAACGTGACATCATTGCTGAGGTAGTCGTACCAAACACATACATGGCCTGGGCGACTTTTCCTATAGCCATAGACAAATTTCATTTTGAGTTGGAATTGGATCACATAATAAGAGTTATTTTGCAGCATCAACTTGCTGTTGTAGTATATCATTCTTACAATTTAGAGACAGGTTTACAGCCACAATTCTTCTGTGAACAGAATTGAGTTTATTTAACCCTATAAGTTAACATTTAAAACACTATTTTATATAGGGTTTATAAATTTTTTAGCGCAGAATACTGCGCTAAAATTTCATAGGTTTACTTGACCAATCAGAAACTCTTCAAGTGATATGTTAACATTTCATATAAAAAAATGAAACTGTACTTTAAATATGACCATGATTATACCTGTTATTACATTAAATTAATGTGCGGCAATATTCCTGGAAGAGGGCTAGGAAATAACCGTACCCATTAATCGACGTCGGATTTCACGCAGCACAGATGACCTGTTATATCATTATATATGCTCTTTATATCCGAGCCACACCCAAATTGCAAATGAATCTGCGCCTCGCATTGTGTGTGGATTTGTTGCAAATAAATACATTTGTTTAGTTATTCAGTTGCACAGAAAAGATTAACTTTCCGAGTAGTGGACTTTTGGCTAAATTCATTTTATTTACTCAGGGTGATATAAATGTGTATGGTGATGGATTTTTAACTCGTTTACTCTAAAGCATTTTTGTCCGTGTTTCATATGACTTTTTCCATCCCATTTGAGATAACATGACATTTATTTTAGTGTGTTTGACCACAGTGCATTGCCGATCGAAAAGTTGGAATTCCCGAAAAGGCCTGAGGTTGGAATATGAAAGCTTGATGCTATGAGGCAATGTAAGCTTCGATGACTTTGCATCGAATCCTTCATGCATGGCATTGATAGGAAAATGACTTATCATCTCAGAATTTGCAAGCGAGTATAACACTGTTTTTTTAAAATTTATTTCAGCACACCACAAGTTAGTAGATAAATTCGTAAGAGTAATAACTTTACCTAAATTTTCACTGAATAGTATAGCTGGCATATGGATACACAGTTTGAAGTTTTAAACTGTTTACATACATAGTTTAATGTATGCAGTGTAGAAAATATCCTGCAACTTGTTTTACGGGATTCATATAGCGGTATTTTGTGGTGCACGAGGCTTGGCACGAAGTGTTCATATATAAAGAGCTGAATAGTACAACTAAGCATTCTTGCTACATAATTGCAAGATATTGATTTAATATAGACTACATTTACATTTTTTGAGCCGTGTAGAGACGAACAAGGAGCTAACTGAGAGTATACCTTCGCATTTGTTATATTTTATTTCTTGCATTTTTAGTACATTAATATCATACAAATTTGTAGTTCTTAATGATGATAGTTTGAATATCGAAGGAATGTCATTGCACATGTAATAATACAACGTGTTTCATGTAGAATATTTATTACCTTTAACTCAGATGGTAAGATGTTTTTTTTAGGTATCATTAATACATATATTACGTATTATTAATAACTAAATTATGTGTAATTCATACCTATCATTAATTCCTATAGTGAGCTGGAGTAACTAATTTAGGTAATAAATGTCACCGACTTGTATCGTAAATATCGTATTTATGTGTTCGTCGAGTAATGCATAACGATGAAATTGCAATAAAGGATTATTTATTTATCAATTATATTAATGTTATGAATTAGTGTAGGAATCATGTTAGATCCTAGTTAAACTTTAGAATTTATTCGTAGATGACTTTCTAGCTTGGTTATCAGGATACATGATTGTCGCCTGTGTAAACCCGGACAATAAATAAATAAATATATATATATATATATATATATATATATATATATATATATATATATATATATATATATATATATATATATATATATATATATGTTGTATTACACCGTATTGAACAGGACAAGTAAGACATATTGATCAGTCCCGTGCGGACATATATTTGTTCCCTGTTTTGAATCAGATATCTATCCTCTGTGGGCAGACATATTCCAGTCATGTGTGAACATGCAATTGTTCCCTGTGTGGGTGCCCATAATATCCCGTGTTGCTTACTTAATTAGTCCTATGTAGACCAGTATTACTCTGCCTGAGAACACACACCTGTCTGGTGTAGACAACCGTTATGAGACATAATGCAGACATATTTTCGGTGTGCGTGTGGTCTAGAATTTCCAAAAAAAACTGTATAATTATAGAATTCTTGACCTTTTTACTTTGAATTTAGTTTGAATCATGTGGTGTATTAACGAAACATGTCTATTGATTAACTCCATAACCTTGTTATGGGTAAAGTTATTCCCTGAATATTGAGTGTAAAACTATCAAAACACAGCTGTTATAGTTAATAAAGATCTTTAGCTCTCTTTGTTCCCCGTTATCTCATCATATGTGTCGGAAATCGTAGCTTTATAAAGACGGACTACCTTATCGAAATGATTTGTGAATACAAATCTGACCTTTTTTGTTTTGACACTTGACATTTCTTGTATGTAATAGTCCTATTGTTTGAGAGGACTTGGTCCAAACAGTATATATTTATTATTGCTTGCTTGAGAGGACTTGGTCCAAACAGTATCTATTTATTATTGACATTATCCATAAGTCACAAAAATAACTATAGAGGATTGGCAATCGAAATTATAACTGGGTATCTGTGTCCAGGTCAAGATTTCCTGGGTACGTTCAGGGTCGGATCGGCAGGGTGTGGGGTAGCGGGTTAGTCCAGCTATCCCGACTCCAACTCCCTGCATGCATCATCACCACCAGCACCGTCATTACCACCACCACCACCACCACCATCATCATCATCATCATCATCATCATCATCATCATCATCATCATCATCATCATCATCATCATCATCATCATCATCATCATCATCATCAATCCCTTAATTCAAGAGGTAGTTGGTGCACCACAGTTGACTTTGTAAACAATTTCCTCTATCTTTCCCTGTTCTCTACTGCCCTTTGGAAATCTCCAAATCCCAAATCTGTCCACTTCTTAATATTGTCTTCCCACCTTTTTCTGTCCGCCTCTTCTTTTGCACCCTCGCACTGTGTATTGCTTTTGTTAGTCCAGATGATCTTGAGACATCACCGTACTACTTCTGTTTGTACACTTTTTACAGTGATCAAGAGGTCTTCATAGGATCCAACGGCTCCTTGGATTCAGTTGTGAACTTCTTCGTTAGTTACACGGTAAATGTAAGAGATGCCCAGGATCTTGCTGTAACATTTCATTTCAATGTTTGATTCCTTCTGTGAAGATCTCATGTGAGCGTCCATGTTTCACAAGCATACAGAAAGATGGATATGATAATCGAGCTCATCAGCCTTACTTTGGAACCAAAAGCAATGCTAATATCTTTCCATATTAGTCTCAGCCTTGTTACTGCTGATGTTGTCAGAGTAATCCAAAGTGACATACATACACTGAACGAAATTAAAAAGTTAAGATGCGATTGTGATTGTGCAAGATAAAATTAAAGACGCGTTCTTCAAACGTATGCAGGATAGCCTCAACATTTCATCTCCAGAGGATCGACAATCATCAATTCTGCAAGAAATACACAGACAGAAATTGCCGACAAAAACCAGGATGGAGTCAACAGATCTGGTAATATTTTTATATTGCCATAAGAATGGGCGACATGGAGGACCTTTCAAAATAAGGCGTGGAAAAAGAGACTCAAATGCTGACCGAAGAACCCAAGCAACCGGCATAAGCGAGTCAAGGATGAAAATAGAATGGCCGAATATGATATTAAGCAGTTGGCAGCAATTTTCATAATCTTGATCATATTCTTGGAACAACTTTGAATATTGAGTAAAACTAATAACTCTCACAACGATTGTTCATGCACTTGGGAAAGACAGATTTGGACTCGAGAGACAGTGATAAAAATGAACCTCATTATCAAAGCTGCTGAAAAAGAATCTATGGGCCCCAAAACAAAGTCTATCATTCGTCTCCCTTCCACAGAGTGTTTATGGATGACATTACGATAACAACACAGACATACATCCATTTTAGATGAATTATCATAGCTTTAGATGCGACAGCTAGATGGGCAAGAAAGAAGATTAAACCAAAAAAATCCAAAAATTTGGTAGTAAAGAAGTGGTTTGTTATAAACCAGCTCAGACTGACGATCTAAGGCAAAGACTTTCCTAAAGTACTCGACAATTCGATCAAATGCCTTGCAAAATGGTTCGAATTCCTAATAGATAGGGATAGTTCAAGTAGACACAGGCAGGGAACAGAGGAAGGTATGTGGAAGATATACAAATCGGGATTCCATGGATGTTTAAGGCTTGGCTCTACCAACATGACCTGCTTGCGAGGCTGATTTGGGCATAATTGAGAAGATAGAACATGTGAAAACAAGAATTTACGAAGATGGCTTGGTCTCCCTCCTTGATGTACCAGTATCAGGTTATATTGCGGAACCAAAAAACTATTGATGTACCTGACATCCTTGGAATACAAGAATTCAAAAGCAAGACTTCTCCATTAGGGATTCAAAAGATGAGTAAATCACCAGTTTTTGCATAAGAATACGGGCTGGATGAAAATAGCCAGTGAACCTGGTGATGAACCTTGCAAGGAGCAGGCTATTGAACAAGGACATTGTAGATTTAACAAACATTGGGAGGCAAGGACTGTGGTTACAAGCAAAGTAAACTTGGAAGTATACGAACACATCTGACAGGAGAAGATTGTCCAAGAAACGATCCGTTAAGCAGAGAGGAGGAATCAAGATCAGCAAAGGCAATTCAAATTGGGATGCAAGAAAGTTTTGCAACGGTCAGAAAGAAAATCTACAATTTAAAATTTAATTTTATATGGCGATATGAACCATTGCAGCTGCAGTTTCTGCTACGATCGCTGTATGGCCCCCTTTCGTCACCAGCCAGCCTAGTGAGGAGGAAACTCTTACAATACCCATTTAGTTATCTGTGTCAAGGAAGAGTAGCACTCGTTCACATTCTTTCAAGATGCCATATCGCACTGGCCTAAGTACGCTCCAGGTGGAGACATGACAAAATAATGTTGGAGATTGATGACATCTTTGAAAGAGAATTCGGAGAGAGAGAGAGAGAGAGAGAGAGAGAGAGAGAGAGAGAGAGAGAGAGAGAGAGAGAGAGAGAGAGAGAGAGAGAGAGAGAGAGAGAGAGAGAGAGAGAGAGAGTAACAAAGAAGACACGTCACCATTTGTTTAAAAATTTTTTTTTTTTAAAGCGGGACAGCAGCAACAGACCGCAGAGGTAGAGAACCCAGAACTGTTAGAGGTAGCAAAGTCATAGGTGTTATCTGTCGAAATGTGCAGGAAACGGGTATTGTCTTAACGTCATTTAGACATTCATCATCATGTCATTGCCATCTGATCAACAGCTGAAAAACAAATGTAACTTAATGTGCAGTAGAAAGCTAGGACAAAAGAAGTTCATGAAATAAAGAAGACGCAGTACCAAGAACCGGTAACGTCTTGCATGTGCAGAGGACAGAAAACATTGGTGTTTCCTGTGGAAGGTGTAAAGATGCTCAGGCCCAGTCAGTCTGGAGGATGAGCACTGCACGGGGAATACAATAAAGGGTACGAAATGCAGCTGCACAATCACTGGGCAGGGCCAAAAAAAGAGCGTCTAGTTGAATCTGGTTCAGACGTAAAGACAAAATATTAGAGCACCACTAACCAACTGTATATCTTAAATAGTCTTCTTAATTAATATCAGGCTTGCTGCATTTCATTGTAGACGCGTTCAAAATTTAGTTTTGCGTCTTTGTCAGATACTTTTTTTTGGATTGTCTGTTACGTTAGTTCAACTTACCGCGTTTATCGGCCTTGTTTTCTCTTATACCATATAAGGACATTTCATCCTTATTTTTGAAACGTGAACAGTTTGCAGTAAATATGGTATACATTGAATAACCTGTAGTAGAAGTTACACATATAGCATAGCAAACCGCACTCAGAAAACGATTTACCGCTAGAATATCCTGTTATATGCCACGACAGAAAAGGTACGATTAGTGTAAACAGACCAATGTAGTAGACCCGACATCGGCTAGATTACTTTATCAGGCAAACGTCCTGATAAATGACTCTACTTATCAGCAGATTATAACAAAAGTCATCTTTTTGTCTTTGACAATAATGTTTTTTGTTTTGCTTTATTGTATGGTAAAGAACAACGTTGTAGCTTCAAGGACGTTGAGGCTACGAAATCTTAGTCATAAAGAGCGGTAAAATGTAGTGGAAGACGATAATCTTCACCCGTCATTGCAGTGATATTCCATTGCAACACACAGGCCATTTAATCCAACGTTTAGACATATGTCCTAAATGAGTACATCATCCAAACTTTGCTACATCCGCCATACAGTTTTGAATCAGATCCAAGGGCTCTTTGTTTGAATTCCGTTATCAATGATTCTGTGAGGGAAGACAACTTGATTATCGTCATTTAGTTGGAAATGCACGAAACAGTATCTGAAAAACATACCACAAAGTAAATACTAAGTTAATATATTACTTGGTTTGCCAGGTGAGAAACTGTTAATTTGCATGAGTACCTAGAGAGGGCGTAAAAGCGTCCTGTTTATTGAAAGAGAACTTTGCTGAACATCACTCTAATATTTAGAAACTTTTAAGCACATCTCGTTAATAATGAGATTTCTCCGTTATCAAGTTTACAGATGTAATTGTTTAATAATTTACCCTTCGCCGAACAAGAGGTACACATTACAGGCGAATCACGTGGCAGTGTTCTATCGCATCTACTTGCACTCGGACACTCATCAACCTCTGGTTCAAATAGAGAAAAGTACGCTGTGTATTCTTTGGTGGTGGAGGAGGCTTAGGGTTGGTGGTGGCCGATGTGTTTGCGCACTATAGATCAATGCAAAATGAATAGAATCCTTCATTGGCATGGCTGTACGATAGAAACATTCACAGTTGTACTAACTGTGCTTCAGCCACGAGGCCTTGTTGAGTGTCTGACGTCAAAAAGTGTTCCCAAAGATGCAATTAAATTATGCGCCACCGATGCAGAATAAAGTGAACGTGGAAGTGGGGTGGTGGTGGTGGATAGAAACGTTATGCTTACTCGTAATTAAATATGTGAAATATAAAGTTTGAAGTCAGACTCTCTCAGTAATTATTTCACATAGAAAGGCCATGATAAACGATACTAGATGTTTAAGTCTCTGAATATTATTTACGCTATGACATTGGCCACATGCTGCCTAAGGGTGTTACAGCCTGCGTTGCCAACCGCATAATCCTTCCTGAGTTTTTGAAGGGTCAGTTGTCCGGTGGCTTGCATTTTTAATGGCCCTGTCGCCACTCCATTCATCTGTCTCACGCACCCCAAAACTGATTACATGTCAACTGTAATTGCCAATAAGATCTATCAACTACAGACCCATTAGACAGAGACAAGTGATAGTATTTTAGGTAAATTATATGCATCTATGAAAATCTCTGTCTGTCTGTCTGTCTCTATCTATCTATCTATCTATCTATCTATCTATCTATCTATCTATCTATATATATATATATATATATATATATATATATATATATATATATATATATATATATATATATATATATATATATATGTGTGTGTGTGTGTGTGTGTGTGTGTGTGTGTGTGTGTGTGTGTGTGTGTGTGTGTGTGTGTGTGTCCAATGAACTAATAACGAACCGAACAGTGCAAATTTTATCTACTGTTGTACTGGGTGTGGAGAATGCTTTAAGAATTGTTCTTACATGCCGTAACTATACAGTTGAAATAGCAGTCCGGTTTATTTTAAATATTGAAGATATTTTAACATCTACACCATGTCTGTTTAACACTTCTAGATGAATGCCAGATAATGATTACATTTTTAATAGAAAAAATACTCTTCTTATTTGTCATGTTATAAGTAATTTAGCACCAGAGTTTTGTACCTCAAACTATGTTACCTTCTTGAAATAAATTACTACTACTGCTACTACTACTACTACTACTACTACTACTACTCTTACTACTACTACTAATACTACTACTACAACAACAACTAGTACTATTACTGCTTCTACTATTATTATTATTATTATTTTTATTTTTATTATTATTATTATTATTATTATTATTATTATTATTATTATTATTATTATTATTATTATTATTATTATTATTATTATTATTATTATTATTATTATTATTATTATTATTATTATTATTATTATTATTATTATTATTATTATTATTATTATTATTATTATTATTCACTGTCAAGATTCGTAAGTAATGTTTGATGAGCAAAAACCTAATTTTCTATTTATAAACAGGCCATTAGTGTAGCTTAATTGTATATATGTAGATTCATTAAGTTGTAGAAACTGGATGTTTACGAGAAGGTATACAAAGTTGTTTTGCAATCTTATATCAAATATTTAAACTCCGTGCATAAATAAATAGCCAGATAAATAGAAGGACAAACAAAATTAGATTCACCGTTGGTTTGAAAAATTGTTTGGCCTCAAACACGAACTATTTGGCTCGGTATATCATAATAGTAGACCCAAGTGTTGATTAACAGCATTTTGCAGTTACTGCTAACACACTTTTATAATAATAATATGATTTACAACCCAATAAGGAAAAAATTCTAAATGTTTTATATTTGCACTCTTTCGACATGAGTAGCAGACCCAGGACGTTTATCCTTAAACTAAAATAAGCTATTAAGTTATTGGAACACCAGCAACTTTTAGTTAAAATTAAAATTGACGGCACAGTTGTTAGAATTAAACCTGCTGAAGATTTTATTGTATTTTGTGAGCACGCTTATAGGGAAAATTACTTGATGATTCCCAGACGCCCAATATTGTTCTGGAGATGAACCAGGAGCTGGTAATATCACGTGGACTTTATACTGGACAAATGTGGTAATCGTGCGTTGTTTTTTTTAGCAAGAAGCCTTGAGCGAGGTTTTGATGTATACTGATTTGAGTTGGCAGACAGAGGCATTATTTGCCAAGAAGGTTTCAATCATTGTCTTTAAGGCTATGACACGAAGAGTCTTGACGGTACATCTTGACGAAACGTAGACATCATTGTAAATTCTCGGTATAACAACTGCTAAATTATCTCCCATCAACACTTCATGTTAATTACTACATGTGGCACAGTTGAGGTTTTCCAGCGTATTTGTAAAATCTACGTCACTTATGATCTATTAATCTTCTGGAGTAATGAATGACCGGTAGTGTTTTACTGTCTAGACCGGATTTCCCACACCTCCTGGCCCAAGTTACATGCATTTTATTATCTTGTCAGAGTTTTCTTTCTTAGCATTTAAGTCACACTGATGATGTGTCGTCTTTGTTGGATGGCTTAAAATGGCATATTCATCTCTAGCTGCACCATAATTCAATTCCAAAACTGGTAGGTTTAATTTGGTTGTAGAATTCTAATCTAGTTAATACCCTGGATGTTATAGAATTATCTTACCTCGGGTACAGATAAATTACATGAGGTAAATATGATTTTGGAATAATGCATTTGTGTTCAGTTGATCTTGCCCGTCGTGGTGGTAAACTTTAATTTCCCATTCGTTCGAATATAATGAGTTACATAAATAAGTTTGTTTCTGGAAAATCTTTCATTCATATACAATCCCAACAGGTAGAGCTTTTTTAATCTGGAGTACAAATCTAGTTTAGTTTCATAGTGTAAAAAATATATATCAAGATTATACATACTTTTTCAACATATTAAAAACGTATGTTGAAGAAATTTAGCAAAGAAAAATGATGACGTTTGAATATTTATTTTAATTGCTTATGCATTTATTGTACAATAAACTAGTTTAGTTTATAATGTTATTCATCGCATATAATAAAGTTTCATGCTTACATGAGTTGGCATTAAATATTTAAAATGCATATTTTCTTGCTTTTATATCCACATGCAAACATCACACTCACATTTATATTGCCTTTTGTCATTGTGTAAATGACAAGGCATTCAGTATCCAATGTTATTACAGTCTATATTCATCAGCACCCTAGCAGATTGTTGCATCTTAAAATTTTTTTTTTCTTTCAATAAATGACTAAATACCTGCAAAAAGTGGCGAGAACCGATGAGTGTTTATATTAGTAGATTGCATTATTGCTGTTCTGAAATAACTAAACAATCTTCATGGAAAGATAAGAGCGCTTTCGTTTCTAGTCGTCGTGCTGTTTGAGTGGTAACTTAGGTGGTGCTGGTTTCTTAGAAAAAATCATGATAGCTGTTTTCACTTCCAAAGGCTCTTCAAACATTGTTGGGTCAATGTTTTCAATGTTTTCATGCACCAAATCTATCTGATATGTCTGAGTTAGTGAAATGTCTGCTATTTCTGTGATTTCGAACACATCACCTGGATGGAAACTATTGCTGGCCTTGACCTAATGTATTCGCTACATTTTTATCCACATAGTTAGCAATGTAGCCAAAGAAAGATTCGTCATTTAGCAGGACAAATTAGAAAATGTAATTAGTTTGCTTTCAGCACATTTGTGTCATCCTATCTTATAAAGATATACATTGTCTATCTGCATATGTAGTGTTTATAATTTTTTTGCACATCCCTTTATTTGTTATGTATGTCTATATTATGTGTTTAATTATTGTGTATATGGTTGTATATTTGTTAAGGTCATTTTGTAAATAACATATTACGTAGCACATATGTGTCTGATATTGTAGATTATATTTTAAGATAATTACAAATATGTAATTTTATTGTGTTTATTAAAAAAAAATTTAATTTTATTTTTTATCATTACATTATATTGTAATGATTATTTTCAGGGGATCTGATATTTTTTAAATAGATTTATGTTTATATAAAACGTAGTATGATTCACATTAGTAAGAATTTTGCATGCATTAGATTGTCGATTGAGTAAACAATACGCGAAAACGATTGGTTTTTGTCAAGGTCTTTTTCCTGGCCCACGTGAAATTGCATTGTCTACTGCTCTATTTGATGATAAAATAACCACTTTTTCAATGGTGAGGGCATGAAGATGGCGTCTTAGTTCACTTTAAAAATACTCAGATCCCCGTGAAATATTCAGTCGTACAATATATCTTCAAGAAGAAGGATAATTATCGCTTGCAGGTAAACATGTTTACATTTGCTTGATATAAGGGCCTTATATTTCCCTAGAACTTTCTGGTGTTGATCATAATTTTTACTAAAATGTCAGCAGGAGAACCGACATTGGTTACAACTTAGAATGTTCTATAAACGAACTTTAAACCACATTCTAGTTTTCTTATTGTGTCATACGATTTTAAAGTAAGGTTGTTTGCATTAGAATTATTCATCCATATCTTTAACTCAGTTGTGTTCATATTTAATTTGAATGGAACGTTTTATTTAAATTATTCATTGAAATTACGAAGTGCTCATTGACTACAGGACTAAATTACTATTTTGGAATTGTGAATTCATTCAAGGACATTCTGGACTATATAATTGCAATACATCAGATTCTTAGCACTTCAAACTATTCAAGGCTACTTTATTTCAATACTCGACGTCATTTGGAACTATGTATAATTTTTGCACTTGTGATATGACTTTTATGATAATTTAATATTTAATTCATAATGCTGTAAGTTCTTTTTAAATGTTAACGTTGAATTCTAGGGAAATAAATTATTTGTTGCATTTGACAAAATGTGTTGGTGTTTTCTTTTTCCTGATATTTAGTTAAAAATCAAAGAGTTTTATCGTATGTATGTATGTATGTATGTATGTATGTATGTATGTATGTATGTATGTATGTATGTATGTATGTATGTATGTATGTATGTATGTATGTATGTATGTGTGTGTGTGTGTGTGTGTGTGTGTGTGTGTGTGTGTGTGTGTGTGCGTGCGTGCGTGCGTGCGTGCGTATGTATGTATGTATGTATGTATGTATGTATGTATGTATGTATGTATGTATGTATGTATGTATGTATGTATGTATGTATGTATGTATGTATGTATGTATGTATGTATGTATGTGTGTTTGTGTGTGTGTGCGTACGTGCGTGCATGCATGCATGTATGTATGTATTTATGCATGTACGTATGTACGTTCGTATGTATGTATGTATGTATGTATGTATGTATGTATGTATGTATGTATGTATGTATGTATGTATGTATGTATGTATGTATGTATGTATGTATGTATGTATGTATGTATGTATGTATGTCTGTCTGTCTGTCTGTCTGTCTGTCTGTCTGTCTGTCTGTATGTATGTATGTATGTATGTATGTATGTATGTATGTATGTATGTATGTATGTATGTATGTATGTATGTATGTATGTATGTATGTATGTATGTATGTATGTGTCACGTTTGCTATGTACTTAGCTAAAGTCATGTATAAGCTATAATCTATCTGTTTTGGGAATAATACCCAGGCCTTGTTTTTGATCTTGAAAGATTGCGGCGCGGTTAGGGTTGAACTCTTACGTAAGTTTACCATGACTATCCAGAAACCGGAAACTTGAGTCGGCAAATAACACATATATGTTAAAGGTTAGTTCAAGTATCAAATGGAAAGTCCAAGGGTAAACGGAGCGTTTTCTTATTCGTTCCCACGTTGAGGAGGAGGAGGAGGAGGAGGAGGAGAAAGAATTGGGAGAAATAAGAGAGAGAAAGGATACAACAGATGAGTAGAAAAACAAGGACAGGTATAAATTTATGTAATACTGCTAATTAAGTGATGCAATAGGCTTCTTATAGGGTCGAGCCGAAGGAGTGTAATTGAACATTTGATTACTAAATTGCAATTAAATTGGTATTTATTGAATTTTAACTTTTGTTTTGTATATTTAACCATCTAACCGTCTGCATTACTGACTTGGGGCTCGAAGCTTTGCATCTCCATTTCACTGAATTTAATGTCCTACATAATAGAGCCTGAGTCGTACTTCTGTAATAGTGGAAAGGCAATATTTGGAGCACCTCACTCAAACCATATATTTCTTCACTGCATGTATGTATATGTGTATGTATATATGCATGTATATATTTTTATATAGTGTGTCTGTTTGTCGGCCTTTGTGGAGAACGATTCCGATCAATATTAATCCCTGTTATATTTTCCAACTAATGCAATTCTTATTACTTCATAGGAAAGATTCATTTTGTATACATCTTGATTACAATGGCAGACACCTCCTAATAGCTCGTTAATGCAGGTAAGTATGGAATCTTGGCGTTCGGATCAACTACACATTCAGGCAGTGTTACTGCAATTTTGTTTTCTCATTTGGTTGATCAGATTATGTATCTGTGTGTTATTGATCGAAACAAATAATGATCGGATAATAGCTAATGCGAATGCGTACAATGGAAATGCTTGGAACTTGTCTACAGAACAACAAAACGTTTGTAGACAGGGCTCTTTAAATCTAGAATGGGCCCATCTCGCAGCATAAGTAAGCTACTCGTAGAAGCCTGAAAGAAATCTTGAGCCCACCGCCGAAATGCTGCCTTCTTATTTGGAAGGTTTTGAAATAATGTTCAATTATTAAAAACCATCTTCCCACAATTTCTTCCAGGTTATGTGTGTGCGTGTGTGTGTGGTTTGGATTTTAACTTCGCTTTAACAATTTTCATTATCGCTACGATGTCTGCAGTGTGACAGTTTATAGTAATGTCTAGCACTGAGGCATCATACCGCAGACATGTAGCATGATGTCCCAACCAGTCACATCATTCTGACACCAGGCCGACCAGTCCTAACACTAGCCTCTTAATGCTGATTGCCAAGCGAGGCAGCTGCAAGTACAAGTTTTAAAAATCTTTGTATGAATCGGCTGGGGTTCGAACCAGCAAACTCCTGCATCCGAGGCGGACGTTAAAATCAATAGGCCACACCGGAGCGGTTGCACATTATGAAGACCGCGTGCTTAATTATATCAAAAGCTATAATCTTTCTGTGTGCAAGCGAAACACGTGATCTATGTAGGGACCTATGTACTATTTCTATTCTCTGTTTTGAACTGGTTGCTCTTTCTGATGCAGTATAATAGGCTGTCCCTTGGTAATTCGTTGCCACGTAAATATCAATACCTATGCGGTTGTATGACAATGAAAGGCTATTTTGTAATGCCACTAGAATGAGTGTGGTATGGTTGGCATCTGTCCGTCTTCGAGAGACGATGGTGTAGATCCTTGTTTTGAGTGTGGTATATCCAAATAATATATACATCACACAATACATAGAAAATGTTACACAATGTTTAATGTCAATTAAATACGAAGGTGCTTCTGTTTTGCGAACAAAGTATTGCTATAAGCAAAGGGTCTCTTTACCGGACGGATCAAACACGTGCATGAGCCTGGTATGAGGCCAATAATTTCCCCTTTATCAAGGGCCTCTAACCAACAGACGACACCTGAAAGGACTGTTGAACGCTCGAATACTAGAAATAAAATGTGAATCACCTAAATACCACACATCGAGAATACTCGAATTTCATAATGAGGACTAATGATCAGTTATCTGCCCTTGATGACGATTCCTCCCTTGAGTGAAGAGCAAAGGAAAAGAAATGCAATAATTTCATGACGAAAGAATGAGCTTGTTGAATGATTTGTATGTTAAAATGCGTACCTTAGTACATGTTATACTATGTTCTTAATAAAAGAAGGAGTAGAATTTCACCAGAAACGGATCATGTTTGAAATTATTTTTCTATCCCAATCTGGTTGTGCGCCACGGGCACGGGACTAATTTGTAAAGAAAGTATAATGTTATCTCCATGAAGTGAAATATCACAGAATCAAAACATTATTTTTACTCTATGAACGTGTCATGTGTATTTTATCTGACTTCAAAGTTACACATGCTGAATATTTTACTTGTAAGTGAATTTACTTTTCCATCGAGCTTTATTTTTTTGTACCGATGTGCACATAGCACCAGCAATCAGATATGAATCAACATATATTTACTGAGCTCTTCAATTTTAAAATTATAAATGTTTTGTCTAGATCTATCTTTTTTCTAAATATACTCTTCATTGCTTATTTTTCTGTCATTCAATACCATCTACGCATACCAATAATACGTTGGCGGCATAATTGAAGAACTCTTAATTTCACAATTAAATCGAGGAAGTGCTCAGACAGAACTGATAGTGCCAAGTTAGCCAAATCCCATTTCAAATCTGAGCCTCTTTACAGATATTTTTATAAGCTTTATTTAAAGTGAACGTTCATTAAAGCCAATATTTTTATAAGGTTTATTTAAAGGGAGTATTTTCTGACCTCGAATAAAAGAAGCAAAGAATGAATTTATTAATAATGTTTATTTCTATTACATCAATTTTAAAACATGATTACATGCAAATAATAAAATATAATGATTGCATGCAAATAATAAAATATAATAATTGCATGCAACAAAAATATGACGAATGCATGCAAGTACAGATAATATAATATAATTAATGCATGCAAATAATATAATATATGAATGCATGCAAATAAAATACTGTAATGATTGCATGTAAATAAAATAATATACGCATATATTGAATAAAAAACATTTGTGAGTTTTTTGAAAACGATACCAGTTATAAAACTGCACGCAATACATTAAGTAATTTGACATTATTTCTGATGGCAATTTCGACTTTTTACTAGTTAAGGGATTTGTTACAATTTTAAATATTTTGGCTAGAACTATCATTCTTTTAATATGTACCCTGTTACTACTTAATTTTTGTGTTAGTTATTATCACTCAGGTACACAACAACATGTACTCGGCATGATTAAAGACATTTTAACCTTACAATTCAATCTAGGAAGTGTTTTTTAATCGTTTATCTATCGAATATAACTACGTCGGTATTCCGATTGATGGACTGATAGCCATAGAACCACATAGATAGTAGCGATAACTCGCTACTAGCACCAATTGCATGGTTTTCTTTCGTATTACATTTTTATAACTTATCTGTAGACTTTTCCGAACCGAACTGACGCTGTGCAATACAAAACAAGATCCAAGTAAATAATACAAAGAAGTGTTCCTATATCAAATTATTAAACACATATACCAAAAAAATCCAAAGAATTCCCTGTTAAGAAATTTGAGAGGCCCCATTTTACGAAACTAATCCATGTTGTCAAAAAGTCTCACTTCTGTCCCATGAGTTAGAGTCACATTGCACGCATGTTTTTAAAATGAAGGCTATCAAGTTTACAGATAGAGAGTACGGTCAACAGAGAAAAAAACAACTTAACGGTTCGTTAAATACTACCACCTGACTTAGTCCTTTGCTTCCATTTCAATTCTTGTCCACTCTCCTTTTACCACGCATAGTTTTGTAAGTATTAATCCGCCGATCTTTAATCTTCTGAAGACCTATGTAAACATAGTGAAAAACACTTTATATCAGCTATATATGCTACAATAAACCTTATATTTATGCACAAATGGTAGATATACTATGTTTTACTTGTATGATAAATGTTGTATATGTTGAACGTGTTTCCGTTTGTGTGTGAGAAGACACTTTCAGCGAGGCAAGATTGTGCTTCAATAGAAGAAAATAAGAAATCTTGAGAAAATCATAAGCTACTCAGGTGAGATATATGCAGTGACCTAGCTACAATATTTGTGCCATATGCAAATCAGGAATCTTATCCCCTATGCAAAGCTAACTAATGGCCACCTTCAATGTTAATAGCAATTTTGCAACTCCAAATTTACGGTATTCGATGAGTGGTATTTTCCATGTGCCTAGTTCTATCTGTAGTGTTAAAAATTGTTTGAATTTGCTTGCTCCGTATTCGTTGGACCCTATACTTTGCATGATCTTGCTATTATACTGGTTAGAGACTACGTCTAGCCGCGTACCGATTGCCGCCATAATAATAATAAAAAAACTCAGTTAATAATAATTACCTGATGCTTATTTTCGATCGGGCTTGCCAACTATACTCACTCTTTTTTTTCTTAAACAGGAACCAAAACTTTGAATGCGGTCGCGAGTTATTAATATGGCGACAATTGGTACGCGGCGAGAATTGGTCTCTAACCAGTATAGTAGCTGTTTTTCATACTCTTGCTATATAGTAGCTACGCTCATGGATATATGAGCAGTTGCATACTTTAGAAGAAAGTAGTCCCTTCATTCAGCTAAGTTGGATGTTACTATTTTGACTAATCATGAAAAGTAACAAAGTATAGAGCAACCTGCTTAGTGACGGTGAATATAACATGCAAACATGTATATATCCACGTGCTCTTCTTCGTTTGATAATACTGTGTCGAATAGGTCACGTATAAGAAAAAAATTGATACTTATTGTTACAATTATTTATATACATAATAGTGGTGATTTTGTAACATTTGTTGCTGTTTATGATAAATAATTATTGATATTTTTGTATGTGACATTTGAGCACTCGGTAACTTAGTTTTATTGTCGCACAGTGCAGTCCTTTGTAGCGACATGGGGGGTGTGTGTGTGCTTTTTAAAGAGGGACATAAAGATGATATTTACTGTTCCTGTTGGTCTGTATATCCCACCACTCCATTGCTGACCTACTACCATGGCATAGGTGATGTGATACAAAATGACATACAAACTAGAATGTTATTCACGTGCCATTTTATGGTAATTACCTGAACAGTACCTATGTTGTATCGTGTGGTCATCTCAGTGGAAAGAAACCATAACAACAGCAGCAGTTAGTGGACAATGTACATCACGAAACGCACGGAAGAAACATAAATGGAAAGATATCAAACGAAACTATTTTATTTTGTTCATATTGCCCTGAACTCACTAAAAGCGTTTCAAGAATGTAATCAAAGATTTAAACTCAGTACTCACTAATCAGAAAGCATCGACAATGATATTATCAATTTTGGTCCATAAGAATTAACTCAATCAATGGATTATTCACAAATGTCAGTGACATTTCTTTTTCTGTGTATGCCGGTTTGATGCATCGAAAATAAGTATGAAATTTCCAAAATTAAAAGGTATCCTTCAATACATTCAAGGGTTGTAGTTACATCATTCTTAACTTAAATGGGAGATATAAATTAATGTGATTTCTAGCCATTTCTTCACAAATAAAGCATCATCCACCTGTAATGAATTATATATTACCCATAGTCCTCAAGCTAAGCCCGAGAACTAGTTACTTACGAATGCCTCCCCCGCCCCGGTTTCTTTCAGTAAGATCGTAGAAACTGATTTTATTGGTACGGTGTATGTTTTACCTTGTCAAACATCCACAATACTCTCACAAGAACTAAATACGAACAGAGTGATTTTAATTATTTATATTTATAAGAATGAAACAAAAGATCAATGCCTATCTGATCTCATGTCTCAACTGAATTGTGCAGCGTTAAAGAAATTACTCCTTGCGCCCGAATACATGTCCCAGACTGTGCATCGATCTGAATAACTCAAGGTTTTTTTTTAGTTCCATAGTAGATATACGCAAATAACGTGATATTAAAAATCCAATAACTTTACATTTATAAATGCTCATGATCAAACATATATTTATAAATACAAATATACCCATGACACAGCTTATGTGTTGAGAACACAATATGACCGGCGGCATTTCGTGGATCTACATGTGCTTTAAACAGTGTTTTCAATTCCACGCCAAAGAGTCATGTGCTTATTTCAATAACGAGTTTTCCAAATTCAACTCTGAAAAAAGGACTAAAATTTCATCAACAGAACATTGTCTTTGTTTCAGTCGCAACTCTGAAAAAGGACTGAAATTCCATAAATAAAACATTATCATTGTTCTAGTCGCAACTAAGACAAGGTCTCAGAAGATTCTTTTCTCAACATTCTTGGTTATGTATATTCACATTAAGTGTTAAGTTTAGGATTGTAAGGGTCATTTAGTAAAAAGACTAAGTTACTTTTTATTTCTAACTTTGTATTCTAGGGAAATAAATTTAGTTGTTGAATTGAACCAACCTGTTTGTTTTGCTCTTTCTTCTGTTACATAGTCGTAACATCTTCCTTTCATTATCATCCAGTCCAGTCCAGGCCAGTCCAGGCCAGGCCAGGCCAGCCAAACCCAAAGTGCTGCGTTTTATGTTCACCCATTTCTAGACTGGATCCCATCCTTCAATATCGTTAGTACTATGAGCCATAAAGGCGTACATTCCGATATCGCAAGAGTAGACTTGAATGCCAAAATGATTCAGAATGTATCACCTGAGCATGCAGAAGTAATGGAATTAGTTATGAGTCTTACTTCCGCATTATGTGCAAGAGGAATCAGTCACCAATATCTCAAGTATAAGAGACCGACCATTTAATTATTCTGTACGGGATGGGTATGTAAAAATAATAGTAAAAGGCTTACTGAGTAAGTGGTATTTGAATCAGAGCAAGTTATTTGTATAAAAAGGGGCTTGCCCTGTTCGGTGTATGAAAAAATCTTTGAATATTGGAGCAACTCGATACAGGACATGGAGGAACATATTGCTTTGCATAAAATATTTTGAGAGGTGAACACATCAGTGAATTAACTATGATTTTGTTGATTTATTTTTATATTTAAAGCATAGCGATTTACGTTGTATCATAATAACGTTTGTAAAATATACCCTCTAAGGCAAGTAAACGTTTAGTCTAGGCTTGCCTTCGACCTATGTCTAAAATTATTTAATCTGAGCACTGCAAGTGTCTTTTTTCTTTTCATTCCTTTTCAAGTTTTATTTTACAACGATTTACACGTCTAGAAAGCTACACGTTTCCCCACGGCATTTGTAAAATAAGATAGTTTTGTTTCGATGTTTGATGGTTCTTACTTGTATCTTAAGGCTAAGGAGAAGATTTTAAAACATTTGACACCTTAACTTGGTAATAACGCTTTAAAGTGACTAGTCAATCCGTTAAGCTTCTCTTCCCCGGACAATTCTCCATTGCTACATCTTTATACATTAATATTATTTTGATATGTCGTATCGGATTTACATATCATTGATTGTGTGCTTTGTTTCAATACTCAGCATATAAATTGATATGCATAGATAGTGACTGCAGACATTAGAAGAACTTCATTCCCACCCCACAAAACGCGAATTTCATCATTTTAATATGGGGTTGTAATATTTCTTGTTTTATATGCCTTTAAAGTGTTTTTGGTGAGTGACATCAATGTTAAGACATGTTTAGTCAATATACCGGAGTACTTTTGGTGAGCAACATCATCATTAAGGGATGTTTAGTCAAGATACCGGAGTACTGTTGATGAGCAACATCATCATTAAGACATTTTTGGTCAATATACCGGAGTACTGTTGTCCTCTTTACTATGCTATCGAGCGCTTTGCGAAAACTAACTGAAACTAAAACAAAGGAGAAAATAATTATACACCAAAGCTTAATATACTGGAGATTATAATTTGCTAATAATGCACAACTAAGCAACTTAAACAAAAACGTATATTAATAGATACGACAAAAAGAGGTTACCTTAAATATTTCAAAGTGTCATATTTACATGTTTAGTTTTGCCGCGGCTTAGCAGCTCACACAAATTTTATATCTACTGCTACCACTGGAACGAACTTAAGTGATAGTTAAATATACATGTTCATCAAGGCGACAATTTTTTTACGTACATTATCTAAAAGATATAAAGAAGTTTAACCATAATTCCCATTGAATGAATACTATATACAAGAGTTTGCCTCACCTCGGCAAAGTTTATGACTTTTAAAGTTAAGGAATGCATGCTATGGAAGTTCTGTACATTGATGACTATTGAATGGTGTATGCAGCAATTATATTGTTTAGTTGTACTTGGAGTTTTCCTGCATATTCTTTAGGTGTTTTGTAGCAATTTTGTTGAAATATCGGATTAGTCTTTATGCTTACAATCTGTACAAATGGCCACAAGTTACAGATTCATATTTTTTAAATAGTATATCAGAATTTAGAATGCATAAGCAGGTGAAATGATTTTGTTTTAATACCGATTATTATAAATATGGAATGATAGTTTCATAATGATACCGAATTGAACATGGAATGACTGGGACCAAATAATAACTCTTTGAATATAAAATGATGGGGATCAAATAACTTTATCTATGCACTGATGACATACGGTGTTTCCAATTATAATAAAGGCATCACATTCCCATTTTATTATAATCAAATTAGTTTGTGCGCTTCGTGCAAAATTTGTCAGAAAAGTGAAAAGGGGCTCACTAGTTTAAGATACGATGTGATCACCTGAGATTATAATCCGTGGGATTGGTGTTATATATATATATATATATATATATATATATATATATATATATATATATATATATATATATATATATATATATATATATATATATATATATATATATATATATATATATATATAATTTGGATATTTAACGTAGCTTTAACAATTTTTCAGTTATATCATTACATTGTCTGCAGTGTGGAAGTTAATAGTGATGTCTAGCACTGGGGCATCATGCCGTAGGTATGCAGCATGATGTCAAACATAGTCACATTATCATCACTTCAGGCCGACCAGTTCCAACTCTAACCTCTTAATATTGTGCGCCAAGCAAGGCAGCTTTTTGTATCATTTTTAAAAGTCTTTGGTTTGACCCGACCGGGAATCTAATCCACGACCTCCAGCATCCAAGGCGGACGCTCTAACCACTAGGCCACCGGAGCGATGTATGTATGTATGTATGTATGTATGTATGTATGTATGTATGTATGTATGTATGTATGTATGTATGTATGTATGTATGTATGTATGTATGTATGTATGCATGCATATATATATATATATATATATATATATATATATATATATATATATATATATATATATATATATATATATATATATATATATATATATATATATATACATCTCAGATAACTATCAGCTTAAGTACCTTCCAAATATTTTGGGGAGAAATGAATACCTACATACCGTAATTACTGGTAAAAATCAGTTCAATCGTTTCAAGTTATAGGATGAAAAAGTTGGATACTTCTGGTGTTTTAAAGTGCGAAGCCGGATGGAATGTACGAGGTCATTCTGACGCATGCAATGGACAAGTGTGAACAATTTATTTGTCCGTGGCATATTTTCACCTCCAGTCTACATCGCCAGAGGGGACTGGAATGATATATATCGCGCATAGGACTGGTTTTCTGGTTTCATGGTAATCTCCTCAAGTAAGAAACACGTTTTACATCAGTTTTGAGGGAAATCGTGTTGAGTGCATGAAGGACCAAGGGGAAGAACTTTTGATTTACACGGACTGGTTACACTATCTTTCTATTGGAGCCTATGTTCGCAGAAACTATCAGGTAAACAGCAATAGATTAAAGTTAGATAAATACGTCTGTCAGATAGTGTAGATTTTCCCGTTTCAACGTCATTTGTAGAGAAAATGTTTCAAATATCCACTGTGTACTTTTTAAGTGCTGTTCCTGATCAAGCTAAGAAAGGGAAAACAAGCGAGAGGTGGGGATATTCTTTTTTTAAGTCACTTTTGTAGCTAGAATATTCCCGAAAAAGATACAAACTCCTCCGCATGCTTCAGAGGGCAGGGGCCAGTTTTTATGCATAGTTTTAATGCCGAAATCAGTGATCTAGTACAATAAGTCATAAAAAATCAAATACACAAGTGAGGTCAGGAAGATCCATATTTTTAGATACTTATATTAAAACAAAACATAAAAATATTATCTACTTGACCAGAGAAGTCAGTGGCAGTTCATAGCAAAAGAAGTTTATGCACCCCAACCTCAAATTTATACCTGCAATTTTTATGTCCGAATGTTATTTTTGACACCATGTAATACTCAGAGTGCAAACACCAGCCATTGTACTAGATGATATTTATGCAAAACAGTTTGTACTATACAGGCTGACGCAGTTGAAAATAGTTGTCATCTAATCCGGTTTTTGAGATATTCTACTTTCCTCCAACCCATCTGTTTACTGCTATAGGAGGCTAGCTCTTCTTCCTAGCCAACTATTGGTATTTCACTATCAACATATGGTAGAGTAACTATGGAAGGTGTACATGCCTGACATCAATTTCAAGAGCAACACATGCCCAAAACACATAGTTCACAAATATATCCATATCTTTAATTAGTAAATAATAATAGCTGAAAAAGTCACACCATAACCTTAGGTTAAGAAATTTACGAAACTATACCATGCCACCTCAGAAAGCCTCCAAACAACAGCAGAACATACAAATGGATAACGCGCATGTACGTAGTACGCATTGTGTGTAGTGGATAAAGTTTAACTGCGGTTAAGTCTTCCAGATAACTGTTTAATTGCTTGTTTCATCGTTTAAAATTGCTTTCAAACCGATATTTGTTTAAATACGTTAGTGGCATAATGGATTTTACAGGTGATGGCATTTCATTTCACCATGAGAAACAATTAAATCAATAGGTCATTTAAAAATTAAATTAATGAAATTTTATACAGTGTACATTTCAAAGGCGCTTGGTGTCAGTTTTGTTGACTAGCAATCTGGTCAAAAAACTTAACTTTGTCACAAAAAATAGCGTCCAAATATGAATAGCAGAGCGACATATGTTTTTTTAATGTATATTTGTCTGTTTCCTAGGTATATTTGTCTGTTTCGTAGGTATATTCGTCTGTTTCCTTGTTATATTTGACGGTTTCCTATATATATATATATCTATATATATATATAAATATATATATATATATATAGGAAACAGACAAATATATATATATATCTATATATATCTATATATATATCTATATATATATATATATATATATATATGTCTGTTTCATAGGTATATTTGTCTGTCTTTATGTATATTTGTCTGCTTCCTAGATATATTTGTCTGTTTCATATGAATATTTGTCTGTTTCCTAGGTATATTCGTCTGTTTCCTAATTATATTTTTCTGTTTCCTAGGTATATTTGTCTGTTTCCTATATATGCTTGTCTGTTTCCTATATATATTTGTCTGTTTCCTATATATGTTTGTCTGTTTCCTAGGTATATTTGTCTGTTTCGTAGGTATATTTATCTGTTTCCTTGTTATATTTGTCTGTTTCCTATGTATATTTGTCTGTTTCATAGGTATATTTCTCTGTCTTTATGTATATTTGTCTGCTTCCTAGATATATTTGTCTGTTTCATATGAATATTTGTCTGTTTCCTAAGTATATTCGTCTGTTTCCTAGTTATATTTTTCTGTTACCTAGGTATATTTGTCTGTTTTCTTATGTAGATTTGTCTGCTTCCTAGGTATATTCATCTGTTTCCTAGTTATATTTTTTTTGTTTCCTAGGTATATTTGTCTGTTTCCTATATATGCTGGTCTGTTTCCTATATATATTTGTCTGTTTCCTAGGTATATTTGTCTGTTTCCTATATATGTTTGTCTGTTTTCTAGGTATATTTGTCTGTTTCGTAGGTATATTTGTCTGTTTCCTTGTTATATTTGTCTGTTTCCTATGTATATTTGTCTGTTTCATAGATATATTTCTCTGTCTTTATGTATATTTGTCTGCTTCCTAGATATATTTGTCTGTTTCATATGAATATTTGTCTGTTTCCCAGGTATATTCGTCTGTTTCCTAATTATATTTTTTCTGTTACCTAGGAATATTTGTCTGTTTTCTTATGTATATTTGTCTGCTTCCTAGGTATATTTGTCTGTTTCCTACATATGTTTGTCTGTTTCCTTGGTATATTTGACTGTTTTCTATGTATATTTTTCTGTTTCCTATGTATATCTGTCTGTTTCTTAGTTGTATTAGTCTGTTTCCTAGGTGTATTTGTCTGTTTCCTAGATATATTTGTCTGGCTCCTGTGTATATTTGTCTGTTTCCTAAATATATTTTATTCTGTTTCTCAGAGATGTAGTATAATAGTACAATACTATTCGCTACTCAAAACAAATGATGCCTCATTGCCGACGGACTTGTCAGTCAAGTTGACACTTTCACTCCATTCATATTTATTGCAACTGCCGACGGACTTTCCTATCTAGCTGATAAGATCACTTAGTTCATATTTATTGCCATTGCCGATATGGTCTATGTCTCTGTGACAGGCTGTAAAAATCGATCGGTATAATTCTTGTCCTTCCTAGCAACGGTCAAATGTTGCGATGTGATTTCATTAGTAAACTTTAAAACTTAGAGTACGAAGTAGAGATCATAGCCAAATATCTGTATTAAGCTTTAATTGACATATTAAAGATTTCAATCATTTGAGGTGACATACATGTGTGGATAAATACTTCCCTAAGTAACTAGCTACCTACCAACCTTAACATACATACATACATACATACATACATACATACATACATACATACATACATACATACATACATACATACATACATACATACATACATACATACATACATACATACATACGTACGTACGTACGTACGTACGTACGTACGTACGTACGTGCGTGCGTGCGTGCGTGCGTGCGTGCGTGCGTGCGTGCGTGCGTGCGTGCGTGCGTGCGCACACACACACACACACACACATACACACATACATACATACATACATACATACATACATACATACATACATACATACATACATACATACATACATACATACATACATACATACATACATACATACATACATACATACATACATACATACATACATACATACATACTGCTGCAAGGTAAAATACCTAAATAGATCACAGGTTTAAAACAAATTTGGAAATAGTTGCAAATAAATGGCAGGCATATACGGTTAAGTGATAGAAATATAAATTACTTGCATTTTCATATACAATTAACAAAGATAAATAAAAATAGCTTGCAGTTTTGTATTCACTTAAAGAGAAACTGGCAGGAGCAAAATGACTGAGTGACAGTAGTCGTTTACTGAATAGAGGCTGTACGGAGAGAAATGATATTATAAAGATTGTATCATATTTCGAAAAGGAAAAAAAAAATTAAAATATAATCAATGAAGCTTATATTGGTATCGCTGAGCTTTAGAAAACTGTAAGAAAACCAAGAAATAACTGAGGAATATGAGACGAAATCGGTGACAATTTTGTTTGAAAGGACATATTATTGAGTTATTAAGTCAGAAAAAAATGAATATGCTTTGAAAAGTTATAAACCATGCAAAATATTTTTTGACAAAGCAAAGTCGTGTAATGAAAGAATGCCAAGCCTTTAAACAAGTATATCACAGTGTAAATTACATTTTCTGACACTTTCACTGGCAACGATTTCACTTCTTGTCTACTTTATTTATTTTTCGTCCATGTTTTTTTTCTTCCATTTATGTGAAGATTGTGCCTAAAATCTTGTTGCACGATCCATTTTCATTTGCTGTGTTCAATTTATGTCTGACCTCATTAGTTTCTGCTCACTATTTATGTATATACACTCTTGTAAGATGTATCCATCTGCAAGCTGCACAGATCCATATCTACAGTCACATGATGTTACAACAGATCTGGGTCTGTGCAGTTTATTAGGAGTAATCAGTAAAAAGAAAACATAGACCGCGATCTGCAGGAACATTATGCTGCGTTTGCAATTTGACTCGATTTATAAGTCTGTACAGAAGGTAGGTCCTTGAACCATCCAACTATCAAAATTCATTCTGATGATGACTCTTGTCCGTTTCCCAGCAATAAAATCATACTTGAATCTATGACGAAAGCACAATCGTCACTTTTGAAATATCCAAAAAGGTTGAGGACAGTCTGGAATTGATTATTTATCAGAAATGGTTGAAGGTGGTTGTGATGATTTGATTACTCAGCTTAAAATGGCTGAATGGCTGAAGATGGTTGTGATGATTTGATTATTTAGCTTAAAATGGCTGAAGGTGGTTGTTAAGGTTTTGATTACTCAGCTTAAAATGACTGAAGGTGGTTGTGATGATTTGATTATTCAGCTGAAAATGGCTGAAGGTGGTTGTGATGATTTGATTACTCAGCTTAAAATGGCTGAAGGTGGTTGTGATGATTTGATTACTCAGTTTAAAATGGCTGAAGGTGGTTGTGATGATTTTGATTACTAACTGTAAATGCCTTTGAATGAAAGTGACCGTTATATTGTAGACAATAAATTTGTAATTAACGATATGGTGACTCATTGTGACATGAGAGGTGTGACACCATGATCTTTTGATTCACACTAATGATATCTGTGGTGTCACACCACTGATATATTATAAATTATACTAATGATAATAGAAGTGTCACAACAAATGAGGATGCTGGAGTTTAGCTAAAGATATTATCCTAAACAAGGACAACAAAGAAACTTTAATGGATGAGCACAATATTTCTTTGAAAAGAGCTTTGAAATAAATTAAAAATGTAGTTTAAAACGCCAGTGCTTTCGAATAAAAAGGATTTTATGGTGTATGGTTAGAAACCGTGTAGATACTAATATGGCATTTTAATTATCTTGCAATCATATAATATAGAAAAAAGTAATGAAATAAGAGGTAAATCGATTCCTACTCTGATTAGCTTTATTAAGGTCATATCTTAATCATATCACCGAGGAAGAATGCAAATTATAAGCAGTTGTAACTTCAACACATACGCTACATGAATGTAGAACGAAGGAAACCTGTAAATAAATTAGCAAGGGATGTAGCAGCGAATACGAAGTCCGGAAGACCCGCCCCCTGTAAATAAACTATCTAAAGGTTGAGTCACGCATGAATCACACTTAAAATATATTATATTAAACAATATAATTAATTTGCAAACAGAAATGTAACTGTACAAACTTACCAAGGTTTAGAATAGCATCATTTAAAGAAAGAATCACTTGGTCCTTCGGGTAATCCACACGTTCTCAAACATTCACTGGCAATCATAATGGATTATTTGTTTCCATATGTTGATTTGTTGCGATGTATATGCACGTATTTGCGGACAGAGCGCAGGACCGAAAAGCAAGGAATGTAGCAGCGAATTCGAAGTCTGGCAGGAAAAATTAGCAATTGTTCTTTCACACTGGGCGATGTGAACTCTATTCGCAAGACGAATTTTAACTGTGTGGAATGATCGGTTAAGTGCTGGTTAGCTTAGTTGAGTAGCTTTTCTGTTGTTTTCAAGAACGGAGCTGTAGTATACAACTAACTGCACGTTTTTATGTCAGAGCATTGCGATGCTTAGACCTTGCACAAAACTACAGGGGTTCGGTTTCAACCCGTTTAAAATATCTTTGCCGCCACCTCTCTTATATCTTACCAGACTGGTTTTGGTTTACCGCTCTTGGAATTTTAATAAATAGCTCATTTTGATGCAGTCTTGAGCACCACGTTATCCATATTAGCACGTAGTGTTCTTAAACACCTTATTGACCAAAATTTAACCAGTTATTGGGTCAAATTATGTTAATCAGAGACGTGACAGACGTACCCAAAATAAACGTTTTTAAAATCAAGAATGTTTTAGTCTGGTATTATTAGAGATTTATTTTGATGATTGCTTTTGCTTTCTTTTATCAATATTTTTTTCTCAGCCTTTAGAGCCTCTGCTGTTGGGGGAAATGGATCGTCATCAGAATTAATTTGCGGTGGTACTTTTGTCTTGTTAATTTTTGTCCACTCTGTTGAATATTGATGATAAGGAGTTAAGCTCAAACCTTTGTGTTCGTCACAAACATAATGAAAGTTGACAAAGAATTATCAAGATCATTGAATTGAATTTGTTGGATATCTCGGGTCTCGTTTAACATGTGCCGAAGTTTTCGAACTAAGTTTATATCTCTCAAAGATTTATGTGTGTAACCATTTAAATTTAGCCAGGAAATAGAGATGCAAATGATACACTCAAAAGATTGAGACGTTTGATGAACAGGAAGGAAATGGGAATCATTAACTGACGAGTATCTACAAAGAACGCAATATAGAGAACTTCAACAAGCATTGAAAAGATTATTTACTAAATAAGAAGGAATGAAACAAAAGGGTCGAGTAACATTGCTGAGGTTTAATCAAATCATAACTAGGCGTTTTGAATATTGATGTCAAAATGCTTGACATAGACGGAAGACGTAAAACAATTTCAGCTGCAAAAAGAAAAAAGTTGTGTTGCAAAAACATGTGAGATGTGATGATAGTAAACAAAACCCACAATAAATACAACATACACAAAACTTGGTGGACATAAAACACAAAGCATGAACACTATTTGGTGGAGATAAAATAGAACAACATTCACAAAACTTGGTGGACATGAAACAAAACGGCACAACATTTTCAGAGCAAATGATGCCCACAGCCGATGAAAAGCTACATAAATTGTTGATTAAAGAGAAAAAGGTAGCTTCAGTAAAACAAGTATTTCGTTGAATATGTGATAATTCAACTTGGTCAATCGGATGGAACTAATTTATTTCATTATATTAAACTATAGGCAAGGATAAGACGCTGCGCTTGTTAGTTTAAGACGTCCATCGTACACGGTACATATTAGTTTATTCAGTGTGAAGTCCGTAGTGTCAGGCAAAGAGTGACTATGTACTTAGTTTATTAAATACGACGCCCATCGTGTCAGACATAGTCTCTCTGTGTTTGTTACTTTGTTTTAAAAATCAAATCCATCATGCCAAACACCTAATATTCTTGTGCTTGTCAGTTTATTAAACATAAAGTCCACTATGTCAGACCCGAAGTGTCCGTATGACACATAATGTCTGTGCGTTTGTTAATTTATTAAATATGAAATCCATCATGTCAATCATAATTGGTATGAATGGTTTTAGACTTATGCGAATTTTGATATTCCTGTGTAGGTTGCAATGATTTCGGAATGATAAAAAGTCTGACATTAGTATGCTTGATGTAGATGGATGAGTTCACGTTTATAATAAATTTTGACATCTCTTTGGTTGGAATTGCTGA
The DNA here is from genome assembly GCA_016746295.1 of Potamilus streckersoni. Classification (NCBI taxonomy): domain Eukaryota; kingdom Metazoa; phylum Mollusca; class Bivalvia; order Unionida; family Unionidae; genus Potamilus; species Potamilus streckersoni. The sequence continues at coordinate 637,959 of JAEAOA010001892.1, read as the reverse complement.
TGTTAAAATTTTGTTAATTTTGATATTTCTTTGGCTGATATGGATTTTTTCAGAATTTTGTTAATTGTGACATTCCTTTGGTTGATGTGGATTATTTCAGAATTTTGTTAATTTTGACATTCCTTTGGCTGATGTGGACTTTTTTTTAGAATTTTGTTAATTTTGACATTCTTTTGGATGATGTGGACTATTTCAGAATTTTGTTAATTTTGAAATTCCTTTGGTTGATGTGGATTATTTCAGAATTTTATTAATTTTGACATTCCTTTGGTTGATGTGTATTAATGGCAATTTTGATATTGCAATGGTTGGTATGGTGGCTTTCAGTTTATACAAATTATGTAATTTCTAAAATGATTTATCCTAAATTTGACATTCCTATAATTGATGTCAGGTGTTTTGCTAATTTTGACATTCCTATAGTTAGAACGGATGATTTCAGATTTATGATTGACATTCCTATAGTTGGTATGCATGATTTAAGATTTATGACACAAACACAAACTCACGCGCTAAGTTCTGTATTTCTATGGTTGTTATGGATGGTTTTAATTTATCCTAATCTGGCATTCCAATTATTAACTCTTCTGCAGATATTTAGTATGCTGAATCACCGTGTATTGCTTTAAGTCAAATGTTTTTGTTAATAAAATTTCCAGCATTGTTTTACTGAATGTTGTAGATTGGCATCGTACAGCGTTTCAGCTTCTTCACCCTGTATTGATAAATTTATAAATTTATTCGAGTACAAGTTTATGCATGTACGAAAAACAAATGTATTTATTCTATTCTTTCCACTGCAACTTTAAGTTTCAGCAACATCCTCTCATGGTTGGTGTCGATTATGTCGATAAACTCTGCGGTTCTTTTTGTGTAACATTGGAATGAATCTTTTTGTTATGTGTGAAGTCAGTTGTTTTCTTTGATACGGTTTTAAGATACATCAAACATTGACGACACGTGAATGTCATTCATTTTCTAAAAATTAAAATAGGCATTATCTGTAGAAAATTAAATTATTAATTTAAATAGATTAAATAGATTATTTTAAACACATTTTTAATGCTGTTCAATATAGTTTCGTGTTTTTATATATGATGTATACGTAATTCAAACTAATAATATTGTATATTGGCTTTGTTAATTGCTTGCATGGTATGACTGGGTAATTTGTGAAATAACACACTCGAGTCAGTTCCAGTATTGTTTGAGTAAGCAAGTCAAATGTGCTGTAAATTTAATTATTTTTTTTTAAACTCCATTGCTCAAGTGAAAAAGGATCGCACTATTTTTAATTAATATATGATTAAAAAAAAATTCGGGCAATTGAATGATGGAGAAAGTAAATCATATCTCCCAGTTATATTAATGCTTTAAATGATATGCAGCGATATTTTGCTTTTCAGAATTATGGCTCTTTTCACCCATATCTATTGTCCTGTGTACTTTTCTATTCATAATTTCAGATAAAATTTATTAATAAAATTCTGGTATTAAAACGTATTCCCACTAAACTTCATATATACCATATCATTTATGTTTGCACATCCGTGAGATCTACATATAAACCGCATTGTTAGAGACCTGTCACCGGAAAATTAAGGCCACCATAAATTTTAATACTCTGAATTCTATTGAAACCAAACTTTTACATGTGCACGCACTGGATAAAGAGTATGATAGCCTGATTATTAGTTCTATTTAATCCGATTGACGAAATCTTATAAGGATAGTTAATAACTAAATAACCTATTTGACGTTTTCTCTTTCCTTTAATGTTACTCGGTGATATTCATCAGCGACAAATCTGTTATTAATAACTTTTTATAATTAATCATCCTTGTTTTACAGTAACGATTTTTTTAAACAACCATTTTTTAATTTCAACGCATCATGCTTATTCGGTCGTTAACACTTTAAACAATTAAAACGTGAAGGGTAGGCCAAGTCCGATAGGACTTATCTGTTTTATATCGACAGTCCTTCTGCAAAACCAAACAAATTCGTTGTCAAACATGACTTCAAAAAAGTGGTTTGATTGGCAATATCGACCTGAATGATGCCCTTTTTTCTTTTGCGTTAGATTTACAAGATTAGGCCAGTTTAGCTGTAGGACTTGGCACGTTAGGTTTACATGGTTAGGCCTGTTTAGTTGTACCATTTGGCACGTTAGATTTACATGGTTAGGCCTGTTTAGTTGTACCATTTGGCACGTTAGGTTTACATGGTTAGGCCTGTTTAGTTGTACCATTTGGCACGTTAGGTTTACATGGTTGGGCTTGTTTAGTTGTACCATTTGGCACATTAGGTTTACATGGTTGGGCTTGTTTAGTTGTACCATTTGGCACGTTAGGTTTACATGCTTATGTCAGTTTAGTTGCATGATTTGGAACGTTTATTTTACACGTTTAAGCCAGTTTAGCTGTATTATTTGACAAATTAGGTTTACATGGTTAGACTAGTTTAGCTTTATGATTTGGTCCGTTTTAGTTTTATTGACGTTACCATTAATTAAATATTAGAATTGTACGTTCTGTAAGAGTACAGATTACTTTCGTATTGCAAAAATTTCTTTTCTAATCTAACTGGTATATACGTTATCTACTTAGTGACTGATCACGTGGAAATGACCCTTAATACAAGGTTTGCTATGATTAACAGTTTGTCTAAGCACTCGGGCAAGAGTTTTTGGCACTTTATATTAAGAGAAACCGTTTGTCTCAGCAAACAGTAAGAATTTTGTTTACCAGGATTGCTATAAGTGTAACAAGATTGAAACAGGATGGATTTTTGGACAGAGCGATAACAAAACAATGTGTTTGAACGAAGTTTATAAAATGAAAATGTTCACAACATCACAGCAATACATACGCATGTAGACTCAAAAACCCTTCATATGATACAATACTACCATACCAAACATGTTATAAAAAGAAACCAGATTCATGTACAAACTAAGGCTATATTTCATCTATCTATTTATCCATCTATCCCCCCCTCTCTCTCTCTCTCTCTCTCTCTCTCTCTCTCTCTGTTCTGGTATATATTTATAATTCTTTGTAATACCAAAATCCTATATACCTTGATTTCTTTCATAGGAATCTGAAACAACTGTTGTTGTTGTTGTTGTTGTTGTTGTTGTTGGGATTTACGCCATTTTTCAGCACACGATAGGCTATTCATGGCGGCCAGTATTAATGGTGGAGGAAGAAACCGGGAAATCACCGGAAAGAACCACCGACCCACGAGAAGCTACTGGCAAGCTTTCTCACATATCTACATTCGCCGAATCCTAGACTCGAACCCACGCAGAAAGAGGTGAGTTGGCAGTGATATGTAACGGACAGCGCAGCGCTTTAGACCACACGGCCACTGTATATATATATATATATATGAGCATGATTCACAAAATCATATGATACATAAGAATAAGAATGGTTCACACAACCATATTATACAAAGAAATAAATATAATACAAAGAAAACTATGCATGGGTCATCCAACTATATGATGCAAAGGCTAAAAGGTATGGTTTACACAACCATATGATACAAAGTAAAATAAACATGTGTCATGCTACCATATGTCCTTGTAGCCGAAATTCAGTGTACTGCCCTTATTCAAAATTATGTATTTATGTCAGAATTCCTCAACCTTTTACAGAATTGCACAATCCTGTGTCCCAGAGAGATATGCATGTTTGTTTTTTTCAACTATATTTCCTTCTAAACGTAACACAGTGTATGTACCCTCATTCAGAGTTCTTGGCCTTCTCTAGAACCCAGATTCCTATCCGGCACATCCTATCCTGTTGTAACACGGTCTGTTGAATTTAGGTCAATGGCTACGCCGTCACATGCTTTCACCATTCTGGTTCTTCCAGTCAATCAATTGATCCAGCTATAAATATAACAACAATCTGATCATAATAAATAAGCTAACTGCAAAGAGGATATCCATAATTCCTTGATACCACATTGTTTTACGTCAAAATAATGCCCTTAGATTTAAATTGTAAAAAAAAAAATTCTGTTGTTTTAAATCCGAAGAGTGACAAATTAAGTATGTTGAAGGGAAACATTTAAAATATATATGACCAAGGGTAAAGTACCTGTGCAAATCAAGCTAGACTGGTATTTCGTCGCGAGCGATTTACGACCAGATATATGTATTGAGCAGTCCCCCCCACAAGCCCCCCTCCTTCCAAAATCATAACTATCTAGGTAACAATGTATGAGTCTAAGAAAACAATTAGCCAGATTGTTCTAAGGCATTACCAAATTATTTTCGAGCCTTATTTTATGACAATGAACAACCGTTTGTCTGAGCACTTGAGTAAACTTTTTGGGCACAGTTTGCAAGGAACAACCGTTTGTCTGAGCATTCGACTATCGACTAATATTTTGTGAACACTTTAGCTACAAGCAACCATTTGTCTGATCACTCGAGTAATTTTTTGGAAATTATTAGGTTGAACCTTTCTCCCATGTTACAGCAACCGTTTGCACACAGTGCACAATATATAATTCATAAAGTAATGTCCTTCCTTAATGAAGAGATGTTTTACTGGCGAACTAACCCAAAACCCAAAATACATCTGCTGTTTGCAGAATATTATTCTTTGAATCGCAATATTCCAGGTGACTATCTGGTGAAATGAAAAAAAAAAAGAAAATGACAAAGTCATATAGTATAGCTTTTAAGGGTACCTTTGCCGCTTGACATCTTTTGGGGTCTACTTTCCAGACTGAAATCCCTAAATTTGATGACCTTTTAAATACTCTAAATATTATTAAAATACTATCTGCTTTTTAGTCTATACAAATATTCTGTACTATCGAATGATAATCGTATTTCTAGCACTCACACGAGGTCACATGGCTATTACGGTAAGAAAAGTGCCGTTAAAGCAACTTAAGCTGTCCTGTCCATGTTTTAATAGAATATTACAAACCGTAGTCTCAACCATAATCCACATCTTTTATATCCTTGGCAAAATATGTGGAATGAAAACTAAGACATGACTTGGAACATGAAACCCTCTACTGGATAAAAGCATCGTACAGAGCAAATCGCAGCGATGATGCAGTATTGTACCAAATGCGTATTTGAGAGAGTGCTGAATAGTGCAAACCGAAAGAAGGGTGAACATCAGCTTGAGTTTATACCCTCCAGCATAAGCTGATAATGGAACACGCTCTTATCGGGTGTATCGGTTTCCACCCTGGGACACCTTTATTTTAGCTAAACATAAGAAACTTTATCATAATGTACCACCTGAGAAAATCCCGGACTTTGCGTTATGAGACCAAATGCTTACTCAAAATCTTTATGAAGTTTTATTTTTACAATTAATTTGAGTATTTTACAGTTTTACCTTCTTGACCTTGTATCATTTTGTAAATATTACGAATATTTGGATATATTTACAGAATGACACGAGCCCCCGTACATGAAAAGACAGCAATTGAATAAATTACACAAACAACCGTGATAATGCATTACATTAGGAAGATACACTAAAAAATAAAATCATTCACCGAATTTTAAACACAAATATACTTTTATAAATAGCCAATCTGTTTTAAATAAAAGAATTGGTTCATCAAGAATCTAGTGAAAAATATGTCATTGCCTTATACAACTTCATAACCTGCTATTTCCTATTCTTTCCATCTTCATTATGGCTGTTGTTCTTGGGCCATTTTGCTTTTCTTTTATCTTCTCCAAATTTTTGATTATCTTGCCTCTTTCGGCCTTCGAAATTTGTGTGGATAGGTGAATACATACCTAAATACAAAGTCTTTATCATACATGAAATCTCACTTCATGACTTGACAACGTTAATTTCAGTCAATAGCTTCTCAAACCTTTATCGTACGTGAAATCATTTAAGGTCGGTGAATTCACACGGATTCTCGTAACTCATATCAACAAAGGTAAGGCATGAAATTCTTAGCATACCTATTTTCTTGTAACAAACAAGACAACACATTCAAACAATTCGTCAAACATATATATAGAAGATCATTATACAGATTCAGATAAATGAACATAACACAGTTGTAATCATATCAAGAGAGTCGATTTATGAATTTAAACAAATAAATTGATGCAAATATAAGCAAATAAATCCAAATAAATCCATATATTGGTTTCAATGGAATACATGAGATTGATGCAAATACCTTTTGCTTTCAAGCGTAGCTCGCTTCTATCGCCAAAATTGTGTCCGTATACTTTCCAGACATTCAGTGCCTTGGATAATTGTTTTACGAGAAAATTTCTTCTAAAACCAAACTCGAAGTCTTCTACATTTGTTTTCGTTTGCAGAAATACGTAGACTGACTCAATTTTGCGATGGGACATATTAAAACCAAGAAATTTCGTGTGGGAACCATGCCCCTTATATAGCGTAACCGATTCGGATTAAATATATCTCGCGACTTTTGTATCTAGGCGCCAAAATTGCAGTCCGCCTGAACTCTAGATTTCTAAATAACTGAATTTGGAAAATTTCAAAACTGACATTTCGACACAAGAACGAAGAAAACCTTTTCCTTCCAGTCTGTCTGACTGTAAATTAAAAAATGCTTAATTAAGAATCATTTCCTCTCACGACACAGCCATTAAAAATCTTTGCAGTATTGCGATTTAACAAGCATTGGCCCCATAAATTTTATTACTCGTTCACCTGCCCCAAATTAATATGTTCTTTATAAATCGACAGAAATTTGCACCCGTAAAGTACCATGTGACTGATATTTCGCTGATAAACCGTTCATTATATGCATACATATCACTTATCCACTCACTTAACTTCCATCGTGCATTTTTCTCCAAACTGTATGAACTATATGTCGTCTTTACTTAGGACAAAGTAAAGGTTTAGTCATGTGACCCAGGCAATTCCAAAAATGGATACAATTGAAAATCGTTTTCGTCCTTCTAGTATGAAGACAGGGGTATTTCATTTGAGTAATTCAAATAAAGAGACAACTGTACTACATTTGTGTCGTTCCAATACGATGTTGTCTTATATTCAAGTGGTCCCAATAGGTGACAAGTGTATTACATTCAATCATTCCAGTATAGACACATATATATTACATTTGAGTTTTTCCCAAATGGAGACAAATGTACTAAATTTGAATATTTCTCATTTGGAGACAATTGGACTATATTTGAGTTATTTCAATATGGAGATATCTGCATTACAATTCGATTAATACTTAATTCTAGCAGTTTCGATACGGAAACCAATGTACAACATTGAAATAATTCCAATACAGAAAACATAAAAAACCCGACTAGGCCATGTACGGATACAAACCTTACTACATTAAACTATTATGTTTTCGACTATTCCAATATGGAGGTAAGTGAGCTAAATTGGAGTGGATACAATATGGAAATTGCTGTACTACATTAGAGTGGGAACAATATAAAAATAGCTGTACAAATTCGGGTAGTTTGAATATCGAGACAAATGTTTTGCATTAGAGTTGTTGTTATATTGATAGAGAGAATAGAGATGTGATAATTTAAAGGGTTTTCAAAGGACTACCTTTGTTTTATATTTCACAAATGAATGTTGATATTACTTCATTACAATGGTACAAGTCCGTTTTCCACGTGATTAGTGACCCCACATCAATGTCAACTCTTGATATACCGTTAATGACAACAGTTAATTCTGTCTACTGTAGTGGACTGAAAGAATAGATGCAGACTCTCTCTCTCTCTCTCTCTCTCTCTCTCTCTCTCTCTCTCTCTCTCTCTCTCTCTCTCTCTCTCTCTCTCTCTCTCTCTCTCTCCAATCATTATTATACTATTTGTTAGCTGTAAACGCAAATTATATGAAAATATTTGCTTAAAACCTAATATTAGCGTTTTAAACTACTGTTATGTCAACGAGAGAGGCCTTAGAATGGAAGCAATCTTACTTAATCCTAGAAGAAAATGCAAAAATCACGTCTGCGATTTAAAATCGCGTCACCTAAAAATGAAGACATTCTCTGCATTTCTTCTGTAAATTGAGTAACAAGATCATAAACCTCTACTCTACCCCAACATAAAATTCAACAAACCAAATAACTGAATTTCTTCCTCTTGGTGTCTTTTGTATTTGTCATCATGAAACAAACATTTTGTTTGCATACTGTAGCAAATACACTATAAACTGTAATTACTATAAGTAATAACTATAAAATCGCTATGGAAATCAAGTGAACCCTCTTCAGACCAGAATTTTTTAAAGCCAATCTTTGCTATGCCTCGTCAGGTAATTTACATGTTGCTGTAATATATATATATATATATATATATATATATATATATATATATATATATATATATATATATATATATATATATATATATATATATATATATATTTTCGTTCAAGAAATACAAGGAAACTGATTATTCAGTGCTACGCGAATTTCGCACAATAAACGGGTAATCTCTGGAAGGATTACCTGACTTTGTCAATATAATATGAAATAAAACTGCATTAAGAAAGCCTTAAATATTCTTTTCTATCGCATGATATCCCACGTAGCGTAAAGTTTTGAATTAGTTGCTTATCTTTTTATATGGATAGTATACTAAACTAAGTGGCGTACAAAGACGGCTTGGCATAGCGCATTTAATACTCGAACTTGTCTTTTTACCACAAGATAATAAACAATTTTTTCAAAACACGTATACGAAGTAATGGGTTATTAATTGTCTGTAAACCCCATGCATGGACGCCCTCGATTTATGTCTACACTTATGCAACCGAATGGCAGGTGTATGCGACAGTGAATTTTAAATCTGGATAACATTACCGCAATGCGACGCTGTGTATAAGGACTGACAACCTCACTGAGACAGCCCAAAATGTTAACAGTAATTTTAGTGTGGTTTTATTTTAGAGACACAGCCGAAGGACTATGTTCATGTTGGGAACGAACGCGCAAGGTAAGGGTTAGATATTACTCATTTCCGGATAAAATATAAGAATTTTTGTGTACACGACAGTAGCTACCTACATATCTGACATGCGCATTAAAGTAAGCGATTGATGGCGGCAACCAAGGCCGCCGCCATCAATCTTTTGCAAGCCCATGTGAGTGGGAAGCGAGGCATAACAGTTATGTTTTAAGTTAGGTCTATTGATTTTCGCAACGTGCTGTTAGCCCGTTTTACAATGGGGCCAAGATCCCAGTCCTAGAAAACTTGCCTTAAAGTTTTAAATAAAGCTTTTCCATTGAATCCATTTCATACTTATCGTCAAACAGTACCTATCTCTGAATACACAGTTATCTGGTCGTCGGTATTAGATCAATACAACCTTCTTTTGCACATAAAGGACCTGATAGATGTTTCAATTATAATCCCATGAACGTTGACAATTAGTAGGGTGCCGCGGATCCCAAAAGATATATCATCTATTACTTTCTGCGCCATGTCAAGGTCATTTCAGGGGAATTTTCCATAGTAAGTGTCAATCTTTTACAATATTTTTTAAATAAGTTGATTATCATTAGTGCAATGTAGAGAAAATATAAAAATTTCATGTAAATTCGGACCGTTGCGACGTTGATGCATAAACTGTTAAGTACTACCTTATGGTTGTAAAGTTTATATTACCACCAACGTGGGATGTCATTAATTCAATGAAATACATGTTCACATGTACAAATTATACATAAAACATTTGAAGGCGATGTGAATGAATGCATAAAACTCCGTGCAAATGTAGGTTCAAGAACTGTTTGCTTTGATTATGACATGTGTGCACTGCCACTTTAAGACAAAAAAGCATTGATAAACGAACTCTCGTAACAGTTTTGCATTTCTTCAAGTAAGAAAAGAAAGATATTTATAAATAGTTGAATTCACGAGAGACTGTAGGCTCGTTGACTGAACAAATAGTTTTGTGTGTATGATGATTTGATTGATCGGATACTAATTTAATTGAGTGTACTCTAAAACGGCAAGCATGTTTATTATAATTCATTTGTCTCCCTGTTTTTCTTTCCTATGTATGTTTTTAAAAATCCTTAAGATGTAAGTTGATGCCAACTTGTTGTCTGACGGGGCACGCACATATTTGTGGCATTGTTTAAAAAATCATTAAAATTATGTAATAAAAAATACGAATATTTTTCAGTAAAAGCATCTTAGTCTCTATGCATGTCTGTGTCCAGAAAAGTTTTGTTAAATGACAGTCAGACCCCTAAATTCACCCCTGATGTTTATATATCTCATACATTCTGTATGATAGTTACTCGTCAGCAAACATTAACCGCTGACACCTCTCGGAACCCCTCTGGGCAACGTGTTATAAATATGCTTGTAATTCATCGATCCATGCAATTTGCTTTGATCAATGACAGTTGTGGGCGATACACACCTTTACGAATCTACAATACCAAATTCCTTACAGGTGGAAAATAGCTCTGTACATGATGCATAAAAATGCAACTGCTGTGTTGTATAGTATTCACGTGTGTGTGTGTGTGTGTGTGTGTGTGTGTGTGTGTGTGTGTGTGTGTGTGTGTGTGTGTGTGTGTGAATTTCAAATAGGTCCAGATCTGGTATGAGGAAATTTTGTTCCATCTACTTATCTTTCCCATCGCCCACATATGCAAGCATGTTTTTCTTTTGTTCATTATGTTAATGTCTTGTATTTAAAATAAACCTCTGGTGATAAGTTTTAGGCAAGCCCTATACAATACTTCATAGTTAGGTAACCAGAAAGTTTCCGAAAATGGAAACGGTTTACAGTTATACCTGTTAAATGAATCTCCCATTCTATCATATGTACAGACGCCATTTTCTTTTGTATTCATAATTTATTACACTTTTAGCTTGTGTATAAAGGTTGCATGCTCTTAAATGCCGCCATAATGTCCTTGTGTGACCTATATAGATATTCATGTCATGTATTTCTTATTTATTACCAATTTATTTGTCAGAATGTAAATTCTTTCCATAATACCAGTCCAGCGGTTGTCCTAGACGACTATACATGGTAAGTACTATTTTCCTAACATGCTATTTGTACAACGCCATTTTTAAACCTTGAATTCGTTTGTATAATTAGAACATTAGAGCTTTATTATGATTGATTTTTTTGTTTGGATGGATGAATGCGACAAGAAAGCTATATCTGATTTAATATATTCCAGATTCCTCACATCCGGGTGTTATCTACGCCAAAGTAAAATATATGAAAGAATCACTAATCTCGTTACAAGAATATCTAGTTTAAGACCTTGAAACAGATCACAGAGAAGTATATATCTGCATAAACAAACAATGGCAAATAGCACGAAAGTATGACATTTTCTATTTTTTATTTAAATAGTTTTATACAAGCAAGCAGTTTTGTTGATTCTAAGTTTGTGACCAAGACTGGCTGTTACATCTCCCTAATTAGCCAATCTTGTGTGAAGACACCATGAACAATGGCGCAAGATATTATGGCAGAATCGAAAATATTAGTTCCATATATTACCTTACATTACTGGCGGTGATGGTAATCTAAATTTCAGTCGCTAGAGTAACCTTTATTATTCGTAGGCACACATGAATACGTACGTATATTAAAAATCATAACACGGAATTGATTTTAACCAGACACATTTCAAAGTAGCAGTTGCTTAAGTAGGGTTTAACGCTCTTTCAGCACAAGATAGGCTATCCATGGCGGCCAGTAATAATGGTTGAAGAAGAACCCAGAAAAACCCACGAGAAGCTACTGGCAAGCTTTCTCACATACCCACAAAGGCTGAGCCCGAGATTCAAACCCACACAAACAGAAGTGAGATGGCAGTAATCCGTAACGGTGAGTGCCATAGACCACTAGGCCACTATTGGTTAGAGCGTCCGCCGCGGACGCGGGAGGTCGTGGGTTAGATCCCCGATCGAGTGATACAAAAAAACTTACAAAAATGGTACTAACAGCTGCCTCGCTTGGCGCTCAGCATTAAGAAGTTAGTGTGAGGACTGGTCGGCCTGGTGTCAGGATAATGTGACTGGGTGGGACATCATGCTACATGTCTACGGCATGATGCCCCAGTGCTAGACATCAGTATAAACTACCTTAATGCAGACATCGTAGCGATGCGACTGAAAAATTGTTAAAGCTTCATTAGAAATCATAATCACATCACATCACATCATATCAAAGTAGGTAGTTGATGGTACTTGAAATATAAGGTAGATCCCTGCGTCGTTTTACAGACGTATCTACTTAGAGCTGGGAATGTATGCCATTTTATATCATAAATATCTTGACCATGATTGCAATTTATGAATATAAGTATGCATTTACTATATCATAGCTTGGGACAAGTCCAAAAATATCATTTGGGGAAGGAGTGTAGGGGTGTAAACATGTTAGCGAGGGGTTCCAACGGAGGTCCAGTGACAAAGCCTTCAGACACTAGCATATTTAAGTGTTGCAGTGCATAATGTTAGCCTACTACTAACCGTAACGAAATTTACTGTAGAAAATATTCGGGTTGCTTCGTGTTTAGTTATAATCGGGAGGGGGACGTGTCGAGGTCTACCGCCAGCTCTGCCTCACTCCCCTCCTCCGGCTACGCCTTGAAAACACAAAAGCAAATAAGTTTTTATGACTTGATTGTTTAAATGCACGTGCTTATTCATGTAGAATGAGTATCCTTATTATAGTCACGTGGTAAAAATGACTTGACATTTCGTGCTCAGCCCGTCACAAATAAGAACTTTACTATTATTATTCAGTGATCACGTGCCACACTGATAACTCGTTTTGTTGTACATACTTTACCCTCCAGTCCACCCCAACATCAAGAAAATCATAAACATATGGACCGACAGGAAATTATATGATATTGTAATAAAATGGAGGAGATGCGCATTTGGTTATAGCGTTCCGTTTAAGGAATTCTTAGATTTATGTGATTTTACTTGTTTGATTAGTGAAATTATGGAAATGGAAATATTCATTAGCCCGAAATAATTAGCCAATTATTAGGAAAAAACATCACGTGGTGAAAGTGTTAGTGAGTTTCCATGATGCCACAGTCAATGAGTAGCGAATTCAGACCATAACCGCATGACTGTCCCTGTAATAATGTAGTCCTTATTAAAATCTAGTGGTGTACATTGGAGTTGTGACTGCAGTGGCAGTATTTACGGTAGGAAACCGGTAAATTACACAATGGAATAAACAAGAAGGGACTCGCCAGATACCATTCTTGTTTCCATTGTGGCAAAATGTGATTCAGTTATTCTGGCGTGATATGCCTTGAAACCATATAATGACTGGCATAAGGTAACGTAGTTAAAATAATTCCCTGTGTTAGTGGATAGTTGTAGAGATTCTATGGGGTGAACTGCTGACGGTACGGAAAGTTGATGAAGAGAAATTATGCAGATGTGCGGTTGATAGATATTTGGCAAGTTGTGAATAATGTGGTCTTGCATTGATTAGAGTAAAATCTATGTATAGATTGGACACTTCTGGGTGTCTAACTTACAAATGAAGTCGTATAGAAGTCGTTGGAAATTTGGGGTAAACATGACTTCTAGCGGGAATCGAGCCGGGATTTGACATCGCTCGGTCAAGCAAAAAACCCTGGCATGTAACAATATCTATGTGTAATATCAAACCGTTGCTGTTACTACTTGTACAGGGAACATAATGATCTTAGACATACCATAAAATATCGATAAGGATAAATTTGTTTTGAATGACATGATTCTATATTTATTATAAGTAAAACTATCAGACACGATATGTTTAAATAATCATGTCTTTAGATTGGAATAAATTCTGCAAAATATAATTCCACAAGAAAAAATCATCTCTTGATGTTTAATTCTTAATATCTATTTCAGTTTAAGTCTGATCTTGTCTAAAAATACATATGAAAACTGACCATTTTAAGATAAAATGTGGAAACAATTGGGCGTAATTTTTATATATGTGTGTCCTCGTTTGGCTTAAATATAATGTTTTGGTTGCAATGCATACATTTGAATTCAGGTTTCATTTAACAGATTGGATAGGGTTAACTTTCTAATGAAAAAATGTTGTGAATGGACCTTTCACCTGCATTATTAACGAAACGGTCAGTGTTAAGCATGTGGATGTGAATTAGTTTCATTTATGAATTCAATATATACCAGATGAATAAGATACCCTGGTCTGTAAATGTACAATGGAATACGATGGGGTACTATGTGGTACGAAACGAAACCGTCTGCTCTATAACTGTACGACGGGGTACGTATGTAAAATTATGTGCACTGATAGTCTGATTCCCCGCTTCGTATGCTCCCGGCGTAACGCTCATTTTAACATTCATCAGTACGAAGTCAGGTTAACGACGACGCCATATTGTCACGTGATCAAAACAACTGAATTCGTATCGAAAGATCTAGTTAATCGAACCGCGATACATATATTCCTTTAATTTTCTTTTTGTTTGTGACACAATGTGAACTTTACTATTACTTTCGATTTGAACTATAGCAACAATTATCTTGCGTTCAACTTAACCACAACCAATTCAGTCATATATTTATTTTTAACATAGTATTTTAGTTGGCGAATATGAAGGAAAAGGTTACATAAAACAATGTTTTGTTCATATTTTAAATGGTGTCATATCAAACGTTCCTTCTCCAATCGATCTTAGATGGAAATATAAATTAAAACCTGTTAGATTTCCTTCAGATTCCGTGTGGGAAAGGGCACACTAAAGTAGTTCAATCTCGACTTGAATATAGGTGCAGAAAGATTCGTTGTGAATTCAACCAGGGCAAAATTACCAAATTTATCTTATTTTTTATGCATGTGTTCTTTGTTAAAAAATAGCATTTAAAGGTGGAGAACATTGTGATCAAATTACCAGTTTCTCTAATAAAGAATTTTATTTTCAGTCTTTTAAAATGAAAATAAATAATATCAATTCTCACCGCAAAAATTTAACGTCAGCCTCTTGATATACGTGACGGAAACTGAGTAAAAACTCTGGAGTGAAAACGCTGTTTTATGAGGTCTTTTTTGAGAACGTATTATATTCATAATTGACATTCTTATTGTCACCGTCTTACTTATCGTACACGTAAATAGCTAGGTACGATAATTAGGGACATTTCTCCGATTTATAGCTACTTATTTAGTACAGTCACGATTGATTCAATAAATGTCTGCCAAGCGTTCTGAGGGAAACAGTAAAGATTACAAAAACGTCTCATAAAATAAATTTGCAAGTGTTGCCGAATTTATCGTGAGTGCTTAAGCTAGAAGTAATATTTAACTTCAGTCATCTATGAATAATGTGTTATGGCTATTTTCAATTAGTGGTGCGCTGAAAAAAGCGAGACATACTTATAATAAATAATTTTTTGTTTATGTTCCTTTTATGTATACACCATAACACTTTGGATTTAATGTTTATACCTAAGAAAACGATAAATATTTTAAAGAACACACACACACACCACACACACACACACACACACACACACACACATATATATATATATATATATATGTATATATATATATATATATATATATATATATATATATATATATATATATATATGTGTGTGTGTGTGTGGGTGTGTGTGGGTGTGTCTGTGTGTGTTATTTACTGATATAGTCGTTTCCTCTTAAACCTACTTGCCAGAAGGTCCCAAAATGGATCATTTTCTTATCTGTCCTGAATTGTTAGATTATTGGGGTTCCTAGTAAAGATACAATTTTTTAGTTTTGTATTCGCTCATATATTGTGTCCACGTGCAAACAGCATTGATATAATTTGATGTCGTCTAATGCTCCGACAGATGAAGGTCTATTTTGTTTGCTCAACTGTTATTTATTACAAATTGCATATACCCAGATCTGACGGATCGTTATGTGACGGAAAGTCTGGGTCTATACAGTAAGACATCGGGTCCGACTATAAGTGAGTGTATTCGGTATTTCTTATTAAACTGTGCTGAATACGCTGACACTTAAACAACTCTCTTGGATCAATACAGTGGGAGTATATATATATATATATATATATATATATATATATATATATATATATATATATATATATATATATATATAGACACACCTGCCTTATCTGAACTGGATTTAAATCCAAAAACCACTTTCAATGAATCCGGCAGACTAACCACTGATCCACTGTAGTCCCCCTGCGTTACAGACCACATATCCCCTGCATTATTGACCCAATTTAATATAAAGTAAATTCATTAATACGGTTGGCATTTAGTCGTGAAGACTAGATTGATCCAATTACAGGTCCGTTTGTCATTGTATATCCGTGCGCTCTTATAAAGATCGTATATATGTACCAGCTCACTTATATATATGCTTTTTTGGGTGTGATTGGCCAGTTGGGTTTCAGGGGCAAAGTCCTGACTGAAACATACGAACAATAATACAAAACAAATACTCCACTATGAATAGTGTGGCTTTTGGTGTGCGTCAGAAAAAGGCAATCCGTATCTGGTTGGTTTGGCCGAGCCCACTTTCATGTAGCGTGCCAAAAAAGGCAAATTCGAGAAAATCTTTCAGAAGAGGTGGGATGGATTTTTTCTCAACCACTTTGTAGATCGATAAATGGGGAAAAAAAGGACTAAGTGTTATGTAGTTTTATTTATCTCTATTTTCATGTACAATATCAGTATACCCTGTGATCAACCTCACAAACCACTCGTTGCTTTTTTGCATGGATTTGTAATGAACAGTGCGAACTAGTCTTATAGTGACTATTCAGACTATGGGAAAATAAGCCTAACATTTACGGTAGACACTGATCTTCAGACATCATAAAGTTTGGAGCCCAAAAATGCTAATGATAAAAAATTCAATCGAGAGTCCTGTTGGTGACAGAAAGAATAGGGGCGGATTCAAATGGCTTTGAGCAATGTTTACTAAGGATACGAAGCCGCTCTACATGGATCATTACCCCCAAAAATGTCCTTAAATAACAACAAAAGAGACCCAGTTTGCAGGGTTGTTTAGTATCTCTCATCTTAACCACACCAATTACCACCAATTACCACATACCTAATATCAGTCCTGCTACTACTAGTGCTGCTTCTACTAGTACTACTACTGTCATCCAGTCCCAGTTAACTCTAATACGTTTTCATGTTTGGCAGTACTACAAATACAACAGTAGCAACAACAGCAACTATTACTACTATTATTGCTAGCGATAATACCGATATGGACCTCTGCTGTTGTTATTACTACAACAACAATTACTACTACTGCAATTACTACTACCACTTCTATCGTTACTACTACTAAAAGTTTTGCAGATATTGTACATATACTATTTTATTACAATCTTTGTCACGTGCTGTTGCATCCGGTTATGCAGTATTAAATGACAACTCGTGTAAAATAAGTTAGCCGTCCTTCATGGATGTAAAAGACTCACTTTGTTCACCTTCAATGTAATTTCTATGGAAGTCTGATAAAAAATTTCTTCACACTTTTCTTTCCATTCTGGTTTTGATAAACTGTCATCAAGATTATACGCTATCTCTTGTCAATAGTCACAAGGCGTGTAGGATCCCCGGGGTTGCTAACCCACGCGGACAGAAGTGAGATAGAAGTGATCGGTAAAAGCAAACTCTTCTGACAGACACCGGGTGCCCCTACACGCCTTGTGACTCTTTACAAGTGTTGGCCAATGTGGGTACGTGAGAAAGTTGTTAGTAACTTCCGATAGGGTTGGTGGTTCTTTTGGGCGTCATATAGTAGGTCTGCAAGGAGATTCTTGCACCGTCTACAAAATTTCAATCCCGGATAAAACGTTTCCATCCTGGATATAATATGTTGATAATCAGGCTGTTTGCTAAAAGTTCTCTAAAGTAATATTACATTTTGGTAGCATATTATAGATCAATAAATAACCCTTACCAGCCATACCTAAAAATCGCATCAGTTGCTTTTTACTGACAGGCACAGGGAATTCAGAGATAGCCTTGACCTTAGCATCAATATGTTCTAGAAAGGTTACACAAGGATGGCAGAACTCACGTTTAGATAATTGATAGTCATATTTAAATCACTGAGTTTGTCAAAGAATTTCCGAATTATTGCTGGATGTTCTTTCCAGGTATCATTATAGATGTAAGCATCACAATTATCTAGACCAGAGGTAATCATATTCATCAAACGTTCAAAGACACTTGGAGAACCTTTCATCCCGAACGGTATTCCTTTATATCAATGAAGTCTATCTGGAGTCACAAATGCTGAAATTTCCTTTGCTCTTTCCGTTAGTGGAATTTGCCAAAAATCCATTCAGAAGGTCGAATTTTGTGACGTACTTGGCATTTCTAATTTATCAATGATGTCATCGATTCTTGGTGATGGAGATGCATCTGTTTTAGTCACACTGTTCACCTTCCTATAATCATTGTACATACGGAATGTTTTAACTTGTTTCGGAACGAGTATAAATGGGGAACTGCAGTCACTGTTTCTGGGCTCTATGAAACCATTCTCCAGCAAATACTGAATTTCGTTTTACAAGTAATCCTGTTTAAGAGGGTTGATCCTGTATGGGTGCTGTTTCACAGGTTTTAAATCGACAATTTCAACGTCATGAAAAATTTGATTGTCCTCGTAGGAATATATGGAAATAAGTGCTTATATTCAAAAAATAACTGTTTAAGTTTATTCCTTTCTTGTTGTTGCAAATGCGAAAGTTTCTGGTCAAGACGTTTCATAATTTCCGAATTCTGAGATTTGCTGCTCAAAAATCAGTAGAATTCGCTTGAATTCCTTCACTTAACTCCTTATTTGGTGGGACAGTTACAACTAAATGAATTACATGATTTACTTGTCTATCTCTCTTAATATCCTGGTACTCCTTTAATTTATTTAGATGAGAGTACTATTATTAAAATTTAACTGATTAATTTTTTTCTTTACTTTGTGAGGGCCGTAAAATCTAAATTTGGAAAAAATTTAAAGAATGAGGAAGAGAGAATGAACAAGACTCAAAATTAATCTCAATTAAAGTCCTGTGAAACCAAAATTTCAATTTTGACTTGCATTGCTGAGTGCCACATTCAAGCATAAGTGGCTAGTAAATTCCAGGCATCATATTTGACAATTCATCTTATTTGACAGATTTAGGAAGACCAAACTAAGTAAAATATTTTATCAAAGCTTTTGCTATAGTTTTGGGTTTAATAATCGTCAAAGGAATTGCCTCTGAGAATTTAGTTGATTCACACTTAATGGTCAACAAATATTGTTTGCCTGACTTAGGTAAGGGAAAGTCTACAATTACTATGCTAAATAGTTCGTCAAATGCAGGAATAGCATGCAAATGAGCCTTATATTTATTCTGATTTGGTTTCCTACTACTTGACAAGTATGACAAGATCTGCAGTATTTACAAAGATCACTTTTAATTTTTGGCCAAGAAAAGTGAGTCAAGATATTGTGATAAGTATTTTTAATCCATAAATGACCAGCCACAGGAGTTTCATGGGCCAAAATAGTATTTTCTGTCTGTAAGATTTTGGAATTCACTCTTATAGTTCACTGACCACTCGTCACCAGCAGGTATCTCGAGGAGGTCTCCATTCTCTAATAAGAATTCCAGTTTTAATGAAATAACAGACAGGAACTACAGTGGCTATGGTTTCACTAAATGCCCTCTGAAACAAACAGGAAATCTCAGAATTTTTTGCCCTGTTTGACCACAAGTGATTGTCATTTGTCATCATGATTAGAAAAAAAAGAAAGAGAATTCACTGTGATCAATATCTTTTGATTGATCCAAACAAGGAGTGAACGTGGCCTCATCAAAAGCCTAACAATTACATGTGTCAGATAAAGGAATATTTTCCTTATCGAAATCATTCTCAAGAGCTTTCTTTGCCATAGCTCTTGTAACTGCACAAGCTGAATATAAACCAGGGAATTCCTTTTCAATACGATCAATTTTCTGATCCAAAGAAGGCTTGTTAGTTACGGGTGAATTAACCACAATATTGTTTCCAGCTAGGTTGTTGCATAGTAATAAACGAATGCCCTTAACGGGTACAGAATGAATTATTCCGACTGTCACAAGTTATGAAACTAAGTCTGATGAGAAATTCACACACTGGAGATGAATATTAATAATGTCGCACTCTACACTCAGAATCAGAACACTCTAGTTAGAACAGGACTTCTCAGAAAAAGGCAAAGTACATGACACTTAAAGACTCTGAGAAGCTCTCATATGCGTTAAAATTTCAACAAGGATAGAATTGGCCAAATCATCCAAGACTGATATAGAACATTTCGACATGAATGGTTCATAATTCTCCATAATCAAATCAGACTGTGGTTTGTTAGGCCTAACAAATGTATTGCTTCCAATACATGATCGTGACCTTGACCTTTTAGAAATAAGAGCGTATGGGATAGGTCTATCTTGATTGTGATGATTATATTTTAGTTTGAAGCAGTCAGAATTAACGTGTCCTTTCTTCTTACAATAGGTACACATAGGAAGATACAAGGATTTCAAATAAAGCTTATAAGAAGCTTAATTTTTAAAAGCAATGCCAGATTAAGTTTAAAAGGAGTTATATTAGGTTGAAATACCTTTCACCAGTAGAATGCTGAGCGAGAGGCTTGCTTAGAACATGAACGTTATGAGTTAAGGAATACTCATCAGCAGCACGAGCAGCATTTTCCAAGGTTTCGATCTTATGCTCGTCAAGATAAGCCTTTACGTCTCTGTGGACAAAGTTTCTAAACTCTTCCAGTAATACAAGTTGTTTAAGACTTTCGAATTCTTGATCAACTAGCTTGGCTAAGCACCATTCAGCAAATAACATCTCTTCTTCTCTTGCAAATTCGACACGAGTATGTCCAGCTTTTGTTTTCGAGTTTCCAAAGTTTTGCCGATAAGCCTCAGGGACTAACTCACAACCCTCTAAGATGCATTCCTGAACCAAGTGATAGAACTTTGATGAACTGACAGAGAATGGCATAGATCACTAGCCTTACTAATAAGTACACATTGTAATAATCGAGTCCAATGCTCTCTTGGCCATTTAAAATTTTCGGCAACTTTTTCAAGACGAGGAACATATTTGTCTACTTCTTTTTCTCTGAAAGGGGGCACTAACTTTATATTCTTTGCAATATCAAACTTTGAATTTGTATATGGAGTGTGAATGTGCTTGTCAATTGCCAGCTCCATTTCTTTTAACCTTATTTGATATTCCTTTTCATCCTTATCTTTTTGAATCTCTCTCTCTCTCTCTCTCTCTCTCTCTCTCTCTCTCTCTCTCTCTCTCTCTCTCTCTCTCTCTCTCTCTCTCTCTCTCTCTCTCTTCAAATTGTAACTTCTTTTGTTTATCTTGATCCCTCTTCTGACTTTCTCTCATTCCTTTTAATAAAATTGAAAATACATTTGTTTTTTTTCTCTTTATCTTTCTGAAGGTCCAGCTTCCTTAACTCTAATTCAATCTTGTATATTAATTTAAATTTCTTTACTTTTATGTCAGAGTCTCATACAGAGAGACTTACTGATCGAACCCCAAATACTTTTATTGAGAACATTATTTTCAACTAAATTTCTTTTCAACCAAATACTGAATCAAAATGTTATTAATTTATGGTTTCTTTAAGGAAGATTTTACCTCGGAAAAATTATATATTCTGGCAAGTTCAAGCAATTCATCTTTTTTCAAATCATGCTGGAAAGTCCACAACACGCTGAAATAAACGAGTAGAAATATAATAAATTTAAAGGTCTAATTTCTGTAGAAACAGCCATGTAATGTTTTGAAAACACAGAGGTTTTGTGTTTTATTGTTTATCTTGTCTGTGTTGTGTATTTGCCTTTGAAAAAGACTCATTAAGAGTCTAAATCGGTTAGGCTGGCTGCTCAGTAGTTTTGCACTGCTCATTTTCAGTTTATGACACACACACACACACACACACACACACACACACACACACACACACATATATATATATATATATATATATATATATATATATATATATATATATATATATATATATATATATATATATATATATATATATAATACCTCAAGAGGCTTATGAATTTTTTTTTTAGAAAAATGAATAGAGATATGTTTTACGAGAAATTTATAAAAGGTCTATCCAGGCTAGTTGTTTAGTTATATATTGTAAATGAATAGTAAAACGAGATGCTGCTTTCCTACCTAGCGAACCAGGAATGCATAACTCGTTGCATGGATTACCATTTTGTCAAACTGATCCTTGCACAATGTTCTGTAAAGAGATAAAAATCAGACGTAGGTCAACAGCTTTATATCCTAATAAAGGCATTCTAGTGTTACACGAGACAGGAGTACATTAACTTATTTAAATTTCACTGCAGTCGCCCCATATATTCAGAAATCAGTGATGTGTACCTACAAGTTCAGTTTGCCTGGACGGCAAAATACGTCTCATTCGTGTGTAGGAAACAGCGAGTGACTTCCAACAGCGTGGGACGCGGATTGGGATAGGCGCAGGTGTATAGGTTTTAATTTGTACTCTAGTTCGCATTTGAAAGTGGAAGACCGAAAGCAAAAGGAAAATTAAGGTATGCTTATAATGATCTAAAGTGTGCTTTGTTTCTTAAGCACAAAGTATGAAATGATTTTTCGTTCGTATGATTTTTTCAAACAGTTCTAATAAAATCGCAAACGTATCTTTTTAGCTTTATTAGTAATAATGAAATTTGTTTTCACAAATTAGACATTGTAGCGATATGATAACAATTGTTCAATATACGTTAAAATCCAACTCTACACAGACAGTAGAATTTATGAGAAATACTTAAAAAATGCGTACACTGGATGAAAGAGAAAATACGTAGTCATTTTTGCTCTTCATCGAACATTCTCTTTTGGAAAGATGACAGTTTTTAAGGATGTAATGGTAAGAAAAATATCCTGTCTAATAAGTTCCAGGACTTTTATTGCATATTTGAGAGGATTTTAAGATCTTGAGAGATCACATATACTGGAGCTCTGTTATTGCAGTATGTCGTACCTTTTAATTTAACTAGCACCTATATTGCTTTTCGACCCACACTTCAATTGGATATTTGATATTAGGGAGATTTTAGTCGGTTCGCATGTAAATAATTGAAATCAAAGTGCCAAATTGCTGTGAAATTATATTACATGTATATAGCTCGTTGTCTGCCAAAGAAGTTGAGCAAGATATTTGAACTGAGAAACGAAAAAGCGAAACCAAGCTAACACTCCAGCTTACCTGAACCCCACCCCCAATATGTTCTTTTATCGATACACTCGAAAAGGAATTTTGGTATGACAGACTTTAAAAGTTGATATGTTTGTTTCCATGCAAAGTCTGTAGAAGTTCAATCCTGATTCATTAAATTTACCTCTGTAGATTTAGATAGGTAACATGACGGTACATCAGTTTTATGTTATGTATTCACTATTAATGTTACCTTTTGCATAGTTTCTTTCTAGTGTAGCTAAACAGCAAATGACACGAATCTGTGATAAGATATAAGAGACATTTAAATCGCAGTTAAATTGCAGTCGATATCACTAACTATCAATTAAGTGGCATAAAACATTTATCGCAAAGTACTTTTATTTGGAAATTAATCCATAACCGCCAAATGCATGTAAAACTAGCGTCCAATGATACGGCTGCGTAAATGGTTGGCGTGGGGATATCGAGTGCGAAGTGTTATAGTAACTCTACAGGTAGGTCACTTGTTTTCTATACACTAATCTCAGGCATCTCAAATATTTTATCCTTATTTAAAGGTTGGGCGTCCATTTTCTTTTTTATGTGTGACTGAAAGTATCAATCTTGTCACACCTTAGTGACACGCATGCGTACTGTGAGACACTGTAGTCTGTAAAGTAGTGTATCAGTAATCCATGTCACGTTGAAAGAACTAAATAGATTTAGAAAAAAGGGTTCTAGATTCAGTTGAATCCCAATAGCTTCCCATTTAAAGTATTATATTTTTCAAAAATAAAATAGACTACAAAAATATAAAATAGAAGAAAAGCTCTCCATTTAAAATATAATATTTTTTCAAAAAATAAAATATAAAAAAAAAAAAACAAAAACAAAAACAAACCTACAAAAAGCCTCAAAGCGAAACAAGTACAAAAGACATTAAGGCCGATGCAAAACATCTCCCTTTTGAAAATCTTAACCCCTTTTAAAAATTATGTACCCACCCGGTGTTGAAGGCCATGAAAGCTTTTTCATTATATTGTGCTTTTCTAGTTCTTGAAGGTTCCAAAAGGATTGTGCATTTTTTTTAAAATTAGTATCAAAACACCCATGATATGCATATTACATGCCGCACAAAAATGATACAATTTCTTCCCATGTGAGCTTCATTTGCTCAGTGGAAAACGGTTTGTTTAATGCAGGTAACTGGTATTTTGTTGTTGTGGCAAACTGTCTCAACACGGTGGGCGATTTATTATAATTAAACAACGAGAAAACGAAACTTAATTTCATTTAGAGGCAAAGAACGCATTTTCATGCGAAAGGTAATCCTGATCCTGATTGTATTAAAATGACGTTAAGGACTTTTGCATTACGTTATAATCTCAAACCTTTCCTGTAATTAGTTATTAATAAATGTCTGTTGTGAAATGAAATACGGTATGGCACTTTAGAGATCAGTACATTTTTAGAAAACTATTATGGCCATGCCAAGTTCTCATCGTATTATTTGATAGCTAGTTTTTCATAATACGCCCCTGCACAAATTGAAGTGGCTTGCGTGTTTGCAGTTGGAAGTGCAATCAGGCATGCTGTATGGAATATCTGCTTTGCATTCTTTGTGTTGGATACTATCCTGTGAATTTTAATGTATATGCATGGATTTAGCTAGAAAGCAGTTCCCGGACTTTAAAATATAAGAGAACATTTATTAAAAAAAAAAAATAAAAAAAAAAAATAAATAAAAAAACGCCCGTCCAACCCACTCCCATCGACACCACAACCGTAAATAAGTCTAATCTAGTGTATATGTTTAAATGCTGCATATGTGTTAAATTTATGTGAGGCAATACTGTTTTCCACACATTCTTTAATGTGATTTAGTGACAGAGAAATGCAGAATAGACTAGTGGTTTAATTTGGCGTTTTACGGCACACAACCATACGAAGGTTATATAGAAACTTAACAGGTAAAGTACAGCGCCATATGCTAAGCACCTGATCTGGGCGGGTGTGATAGCGGGAACTGGATCTGTCCTCTTACGGTTGCAATTCCAACGCCTTAACAAGATAGCCACCGCGACTCTCTCAAGAAATATAAAATTGTTGTAGTAGTAGCAGTAGTACGTGGTGTGTGTGTATATATATATATATATATATATATATATATATATATATATATATATATATATATATATATATATATATATATATATATATATATATTAGTAATAATATAGTAGTTTTACAACAAGAAATATTATTTTATTTAACAGCAGTAGTAGCGGTGGTGGGGGTGGTAGCCGCATCAGCTGTTTTATTCTAGATTGCAGTGGTGCTGGTGGTTTTATAGAGTGGTACACTGGTGGCACTGATTTTGTTCAGCGAGACAGCATTAGTTTAGCTTCTTTAAAACCGAGACCATTCAAGTAAGTCTGATTTGTATTTTTTACTTTTAGAGAAGAATGGCGAAGTCTGAAGTACAAAAGTGTTTGGATTGGCTGCTAGAACAAAAGGTGAGGAACAATTTATATTTTTTTGTTAATTACACGCTGTTAGAAAATGGTCTTGCATCTAGCAATTTCTTTTCAAGGATTTGCTTAATTTTTATTCCCAACTAGGAGGTGGGAGGTGTATCATCTAAAATTTTTGTCTTATCCAAGTCAGAGGTATCATTACTCACTGCAACGTTTGTGAAATTAGCCATTGACACATAATGAGGCATAAATCTCTAAAGTTCGTAAAAATGTACATTGATTAAAAATGTAGTAAACGGGAATATTGATTTACATAGTTAGCAAATATGTACAACGATTAAAAGATGTAGTAAACATCAGCAGTGATTCACAAAGTTAGTAACGACGAACACTGATACACAAAGTTAGCAAAGATGTACACCGATTCACATAGTTAGTAAACATGTGCACTGATGCATAGTAAACCATTGAACTGATTCACAGTCAGTAGACACGCACAGTCATTCACACAGTAAACATGTACACTGATGTATAGTAAACCCTTGAACTGATTCACAAAGTCAGTAGACACGCACAGTCATTCACACAGTAAACATGTACACTGATGTATAGTAAACCCTTGAACTGATTCACAAAGTCAGTAGACACGCACAGTCATTCACACAGTAAACATGTACACTGATGTATAGTAAACCCTTGAACTGATTCACAAAGTCAGTAGACACGCACAGTCATTCACACAGTAAACATGTACACTGATGTATAGTAAACCCTTGAACTGATTCACAAAGTCAGTAGACACGCACAGTCATTCACACAGTAAACATGTACACTGATGTATAGTAAACCCTTGAACTGATTCACAAAGTCAGTAGACACGCACAGTCATTCACACAGTAAACATGTACACTGATGTATAGTAAACCCTTGAACTGATTCACAAAGTCAGTAGACACGCACAGTCATTCACACAGTAAACATGTACACTGATGTATAGTAAACCCTTGAACTGATTCACAAAGTCAGTAGACACGCACAGTCATTCACACAGTAAACATGTACACTGATGTATAGTAAACCCTTGAACTGATTCACAAAGTCAGTAGACACGCACAGTCATTCACACAGTAAACATGTACACTGATGTATAGTAAACCCTTGAACTGATTCACAAAGTCAGTAGACACGCACAGTCATTCACACAGTAAACATGTACACTGATGTATAGTAAACCCTTGAACTGATTCACAAAGTCAGTAGACACGCACAGTCATTCACACAGTAAACATGTACACTGATGTATAGTAAACCCTTGAACTGATTCACAAAGTCAGTAGACACGCACAGTCATTCACATAGTAAACATGTACACTGATTCGAAAAGTAAACATAAATACCGATGCACAAAGTTGGGAAGGATGTACACTAATTCGCAAAGTTAGACAATACAATTCGCAAATGAAAACAGGTACACGGTCATCTATAAAGTCATTAAACATGTACACTTTCATCCACAAAGGTCTTAAAAAGATACAGTACGATTTTAAAATATTATAAATATGTACACTGTGATCCGAAAAAATCTAAAACATACACAGTACGATTTTAAAATGTTATAAATATGTACACTCTGATCCGAAAAAGTCCTAAACATAAACAGTAAGATTTTAAAATGTTATAAACATGTACACTCCGATCCGAAAAAGTCCTAAACATAAACAGTAAGATTTTAAAATGTTATAAACATGTACACTGTGATCCGAAAAAGTTCTAAAAATAAACAGTACGATTTTAAAATGTTATAAACATGTACACTGTGATCCAAAAAAGTCATAAACATGCACAGTACGATTTTAAAATGTTGTAAACATGTACACTATAACACATGGAGAAAGGTTTTAGTCAGTTTAAGCGTATGACATATTGAATTTCACTTGATTATCCATTTTTGTTAAATCTTTGTAGCAAGCAATAAAAATGGTTAAAATGCATCGTCATCTAACACGGACTACTAGAAGTTAATAGTTCATAACACTGTACATGTGTATTTATGGGCATGTCTTGCCTACTTGATCTTGTAACAAATTCGTCTATCTAGTGCATAATCGATTGTTTTCAGGTTTATTGACGTTATGAATCCAGTAAAGAAGGAATTCAATTCATAACGGTATTGTGTTTCATCATTCTAATTTAATGAAGCAATCAATGTTTGAAAAATCCAAACAAAAACCGTCTTTGGAAAATTTTAGTACGTCATTAATTTTCGCAACGCATGTAAAAGTTAGATACGTTTACACAAGAATGTAGCATCACCTCGTGTGACTTGGCTGGGGTGACATTGGCTGCCTTTACTTTGGCTTGTGTGATGTTGGCTGCCTAATTGGCTTGGGTGATATTGGCTGCATTTACTTGGCTTGTGTGACACTGGCTCTATTTACTTGGCTTGTGTGACATTGGCTCCATTTACTTGGCTTGTGTGACATTGTCTGTCTTTACATGGCTTGTGTGATATTGGCCGCCTTTACTTGGCTTGTGTGACGCTGGCTGCCTTTACTTGGCTTGTATGACATTGGCTCCATTTACTTGGCTTGTGTGTTATTGGCTGCCTTTACTTGGCTCGTGTGATATTGGCTGCCTTTACTTGGTTTATGTGACATTGTCTGTCTTTACTTTGCTTGTGTGATATTGGCTGCATTTACTTGGCTTGTGTGACATTGGCTGCCTTTACTTGGCTCGTGTGACATTGGCTGTATTTACTTTGCTTGTGTGATATTGGCTGCCTTTACATGGCTTGTCTGACATTGGCTGCCTAATTGGCTTGGGTGATATTGGCTGCTTTTACTTGGCTTGTGTGACGCTGGCTGCCTTTACTTTGCTTGTGTGATATTGTCTGTCTTTACTTGGCTTGTGAGATATTGGCTGCCTTTACTTGGCTTGTGAGATATTGGCTGCGTTTACTTGGCTTGGGTGATATTGTCTGCCTTTACTTTGCTTGTGTGATATTGTCTGTCTTTACTTGGCTTGTGAGATATTGGCTGCCTTTACTTGGCTTGTGAGATATTGGCTGCGTTTACTTGGCTTGGGTGATATTGTCTGCCTTTACTTTGCTTGTGTGATATTGGCTGCATTTACTTGGCTTGTGTGACATTGTCTGTCTTTACTTTGCTTGTGTGATATTGGCTGCATTTACTTGGCTTGTGTGACATTGGCTGCCTTTACTTGGCTCGTGTGATATTGGCTGTATTTACTTTGCTTGTGTGATATTGGCTGCCTTAACATGGCTTGTCTGACATTGGCTGCCTAATTGGCTTGGGTGACATTGGCTGTCTTTACTTGGCTTAGGTAATATTGGCTGTCTTTACTTTGCTTGTGTGATATTGGCTGCCTTTATCTGGCTTGTGTGATATTGGCTGCCTTTACTTTGCTAAGTTTTTATTACAGTAGAGGGACAACTCATTTACTGCTGAATGATATAAACTCTCACGATATTAATCTTTTCATTTGCTGCTAAATCATTTAAATTTTCAGTACAAGAAAGTTAATGCTCTGCAGGAAAAGAATTTTCCTGGTTTTCCTCACATGTTATCATGGCTACTTAAAAATACATTGTATATCTTATTTCGGTGTATGATTGATGGATATAATATGGATTATGGAGTATACAGCTTGGCCTTACTTTAGATGTGCGTGTTTCAAAAAGCTCTAGCTCTACTTGGTCATTTTCACTTACAGACCTTCAGAGGTAAATTGTAATTTTCTTGATGAACCAATAATTATTTTACTTTTGATATATTTAGTAATTCATTCATTGCACATTAAGAAGCTTGTATATTGTAGTCTGAAAAAATTAAATTTAATAACTACTCAAGACAAATTACTTTAAGACTAATTCAGACTGAGTTTAATACATGGGGAGCAGTCATTTTGGTTAGAGGTGTGCTTAGATCATGTACAATTTCCACAAGTGAAATAGCCAAAGAAATTTCAGTCACAGTACATGAAAGTAACATAGAAATATGCATTTACTCCATTTTGCATGTTGCAAACGAAAACTACTTTACCTTACACTTGATACTCTCTCAGATGTTCATACTATCAGTAAAGTTTCTCCACAAGGATAATTCATTATGGCTTGATACTCTCTCAGATGTTCATACTATCGGTAGAGCGTCTCCACAAGGATAATTCATTATGGCTTGATACTCTCTCAGATGTTCATACTATCGGTAGAGCGTCTCCACAAGGATAATTCATTATGGCTTGATACTCTCTCAGATGTTCATACTATCGGTAGAGCGTCTCCACAAGGATAATTCATTATGGCTTGATACTCTCTCAGATGTTCATACAATCGGTAGAGAGTCCTCACAAGGATAATTCATTATGGCTTGATACTCTCTCAGATGTTCATACTATCGGTAGAGCGTCTCCACAAGGATAATTCATTATGGCTGAAAGGATCATATTTAATAAATCAATTTCATGTACGAAATAAAATACAAGAATTTTCGATACTCTTATTGATTGTGATTGTACACATTATCGTTGGTCATGTTAGTTAAATTGTACTCTTCTTACATGCCGCCAGGCAGGTGTACGAGATCCACTGATTGCTCTTGTTGATCATGTTTTCGTCTTTCCATAAATGATCTCTTTCAACATTTTTGTACATCCCAGTATTTATTATGTTTCAAACAGCATGACAATTGAAATGTTATGTTGTGTTCACATATCCCATATAATGTTTTGATTTTTTATAAATAAATCATGAAATAAATCTAGAAGATCTTACACCTTGTTTCTGAATAAGGCAAATTAAAAAATAACGCAACCGCCTGTTTAGAGCTGTTCTATTTATTTCAAACCTCCAGTCCATATAATTTTTGGTGATCACACCTAAAATGCTAATATACATGCGCCGTTTACGTATCCACAGGGGCAAGACAAAGTGTGCATACTTTTATATTTATTTCAGGCGAATATGATTGATAATGTCTGACATTTAATGAGCTGAACTATGATAACAGTGTGCTATTTTTAAGAGGAATTATATTTTAATTTTTTAAAAGAATTCTCCTCGCCGGTATATACACTGATACGCTGTTAGTTTCGTTCATAGAAAAATGAATGTATAAAGGTCAACGAAAACCTAAGATAAGAAGGACTATATTTATTATTTAGATACAGAGAAATTTTGAACCAGTTGTAAAGGTTATATATATTTCCTTCCGCAGGAACATTCATTTAACGTCCGTACCTGACGGGCACCTTCATTTCACGTCCCCACATGGCGATATTAAACTGTCTTATATAATTCATATATTACATTGCATGCAGTAAATTCAAAAAAGAAATTCCTTGTCCACAGCAAATCCAGTAAGAAACGATATTGAATGAGTCCCAGTTTCTGGTGCAGAACAAAGTGTTACTTTACAAAGAAAAGACTTACTTTAGTTGTTTTTCGATAAACGAGGCACCCCTATCTAAATGTTAGGTGGTGAACGTCTTATTTTATTTACTATCTTATGTAAAAATGTACTATGAAATGCTGGGGGTTCAATTTTATTTTCAAGTTGTCGGTTCATCGAGCCAAAAGAATAATTCATTACGAGACTGAGGCGTCCCGTGACTGGTGCCAATTGTTGTAACGGTTTCCAGCTCTAGTTGCAATGCTAAATTTATGTTGTCGATGGAATGGTAATTTTTGACCTTTGAAAATGTAATATGTACCATTACAACAGTATTTTAAACTAGTGTCACATCTTTGCTAGCGAAGGTTTCGATATAACAATCTAATTAACACTAATAATACTAATTTTAAATTAAAGTCGCATGTCGCCCTAAGGCATGCGCGACTCGTTAGTTGTACTAATTTGAGTATTATTTGATTTTTACAATGACCACTATTAGTACAAAACCCCAAGCGAGCCACCGGAGGCAGAGGCCCTCAAAGGCTCCACAGAACTCATCACCACAGCGTGATCGTTATGTATCCCCTACTGGTCGTTCTCTGCATTTCCTACTCGTTTACGTTCTCCTCCGTTGATGCTGTCGCCAAGTACACCATCAGCAATATATATATATATATATATATATATATATATATATATATATATATATATATATATATATATATATATATATATACATATACATATACATATACATATACATATACATATACATATATACTTTTCTAATTCATGTCCCGTTTCCTAATTTACTGAGCTGTTCCTATTATATTGTCAAACATGTGATGGTCACATGCGAGCCAGGTATTCATTAGTTGTGAATTTGCCTATCTTGTCATGGTTCTTAAATTTTGTGTACTATGCGTACTTGACTTTTCCGAAAATTTCGTCGAATTATGTCGGCTTAAGAAGTCTTTCCCTTTTTGAGATCGTAATTTGGCTGTTGATTTGAACCAAATTGAACCAATCAGTTTTTTGAGATCATAATTTGGGTGTTGATATTTTGAGTTGTAAAAAGAACCAGTTTGTTTTTTCAGGGCCAGCAAGTTGCAGTTCTGAAAAAGTCTTTCTTGGGTTAGAATGAAAGTCCTATGTGGTAAACTTGTATGTGTGTGGAGTTTTTTTGGGAGTGGGTGGGGTGGGGCTGGTGGCGGTGGTGTGTGTGTTATTTATTGTTTGTAGGCTATAGGTATTCCTGTTCGTGTTTCTGTTGAGTTAAATTACCATACATTCTCATACACAATCACGAATTCTCTCTCGCATACTTACATAATTTATGTTGGGAGAGGGGTGGGTGTTGTGGTTGGTTGTCCGGGATGGCATATTGTTTTCGGACTTGGGTGTGTGGGTGGATTTTGTTTTATTGATTGATTGGTGGCAATATCTTTTCATAAGTGTTTTCCTTTCGAACTCTTCGAAAGGTTTCTACTTGGTCTCCTACTCTTCTCTTGTAGTTCATCTACCTGTTGCTGTATCCTGCTCTTCTTTCTTTCTCTTGCCCGTTGATGTCTTTGTCTGTATCATGTCTCCTGATGTACTATTTCTTTCTTGTCTTTTTCTTCCTCTTTTCTTGTAGTTCTTCTACCTGTTGTTGTGACCTTTTCCTGCTCTTCGTTATTTTAGCCATTTTCTTTGCCTGGAAGAAGGTTAATTAGTCATGCCACCTTGGCGTATCGAGGAGATATTTCTGTGCTTCGGGTCTGTGAATTTCATTCGATGAGACTCAAGCCACCACATTAAATCATAATTAAGTTTTTCCAATTTGCACACTGTTTCTACATAATCGAAACAAAAGGAGCACAGTTGGAATAGAAAGATAAATAAGCATTTTTCAATTGCACGTCTGTGTTTGTACAAATACCTTTCACTCAAAAAAACCTGTAATGGCTTCCTTTTGGTATTTGGCCATACCTTCAATGTTAAATTTACTAAGTATCCTCTTAAAGTCTATTGCCTCCATCATTTTTTACTAATGTACAATGCACAGTTGTTAAACGCTAGGCCTATTGGTCAGTTGACCTTATATACCAAGGGAGGTAACTCATGAAATCCAATAGATGTCGCTAGGGCAAAGCACTAAAATACATCTGTTCAAACCGCCAAGGCGTAGATAGAATTATCATATCGGAACCTTGGCTAGTGACGATGTTTGTGTCATCGCAACGGTATTTAAATCTGTCGGAACGGTAATATTTATCGTCGCAGAGTAAACTATGGCAAGGGTACTGTTACCATGGTAATAATAATAATACGAACCATTAAAAAATTTAATTAAATAAATTAAAAAAAAAACAATGATGCAGTTACAACATAAACATTTGCAACATCCCAAAAGATTTATCATTACAACAATAAAATAAACCGCTGGATTAACAATAGCTACTTTTTCCAGTGTTTGAATGCCTTGGCAATGTTCATTGGTAGGTGAACTTTGCAGCGTTGTATATATACTGAGGCAACAACTACAGTTTTCAGAATACTGTTGCAACGTCAATCATGTCGTTTCATTGGCAACATTTTAGCGTTGCAGCAATGAAATTTACCGTTGCAACAATATTTGAACACTGTTTAACGTACCAGTTGTTGTGACTTTACTCGTAAA
Source organism: Potamilus streckersoni (assembly GCA_016746295.1). NCBI lineage: Eukaryota > Metazoa > Mollusca > Bivalvia > Unionida > Unionidae > Potamilus > Potamilus streckersoni. The sequence continues at coordinate 604,148 of JAEAOA010001892.1, read as the reverse complement.
CCATATTACATGGTCCATTGGAATGACTATCTCAGAGCACTATTTGTGTTTTGTAAATCTGACGGGATTAAAATTTCTAGAGTTACAGGAAGGAACTGCGCAAGCCACATCTTGAAAATCACAGGTAAATCCATAAAGCAATAAATCAACCTATATAAATTACAGGAAAATGATTTAGCACTTTCAATTTTGCCCCCCTTGTGCTTCACCCCTTTTATTGTATCTAATCACTGCGTGGGCAAGCTATCGTCAAGGCTCTTATGTATAAAACTGGAGATCAGAATATGGATATTAAGCTTACTGTTTCTCCCAAAATACTATAAACCACTTTTGGAAGTACAGGAGCATAATGCAACTTTAGATCAAGGTGCGAGTTGCTTCTTCTACTCATTTCTACAATAAAATGCATCGACCCAGATCTTTGGATCACATATGACGACAGATCTTGGTCTGTGTAGTTTGCGGTTGGACTTGTCTTATAAGCGGGTATAGAAATTGTCGTCTTCGTACAGATTCAACCGTTTCTGACTATTTTGATGATGCAGAGGAGGTAGCCGCGGTTGCTCAGCAGTCAGATTGTCAGACTCATGCTCCAAGGGTTGCGGGTTCGATATCCTCCAGGTCCTTTTGATTAGGTATTTCCTCGGCATAATAGGCATTTATGTGTTAGAAGTGATATTTAATCCCTACTGTTTAAATTGATGTTTATTTTCTCACTATACCAGATTTTGATGCCTGCATTTTAACAAGATTAAATTGATGAAAAGAGGTCTCGGTGTTCTTAAGAATTAAAAACAAAACTTAATTAATTAATGTTCACTGTTACAAGGAATCCAAAATGTTAAATCCAGAAATGCAGATGAATGTACTAAAGTTCACTGTTAATTGCTGTACTTATTATATACTATACCTAAGCAGAAAAAAAATCAGTTTTATATAAAGGTTGAAAATGAGGCTAAAGTCAATTCTATTATATAATGTGAAGTGTTTCTATCCTTTTTTCCTTACAGATCAACATTTAAACATTCTCAATACCCATATTGACCGAACCCGTTACTTAAATAACGCAGATGTGAGATGGTAATGATCCTTAACGGTTAGCGGTTTAGACCAGTCTACCACCCTTACTTAGTTGGAAGGACCAACCAACTATAAACATATTTTAACAGTTGTCTGATCCTTCTGTAAACCATATAATTGTTAGTTAACTATGACAGGAGTATGATTCGGTACTTAGAACAGATGTTTAACCCTGTTGGAATTATGCTGCCGCACATAAATAGTTGTAAAGTTGACCTCAGTATTGCAATTTGTCTTACATCAATAGATGTTAGCAACATTTACCGGTAGTCTTTCTCCAGCTTTATAAAATGTCATACGTGTTTCGTATATATGATATTTTAATAGACATAACCTTTGAATACTTTTCTAAATGTCAAAGCTGGCTTATTTTATCCACTTATCCACTCGTTGCTTATGAGTTTTTCTCATGTGTAAGCTCTGTAGTTAACGTATAATATACACATTTGATGAAAATATTTTACTTACATATGAAAAATATATGAAGTGATATTTTCTCGTAATTGTATATAGTAATCAAAACCTTTCGACCACACACAGAACATTGGTGCAGCTTATTCCAAGTGTTAATAAAATGTCTGTCACACAAGGTAACCCGTACGACCTCTCAACTGCTTCTGTATAACTCATACGATTTACACGTGTTTCATTGAGATTCAAGGCACGATAAAATTGATGTCTTGACACAGTGTATCAATTGGATTAATTTGAAATTTTTATCATGTTCAGGAAACCATCCGTTGTAAATATAATGCTCGTATCAAAATATACACAGAAACACTGTACCAACAGACGAATCCATGATTAACATTGTATGTGTTGTAAATCTGGCGGTAGAGTATGTTTTATGAAATTAGAACTTAATTACCTTTAGTTTATGGGCTGCAATTTGAATATACGTAAACACACACACACACACACACACACACACACACACACACACACACTTTCAGAATCATCCGTAATTGTGTTTGGATATCAGATTCTTGTTACGACGATTATAAAGATGATTTATTCATTGCATTAAATGGTCTATTTCAGATGATCTTAAACTAATTTTCCTGCTTAAAATTCCTTTAAAAATTTCAAAAAACTTAAAAGATAGGTTCTCGTGGGTCGGTTGTTCTTCTTGGGGTTTTCCAGGGTTCTTCCTGCATCAGTTATACTGTCAACCATGTATACTGAAAAATGGCATTAAATATAGGTATCGTTTAGCCCTTTTTGTAGATCATTATCATGGGATGTTTACTACATGTGTATAGTGATTTATGTGTATCCAGATAGGTTATCCTTTTGATTTGAACGTTTTATCATTTGCACAAAATGAATATACTTCCGTGTGTCCATGCCATAGACTTGACCTGAGCATAATTGTGTCCATGCATTTTGAAGAAAACGCGAAAATCATGCAGTACTATCCGTTCTTGCCTTTAATTCAAGCACAGTTTAAAAATATGTTTGTACGCCTGCATTGTTACGATATATTTTCAATTCTTTCTTGGAGACTTAAGACTATGTTATCTTGGTTTCTGTAGATGTGCGCGACATCTTAGAACTTTGATGACATCACAGAGAGTGAAGTAAAACTGAACAATTGCTGGAGGGAAAAAAATAAGTTTGATAGGAAACAATCATTTAGTACAGACAAATAAAAAAGTAAGTTTGATGGGAAACGATTATTCAGGATAGTATGGACAAATCATAACAGCCAAACTTGGTAGGTAAACGATCATTCAGTGCAGATAGATCATAATCATTACACTTGATAGGAAGCGATCAGTCAGTACAGAGAGATCATAATCATTACACTTGATAGGAAGCGATCAGTCAGTACAGACAGATCATAATCATTACACTTGATAGGAAGCGATCAGTCAGTACAGATAGATCATAATCATTACAATTGATAGGAAACGATCATTCAGTACAGATAGATCATAATCATTACACTTGATAGGAAGCGATCAGTCAGTACAGATAGATCATAATCATTACACTTGATAGGAAGCGATCAGTCAGTACAGATAGATCATAATCATTACAATTGATAGGAAACGAACAGTCAGTACAGATAGATCATAATCATTACAATTGATAGGAAGCGATCAGTCAGTACAGATAGATCATACTCATTACACTTGATAGGAAGCGATCAGTCAGTACAGATAGATCATAATCATTACACTTGATAGGAAGCGATCAGTCAGTACAGACAGATCATAATCATTACACTTGATAGGAAGCGATCAGTCAGTACAGATAGATCATAATCATTACACTTGATAGGAAGCGATCAGTCAGTACAGACAGATCATAATCATTACACTTGATAGGAAGCGATCAGTCAGTACAGATAGATCATAATCATTACACTTGATAGGAAGCGATCAGTCAGTACAGATAGATCATAATCATTACACTTGATAGGAAGCGATCAGTCAGTACAGATAGATCATAATCATTACACTTGATAGGAAGCGATCAGTTAGTACAGATAGATCATAATCATTACACTTGATAGAAAGCGATCAGTCAGTACAGATAGATCACAATCATTACAATTGATAGGAAGCGATCAGTCAGTACAGATAGATCATACTCATTACACTTGATAGGAAGCGATCAGTCAGTACAGACAGATCATAATCATTACACTTGATAGGAAGCGATCAGTCAGTACAGACAGATCATAATCATTACACTTGATAGGAAGCGATCAGTCAGTACAGATAGATCATAATCATTACACTTGATAGGAAGCGATCAGTCAGTACAGATAGATCATAATCATTACACTTGATAGGAAGCGATCAGTCAGTACAGATAGATCACAATCATTACAATTGATAGGAAGCGATCAGTCAGTACAGATAGATCATACTCATTACACTTGATAGGAAGCGATCAGTCAGTACAGACAGATCATAATCATTACACTTGATAGGAAGCGATCAGTCAGTACAGACAGATCATAATCATTACACTTGATAGGAAGCGATCAGTCAGTACAGATAGATCATACTCATTACCAGTCTGTACAGACAGATCACAATCATTACAATTGATAGGAGGCGATCAGGCAGTACAGATAGATCATAATCATTACACTTGATAGGAAGCGATCAGTCAGTACAGATAGATCACAATCATTACAATTGATAGGAAGCGATCAGTCAGTACAGATAGATCATACTCATTACACTTGATAGGAAGCGATCAGTCAGTACAGACAGATCATAATCATTACACTTGATAGGAAGCGATCAGTCAGTACAGACAGATCATAATCATTACACTTGATAGGAAGCGATCAGTCAGTACAGATAGATCATAATCATTACAATTGATAGGAAACGATCATTCAGTACAGATAGATCATAATCATTACACTTGATAGGAAGCGATCAGTCAGTACAGATAGATCATAATCATTACACTTGATAGGAAGCGATCAGTCAGTACAGATAGATCATAATCATTACAATTGATAGGAAACGAACAGTCAGTACAGATAGATCATGATCATTACAATTGATAGGAAGCGATCAGTCAGTACAGATAGATCATACTCATTACACTTGATAGGAAGCGATCAGTCAGTACAGATAGATCATAATCATTACACTTGATAGGAAGCGATCAGTCAGTACAGACAGATCATAATCATTACACTTGATAGGAAGCGATCAGTCAGTACAGATAGATCATAATCATTACACTTGATAGGAAGCGATCAGTCAGTACAGACAGATCATAATCATTACACTTGATAGGAAGCGATCAGTCAGTACAGATAGATCATAATCATTACACTTGATAGGAAGCGATCAGTCAGTACAGATAGATCATAATCATTACACTTGATAGGAAGCGATCAGTCAGTACAGATAGATCATAATCATTACACTTGATAGGAAGCGATCAGTTAGTACAGATAGATCATAATCATTACACTTGATAGAAAGCGATCAGTCAGTACAGATAGGTCACAATCATTACAATTGATAGGAAGCGATCAGTCAGTACAGATAGATCATACTCATTACACTTGATAGGAAGCGATCAGTCAGTACAGACAGATCATAATCATTACACTTGATAGGAAGCGATCAGTCAGTACAGACAGATCATAATCATTACACTTGATAGGAAGCGATCAGTCAGTACAGATAGATCATAATCATTACACTTGATAGGAAGCGATCAGTCAGTACAGATAGATCATAATCATTACACTTGATAGGAAGCGATCAGTCAGTACAGATAGATCACAATCATTACAATTGATAGGAAGCGATCAGTCAGTACAGATAGATCATACTCATTACACTTGATAGGAAGCGATCAGTCAGTACAGACAGATCATAATCATTACACTTGATAGGAAGCGATCAGTCAGTACAGACAGATCATAATCATTACACTTGATAGGAAGCGATCAGTCAGTACAGATAGATCATACTCATTACCAGTCTGTACAGACAGATCACAATCATTACAATTGATAGGAGGCGATCAGTCAGTACAGATAGATCATAATCATTACCAGTCTGTACAGACAGATCACAATCATTACAATTGATAGGAGGCGACTATTCAATACAAACAAATCAAAACATTAAACTTGATAGGAAACGACCACTTATTACAGAAATTTTATAATGATTAAACCTAAGAGAAGCGATCATTCATTACAGACGAGTTATATTAATTAAACTTGATAGGAAACGATTATGCTACAGTACAGACATATCATAATCGTTACACTCCATTGGAAGCGATCACAGACAGATCACAATGATTTAAGTTGTATGCCTTGATCTCATAGTATTAAACATCTCCCAGAAAATGTTCCTTTAATTTTAAATTACATATACACCTATAGAAAAATCGGTGACACATTATCCTTTTCTTTTCCAGGAGGAGCTTGAAGTATGTCCATTGGGATTCAACAAACAAGGAGTTCTAGATGGAGCAAAGAAACTCCGTGCAAAGCAAGTCAGGATCACTGACTACCAAAATGAGGTCAACGGAATGGCTGAAAAACATGTACGTTTTTAACATTTGCCTTTACAGTAAACCCATGTACACACTTAATTTTCACATCAGTTCAACACTTGAAATAAAGCAACAATTCTCATACATGAAATTCAATCAAATGTGAAATACAGCAGTGTATTCTTAAATACTATCAGCGTCAAATGTCCCTTGCTCATAAATAAAATAGCATGCCAAGAACAAATCCTTTATTTCCTAGTGCTTTCGTGGTGTTCTGCCACTTTTATGACATTACAATTTTGCTTAGTAAATTCGATGAAGTAAATCGACTTTAATGTATTCTCATTATAAGGTCATTATTTGTCAATTAGTTATTTTATTTGCCAAGGTGACCAGCACCGTATTGGAGTGATAAAATAAATGTACAAAAAAAGGCAGGAATTCATGTGTAGGGAATCCATGAAGCATAATTCAGTTATTTCCATGTTATAAATTCACAATAAAGCGGTTGGATTCCATAAGCTCAGAGAAAAGCAGTTACTAGAAATTATTTGTAATCAGGGAGCATTTATTGAAAGCGACAAAAGTAATCAAAAACAGAGAAAAAGACCATTCGAATAGCAGATATATGTTCATTCTAGCAAATTGCGAGATGCAAACACGTATCATATTTATCATACATGGTCTGTGTGTTTTACTCAGAAAATACAGCATAGGATGACTGGAAGAGTTCTATATTTCATTGTGACTTGTATTCTTGACGAGTAATGCGATACGGAAAGTTCTTTACCATAAACAGCACATTTGCTGACCAGCCATGCATATACTGAATGTTGGTCACCTACTCACGACACATTTGCTGAAAAAGCTATGCGTAAAAAAATTGTCACCGTTAAAGGAATGTAGTGGACACCTGCATGAGGTGAATTCCATCAGTAGATACGTAGTAAGGGGATCTTAATATAGGAAATAAAATCTCTCCTCAAAGTGAGTGACCGATTCGTGCTATAAGGTATACTCGGTATAGCTTGATTACGTTGAGTATATCTACTTGACAATTCCTGAAGTTTCTGATTGTTGATGCGGTAAAACAGCTTACTAACATGTAATAAATTTCTTAACCGAATCAATTACAAACATAAAGTATTAGCTTTACAGTGAGCTATTGAATAATAATAATAATAATAATAATAATAATAATAATAATAATAATAATAATAATAATAATAATAATAATAATAATAATAATAATGATGATGATGATGATGATGATGATGATGATGATGATAATAATAATAATAATAATAATAATAATAATAATAATAATAATAATAATAATAATAATAATAATAATAATAATAATAATAATAATAATAAAAATAATCACATTCCATAATTTGTTACTATTATTGAAAACACTAAGGTAGTAGTATTCGTCAAAATAATTACATTCCCACATTATGCACCTAACAGCTGGCTTATTTGGCCAAAATGTTTGCAGTAGGTCAGTTAAATATATATCTTTATCACGTTTTTATTTTATTGATATAAAAGCCATTGTTTTGTGCACTATTATCCGAGCATCAATACCCTTCGTTGATAACTTTTGGATTCCTTTGTAGTGTTGTTCATTACGCAAACATGTACAGTATAAGAAGTCTATTTCACTGCTGTTTTCAAATAAACAAATCATATTTTCAAATAAGAAACTGGAGACAGTAGCGCGTGTGTGTGTGTGTGTGTGTGTGTGTGTGTGTGTGTGTGTGTGTGTGATTTTGATATTTTTTAAACTTAGCTAGAACAATTTTACATTCATATCACTACGATGTCGGTAGTGTTGCAATTTATAGTGATGTCTAGTACAGGAGCATCATGCCGCAGACATGTAGCATGATTTCCCACCCAGTCACCAGGCCGACCAGTCCTAACACTAAACTCTTAATGCTGAGCGATTAGCGAGGCAGCTGTCAGTATGATTTTTATAAGTTTATGGCATGACTCTGCCGGCGTTCTAACCCGCGACCTCCCGCATCAGAGGCTGACTCTCTAACCACTAAGGTCATGACATAGTAGACAAAATATTACCAGAACATCAAGTTATTTTCCTTCTAATTTCTCCTAAACTATGATTTGAATGTGACACATCACTTTTCTTTTTAAATCATTTATCGATCCAACTAATAAGTAAAATACAAATTGATTTTTTTTATTGATTTTCCAATTTTGTGTTTTAAATATGAATTAGTGAAAGTAATTATGTACAAGATCGATACATCAATACATCTTGGAGGTTGAATTTGAGACTGGGCAATGCAAAGGGCAAATCATAATACATCCCCAAAAATGTAATTTTCATGTAGCGTAACATACTAAAACTCATCTTGGAGAAAGATTTTGTCTAAGAAATCTTGGATGCTTGTTTAGTTATCAGTGTCAATCGATATTATGTGACTTCTTGCCCTGTTAAACAGGAAAATGCCGAGATAGATTGATTATATTAATCACAAAACTTTTATCAGTTATACGAAGAAAACAGAAATTACACGAAGAAACAGTACATGTAGGAAGAAAACAGAAGTCACTCAAAGAAATAAGTACTTACACGAAGAAAACTGTACTTGACCAAAGAACGCAGAACTTACATAATAATAATTACTTACACGACGACAATACTACTACACGATAACAGTACCTACATGATGACAACAGTACTTACACGATGCCACTTGTACTTACAAGATGACAAAATTACTTGTAAGAAAGAAAAACAAAACAGCAGAGAAAACTTCCATTTTTAATTTCATAACATTTTAGCAAGTAAATCAATAAAATTAAAATGTTACCAAACATTTATGCAAATAATTGCAGTGGTTGTTTAATTTCTCATTCTCTCTAAAACGCACACACACACGCACACGCACACGCACAAACACTCACACAAACACACACATACACACAAACACATAGACACACACACACACACACACACACACACACACACACACTGAAAATACCACTTAAACTGCACTGTCCCTTTACAAATTCACTTGTAAAGACTGCGAAAGTTTTATTTCCAATAATAGATTATTGTATTAAGTCCAGCTTTTGTAATCCGAATAAAAAGACAGTTTGAGAAAGCTCTCCTTTTATCGCATTTTTAGAAAGCTTGATTTTGATATTTGCGTTAAACACATGTTCTTATAAAATATTGTTAATCTTTTTAAAATTCTAATGAAAATGGTTAAGTCAAATATGAAAATTGTTATCTGTCCAAAATGGATGATAATGATGATGATAATGACGACGACGATGATGCCAGGGACAATTATGAGGATCAGGAGTGTTTTGTGTGATATCCCGTTGATTTATCTGCTTTTGTGAAATTTATTTAAGCATACATAAATAAAAGTCATTTATTCAATCAAGGTCATATATTTTGGCTTACACGGATCAGTCATTTATATAAGCGTACCTAAATCAAAGTCGTTTATGAAAGCCTACGTAAACCAATGTTATTTATTAACATAACATACATATTTAAGCATACATGAATTATAATAAATTTTTCAAACCTACGTAAATCATTGCCGTTTATTTTAGCGTACATAAATCAAGGTTATCTATTTAGGCATACAAAAATCAAGGTAATTTATTTAGGCGTACATATATCAAGGTCACGCATTCTTACATTTAACGAATATCCATCGCATTAATAAACCGATCTTCTTCTTGCAGAAGTTATCAGACGAAGAAATGCATGAGGTAGCAGAAACGTATCAGTCAGTTAAGGTAAGATTGACAAAAATATTTAATTTGAAATATTTCAAGGTGTTATTCTTCATAAAGAAAAAAATACAAATCATAAATATTATTAGTTTAAAAACTGAGAGGTCATTCTTAAAGTACAAGGTGTGACTATCGGACAGAGAGTCGTAGAGTACATGACACGTCTATGTTTTATTTTTAATTTAGCTACGACAAAAAAGTATACGACACAAACATCAAGAATTTAATTTACTGGCTCTTTAGAGCATAAAAATGAATATCAGTTGAAATGCACTATGTATGTGTGTAGTTTTATAGGTAGGTAGGTATGTAGGTCGGTAGGTAGATGCATGCTTAGGTACATAAGTAGGTAAGCAAGGAGGTTTTACTTAGGTACTCATAAGTAGGTAATCAAGCAGGTCTTACTTAGGTACTCATAGGTAGGTAAACAAGCAGGTTTTACTTAGGAACTCATAGGTAGGTAAGCAAAGAAATTTTACTTAGGTACTCATATGTAAATAAGCAAGGGGGGTTACTTAGGTACTCATAGGTAGGTAAGCAAGGAGGTTTTACTTAGGGACTCATAGGTAGGTAAGCAAAGAAATTTTACTTAGGTACTCATATGTAAATAAGCAAGGGGGGGGGTTACTTAGGTACTCATAGGTAGGTAAGCAAGGAGGTTTTACTTAGGGACTCATAGGTAGGTAAGCAAGGAAGTTTTACTTAGGTACTCATAGGTAGGTAAGCAAGGAAGTTTTACTTAGGTACTCATAGGTAGGTAAGCAAGGAGGTTTTACTTAGGTACTCATTGGTAGGTAAGCAAGGAGGTTTTACTTAGGTACTTATAGGTTTGTAAGCAAGGAAGTTTCACTTAGGGGCTCATAGGTCGGTAAGCAAGGAGATTTTATGTAGGCACTATTACACTTAGCGTACCTAATCTATTTCATTATAGACAGGAAACTACTATTTGATTAAATTACATTAAGAATTTGGTTCAGTTAAAAAGGAAGACAAATCTGTAGTCTTTAGTTTCATCTGATAAGAATATGATTTATCTTGCCTTGCAGCAAACTAGTTTAGTTACATTCCACAAAATTAAGCAACCATGGAACAATACTAGAGCTACTGTTACACTTGTATGAGTCATATACAGCATTCGTAGTAATAGGCCTGAGAAAATTAATTTTGATGTCAAACAAAATATCAGCAATTATGTATCCTTTTTAATCTTGCTTAACTTTGATTAATTTCTAGTTGATTAATTCTATTGATGATAGTGAGCAACTTGTAACAAAGTATTCACTATTTGAATTTAAATATTAATAGATAGTTTTGTTATTGCCAGTTGGTAAACGTTTGTGCTCATGATTTTAGTAAATATTGATTAGCAAAGAAGACGGTACTCATCCGATAAACTTTCGTGCTGATGATTCTAGTAAATATTGATTAGCTGTGAACACTGTACTTTACATGATAAATATTGATGATTTTAGTAAATATTAATCAGCGATGCAGACTGTACTCATCTGATAAACTTCCTAATAATGTTTCTAGTAAATAATAATAGGCTATGAAAACTGTACTCACCTGTTAAATTTTCGTGCTGATGATTCTAGTAAATAAAAATCAGCTACGAAGGCGTTAATCACCCGATAAAAACCTTCGTGCGGATGATTCTAGTAAATAGTGATTAGCTGTGAAGACTGTACTAACTGATAAATATTGATGATTCAAGTAAATAGTGATTAGCTGTGAAGACTGTATTAACTGATAAATATTGATGATTCAAGTAATCGGCGATGAAGACACTACTCGCTATACATTATGCTGATGATTCAAGTAATATTGATTTGCAGTGTAGACATTACTCACTTGAGAAACGTCTTGAAGATCATTCTGTAAAATGTTAATCAGCTACGACGATACTAAAGTTTCCTGCTAATGATATTAATAAAATGACCTGATACGTAGATAAAACTCGCTTGTTCACTATTCGTCAGGACCATTCTAGTAAATAATAATCAGCTGCGCAGAAATCACTCACGTGATAAACTTTCATGCTGACTATTCTCGCAAATGATGATCAGATATTCATACAGAGCTCACGTGATAAACTTTCGATTTATAATTTTATTAAATATCGTTCCACGATATAGACACCTGTCACTAGATACATTTTCTTGTGGATGATGTCATACCAATATTCTTGCTAACCATTTTATTATATGCTGATAAGTAACGAAATCACTATACACAAATGGATTTATTTATTTGTGGACTTGGTGAAAACCATGTTAAAATTGCGGACAGAGTTTCCCATGCAACTGAAGGCAATTCGTATGTTACTGGTGTCTTCTTGAAATATCCCATCTTCAAAACGCAAGCAAGTTTGAAGGGACTTATATTAGAATAGGAGCAAAGGAATTCATAATATCATACATGTCAATTCATCACTAACTACATTGTACAGTAATTCGTAACCAGACTGTGAGTCATTCATAACCAAACTGTAGTCATCCATAACTAAAACTGTACAGACATCTGTGACCAAACTGTTGTCATCCCTAACCATATTGTACGGTCATTCGTATTCAGACTGTACTTTAGTCCTCAGTACCTTTGTTAATTTCGCAGATTTTTCCAACGAAAATTGAGCTTAGTTTTCTTAACAATAATGGTTCAACTCCATTACAACTAATCTTGATTTACACAGTTGTCTCAATTTCCTCTGAATCAATATATTCTAATACGTTTTATTCGTTTTCATTCCTTAAATATTTACTGTACATATAGATGTAATTATTTTTCCCATGGAATATAATGGTAAAGAAGAAACTAGTACTTGATTACAGGCAAGATTTTAAAAAGAAAATGTGTCGGTCTACTCGGCATCAAATTGTTATCTAATTTTGCTTAAGGAATCTATAATTATTATTTGTCTTTTTCTTAAACAGGATGGGGTATACACGTTTTGATGGCATTTAAACCGGATAAGGTATACACATTTTATGGCATTTAAATGTGTCACAATTTATTGGTGGTTATTGATCTATATATTTATCAGTCTACGTTCCGATATTTTCTACATTATTGTTAGTGTGAAATAATTTAATTAACATAATTACCTGCAATTTGACTTTTTTTTACGGTAGGCATTATCTGACAAGCGATCCGGATGTTTTGAAATCCTATCAGGTATTGCCGGGCTCGAAGACCACATTCAGGTACGCCATTAATCACTTATTATCTTTTCATTGCTAAAAATGCTCACTTTTGAATACTTATTTTTTTCTTATTTGATGCTTTTGTTTATGTGCAGCAGCATGTTAATATATTAGAATGCCTGTCTGCATAATAGTGGCTAATTCTTTCTTCTGTATGGAAGGTTAGGGTTATTATTGGTCTTTTTACTATGCTTTGTCCTTTTAGAATTTTATTAACTATTTAATACATGTGCACATTGGAATCGATCTTTATCTATTTTATTATGTAGCTTCATAGCTAATTAATAAAAATCATTTAAATAGATAAAATGACGAGCCAGTTTATTACATGAGATTTTATTCGGTTACACGAAAAGAAAAGAGTCAATTCCAAATGATTGCTGATCTCAGGAAGTTAATTATTTCATGAGCTACAGAACCAGCCTATGTGTGGTGGTAAAATAAGTGGCGTATGTAAAATAACGACGATCTTTGATTGGCTGAAAATAATTGCAGAACAGAGTAATTCAATTCGTCTAAATAGAGTTATAAATAAATTTAAAAGAATTTTCATTTTAATGCTGTCGCCTCACAGGTGCTAATATATATTAACAGATCGATCTCATTTGGCCATAATAGTATTATGCCTAAATATAGACCGAGTATATCAACCAGTTTGTTTGTACACCCCTACCGATTTCAATAATGGAAATCTTTAATGTGATAAAAAGTGCACGGAACTTAGTCAATTCATTCATTGATTTATATTTTCTACCCTGACCGAGTAGAATGACCCTAACATCGTCATCTTCTGCGCTTCTGCGCGTTCATGCTTAACGGAAGTTTTTAGTAAAATAGACTGTCATGATCAAGACCCATTTCCAGTTCCTGGACAAGTCCATTGTCAGCAAACATACATATGTCGTCTGTTTCAGATATTTACAATTTACAAAGGAAAAAAAATGACAGCAACAAATTTGCCTTCCACGAGGAACGAGTGGTTTAATTAATACGATCATGTGTGCAAAGAGACATAATTCCAAACTCAATATAATTGGTAATTTATGGAATTATCTGGCAGTTACCGAATATGATGAACTGAGCCATTATGTTTTGTGATGGAAATAAAATAGCCTATAGTGTACGGAATATAGCGAAGTGTTGGCATGGGAAATTCGTTAAGCATGAAAGGTGCAAGGGGATGCCAATATTAGTGCCATTCAGGTCACAGTCAGGTTAGAAATTATAAATCAATGATTCAACTGACTTTGTTCTGTGCACTTTTTATCACCTTAAACGTTTTCGTTATTGAAATCGGTAGGGGTACAAATAAACGGGGGTGTAGAGACAGACAGTACAAGGTATTCTTTTTATCTTAAAAGCGAGTCAGCATATGATTTTAATCGTTTTCAAAGCTTCTTCTTGGACAGGTCTTCGATAAGGTGTAAACATGTTGTGCTTATCTTACAATAAAAGCATGGCAGTTTGGCCCAACACTAAAACTACTGTCTCTGGGATTTGAATTCGCTGCATATCCAGTGCTAAAATTGTAGAGCAATTTAGAGCGTTATCATATTATGGGATACAAAGCGACCTATATTGTGTCAATGATGTGATCTTGGCGGGACGTATTATTTGAACACAGTACCTTGAGTAAACATTTCTCCATTTTTTTCTGATATTTACGACATCTTATTTAATATAATCGCTTTTAGTCTTACATTCAGACCAATAAATGATCTCTTAATTTAACGTCTACCCACTCAAGTTGCTAACGTACTAAAATCTAGTCTATTTAAGCCCTATACTAGGAATTTGTCTCTGTTCATTTCTTATCTAAGGTTAATCTTTCGACAACATTCATTTTCCTACACAAGTTTGAATGGAAGTTGACTTGAAAAGGTGACTCATACTTTAAATCTTTGTAGACTTAAATAACAAATGCGTGGGCAGCATGCCATTTTTGGGTTTCGTTTAGGTGAATTCTACTCATGAAACATATACAGTACATTTCGTATTGTCTGAAAACATTTATATAATATAGCATCTTTTCAGTAGGGTGTCTAGCTAAACAAGTATTGAACTGGTCAGATTTAGTAATTTTGACCTCATTGCCAAAGGTCAAGTATATGTTAAAATACCCTGCGTATGATTTATTATTTACACCATATGCATATACTTAGCTGGAAGTTTCGGTGAGGTAATTAAATGTTTGGCTTTTAATGTTCCCCTATTTTCGAGGTTACGTAAAATTGTTTCAACAAATCCACTTTACCCAAGCAATGGTTCTCTAAAAAGAGCCAAACAAATTATTAGGTTTTGGTAACCATGGTGTCATTTGCTAGGTAGGAAAATATCTTTATGTTTGTACTTTTGTTTGCTTTATAATTCAGCTGATGTACAGGGTAGTTTTAAAATCATTATGACCTCAATTAGAAACATAAATGAAGGATTCGCTGACAGAATGTCAGGCAGTGGTTATATCTTGACGAGTTTTAAGTTTCTAATAACTTCGTACACCAAGTAAACCAGTGGTACACACCAAATTTCGTAAGCTTACGGTTAAGAAACGATACCCAAAAAATTCCACCTGTATCTAGAGCTTATATAGCTCGCTTGAGGGATAATTCTAGGTCAATTTATCTAAATCTCTTCACTCCTTGGAAAAGTTATCTCGTGAGTTTGGGACGATGGGAACTACAAAACAAGCAATTACAATTCATGCCGTCTTCCAATGTATGAAACAACCTTTGTTTTTGGTAAAAGCTTCCTACGCTGATTGCGTAAAAAATCCTAACATCGACCATTTATGTTTAGCCAGAAAATAACACCACTCGAATATATGAGGCGGATTGATTTTCCATTTGTGGAGAAAACAAACAACGAAACAGTACGTAATTATTGCACAAAAAAGTAGTTCGTAGCAAATGATCTGTCTTCAGAAATATATGTAGTAAATACCAAATAAATTGAGCTTATTTAACTAAGAAATACATTGCTTACAAAACATCTTTTTCAATCTTGTTTTAATGTTTGTGTTGGTGCTTATAATTTTTAACGTAGCTTTTAACAATTTTTCAGTCATATTGCTACGATGTCAGTAGTGTGGCAGTTTATAGTGATGTCTAGCACCGGGGCATCATGCCGCAGACATGTAGCATGATGTCCCACCAAGTCATATTATCCTGACACCAGGCTGACCAGTCCTAACACTAACCTCTTAATGCTGAGCGTCAAGCGAAGCAGCTGTTAGTACAATTTTTGTATGTCTTTGGTATGACTTGACCGGGAATCGAACCCACGACCTTCCGCATCCTAGGCGGACGCTCTAACCGCTAGGCCACTTGATTTTGCCATTTGATATTCATTTTTATGAATAAAATTGTCATCATATCTGAGGTTTGTTCGTGGAAAAGGCGGAGGACATTTCGAACACGTTACTCACCTGTTGGTGCGCATTATTATTGCTGTTAAATGCAATCTTCTTCTTCTTCTTCTTCTTCTTCTTCTTCTTCTTCTTCTTCTTCTTCTTCTTCTTCTTCTTCTTCTTCTTCTTCTTCTTCTTCTTCTTCTTCTTCTTCTTCTTCTTCTTCTTCTTCTTCTTCTTCTTCTTCTTCTAATAATAATAATAATAATAATAATAATAATAAATTTATTATTATTATTATTATTATTATTATTATTATTATTATTATTATTATTATTATTATTATTATTATTATTATTATTTTTATAGACTCTTTCCACTGAGTTTGACAACAAAGCTGTGCATTTGACTCGTCTAGCTGAAAATAATAAAGAGAAGAGTGGTGCAGGTTTAAGCAATGAGAGTCTATCCAGAGCTACACAGGTATTGTATCTCCTGATAATGCATTTTGCATGTCATGTAAAAATATACACCAGAGTGAATAAAAAACTTAGGCATTCTTGGTTCTATGTATCCGTAAATTTGTGCCCAACAAAAAATATTTATTAGGTGGGATGTTGTCACCATCTGATTAAACAAGCCTGTTCTGACCAAACATAATTTCGTGTTTTTGGTATGAGATCAGCTCTGGTTAGAAGACTCTTATTGTAAATTTTATTTGTAATTGAAACACTGTCTATTTAAATTATTAAATAATACAATATTTTTCAGTAACTTTATTCGTTTACAAAAATGAAAATTTCTCTTCGGCGACATCAAATATGCCGGTTTGTGGGGACGTTCACGTATTCACCACCTTGCCTCGTCTACATAATCGGTGGCAGGTCCGATTACGCTGTTCTAGGATCAGCGATCATGTCATTTTCATGTGACCATAACCAAGTTCTAAGAAAGTAAAATAACGATTCAAATAAAACTAGTTCATCTTCAGAGCATCACTGAAATAACCCCTATTTTACCTAAAATAGATTTAAACAAACGAAAACCAAAACAATGATCGGAACAGAATGTATGTATACAACTTCGATTAAAGAGATTTTCTTTTCAAATGCTACTGAATGCATTATATTTATTTCAAGCATTTAGTCTGACCTCTTTCACCCTAATTTGCTAAGTAAGATCAGTCCTAATTGAACACAAATTGTACAGTCTAACATATTTATTGCTTAAAATCAAAGACAGCTAAATGCATAATTGGAGTCATCTGATGTAAATAGCTTTCGCATGATAGAGTCACAGTTACTATCTATTCTGTGTATTCTAGCTAGTGTATCCAACCTTGTAAGATGAGGTTCCTTAAGTAATATATGATACGTAATACCATAATATCGTTAATGCCAGGCAACATCTGTTAAGCCAGCTATCAGACATAGATAACGATACAAGGAAATTTGAATAAATAAGATTGGTATATATTATGGAACTCTTAACCAGCCAAGTATGAATCTGTCATTGAACCAGCCAAGTATATCGCATGCTTAGTATGAATCTGTCGTTGAACCAGCCATGTATATCACATGCTTGGTACGAATCTGTCATTGAACCAGCCAAGAATGAATCTGTCATTCAACCATCCATGTATGTTGCATGCTTAGTATGAATCTGTCATTGAACCTGAATAATATGAGCTATTTTCCTAATGTTTGCTTGATTACAATAAGATGTTTTGTTGTGTTTGCATAGAACTGCACCATTGCAGTGAGACAAAACTGGAAATGGATCAACGAAGTCATGCAGTGTGCTCACGTCCATCTATCAAATGCAGCATTCTACCATGAGGTAACAGGAATAATGCTTAAAGCATGGTTATTTTAAGATATTTGTATCAGCTATCAGACATCACATAATAGTTGTAACATGGACTATTATGCAACAAACGATCCTTTAATTAGACTTTAAATCAAATATTGCAGGGGATGTTCAGATAATATTACAACTTGATCTTGTAATGACACAAGATTTAAAATTTTAGTTTAATATAAATATGTGCATTAATTACTGTTGGTTGATTTGATAAAACATATCACATACTTTAACTTTCTGAATCTCTATATTTTTTCTTCTGATTAAGTTTCTAAATATTAATAGAGAAAAATTTTCTGCAAGATATTTGAAACATCCATCTCAAGTAGTGTTAATGCTGAGTAAATGAAAGTTTCCAAGTGAAATATAATATACATGGAATATAGCTAGTTATATATATATATATATATATATATATATATATATATATATATATATATATATATATATATATATATATATATATATATATATATATATATATATATATATATATATATATATATATATATATATATATATATATATATATATATATATATATATATACACACACACACAAAGTCATGAAGTAATTCAAAATTCTAAGTGATGCCATTATTATCTTAGTTTTTCCACGAGGTTGAGGAGGCTGAGTACTGGCTAAATGCAACGATGTCCAAGATGCATTTGTCCTTCAATAAATCCAAGCTAAATGGAGACCAGACTGACGTCAGAGAAATACAAGAAGAAATGAGGGTATACCACTGCTCAAGAAATGAATTTAGCAATTTATTCAGTTTTATCACACTAAGTTGTTAAAAATACATATGATATATTTTATAATATGCAAAAAATAGTTTACACGTTGTGCAGATTATTTTACTGAATAAAACCAATTTACCCACTAAAGATGATATATTTCATGTAAGTCCAAACTTCGATTCATCCTAAGGACATAACCTTGTGAAACATTCAAATCAGTCATCCTTCAAAGGTATTATAATGCATGTCTACTATGGGTTTGACCTACAGGTCAGCAAGTACGAGTTATTGCAAGTACAAAGATCATCTGAGGATAATAAAGTGAATGCTGACTTGATATGCAAAAACGAAAAAGAAACTTTTGAGTTTTATATTCCTAATTTGAAAGGGGAGGTTCAAGTTTGACCACCAATTGCTTTACTAGAAACTTAGCATTCTATAAAATATACATGCTTTTTAATTTATAGTGATGATCTTATACGATTAGACCAAAGACATCAGAGTGAACCCAAAACACAAAAACTAGCTTTTTCTTTCCTGAAATAAATAAATCCAACTATTGAAAAAGCGAGCAGTTTCTTTTTATAACTAAACAGGAGCATGTGTGACGATCCATAAATTTGAATATTTTTTTTTCAAGGATACGTTGATGGCATACTTGCGATGGCAAAGCAAGGTAGATAACATCTTCAGTCGTGCCAAGGATATTGTTCCAGTTCCCCTGAGAGTGAAACCACTGCAGGATCCCGTGAATGCGATTGCCCTCACCAACTACAAGACTGCTGATGTAAGGATTTTATGTTATATAACTTCGTTTTATTCAGAGATTTTTTATGATGTAGTGTTTGATTAGAATATAAAATAACTAGGTTTTACTATGTTTGATATAAACAGAATATACCAAAGCATGAACACTTGAATCTATTGTAGACCTTTCGAATTTGTGAAAAAATTCTCTTTAGCCGGTATAGTGAATAATGAACAATGAATAGATAATGACAATGAAATGTATTTGTTTATTGTCGCATTGATAGGAGAAATATTATTTGCAGATTGAGCTCTATGAAGGGGAACATGTACTTGTTTTGGACAACAGTGACCGAAGCAAGTGGCTGGTATGTATTGTATATATTAACCTTAATGATAATTATTGAACAGTGACCGAAGCAAGTGGCTGGTATGTATTGTATATATTAACCTTAATGATAATTATTGAACAGTGACCGAAGCAAGTGGCTGGTATGTATTGTATATATTAACCTTAATGATAATTATTGAACAGTGACCGAAGCAAGTGGCTGGTATGTATTGTATATATTAACCTTAATGATAATTATTGAACAGTGACCGAAGCAAGTGGCTGGTATGTATTGTATATATTAACCTTAATGATAATTATTGAACAGTGACCGAAGCAAGTGGCTGGTATGTATTGTATATATTAACCTTAATGATAATTATTGAACAGTGACCGAAGCAAGTGGCTGGTATGTATTGTATATATTAACCTTAATGATAATTATTGAACAGTGACCGAAGCAAGTGGCTGGTATGTATTGTATATATTAACCTTAATGATAATTATTGAACAGTGACCGAAGCAAGTGGCTGGTATGTATTGTATATATTAACCTTAATGATAGTTATTGAACAGTGACCGAAGCAAGTGGCTGGTATGTATTGTATATATTAACCTTAATGATAATTATTGAACAGTGACCGAAGCAAGTGGCTGGTATGTATTGTATATATTAACCTTAATGATAATTATTGAACAGTGACCGAAGCAAGTGGCTGGTATGTATTGTATATATTAACCTTAATGATAATTATTGAACAGTGACCGAAGCAAGTGGCTGGTATGTATTGTATATATTAACCTTAATGATAGTTATTGAACAGTGACCGAAGCAAGTGGCTGGTATGTATTGTATATATTAACCTTAATGATAGTTATTGAACAGTGACCGAAGCAAGTGGCTGGTATGTATTGTATATATTAACCTTAATGATAATTATTGAACAGTGACCGAAGCAAGTGGCTGGTATGTATTGTATATATTAACCTTAATGATAATTATTGAACAGTGACCGAAGCAAGTGGCTGGTATGTATTGTATATATTAACCTTAATGATAATTATTGAACAGTGACCGAAGCAAGTGGCTGGTATGTATTGTATATATTAACCTTAATGATAGTTATTGAACAGTGACCGAAGCAAGTGGCTGGTATGTATTGTATATATTAACCTTAATGATAGTTATTGAACAGTGACCGAAGCAAGTGGCTGGTATGTATTGTATATATTAACCTTAATGATAATTATTGAACAGTGACCGAAGCAAGTGGCTGGTATGTATTGTATATATTAACCTTAATGATAATTATTGAACAGTGACCGAAGCAAGTGGCTGGTATGTATTGTATATATTAACCTTAATGATAATTATTGAACAGTGACCGAAGCAAGTGGCTGGTATGTATTGTATATATTAACCTTAATGATAATTATTGAACAGTGACCGAAGCAAGTGGCTGGTATGTATTGTATATATTAACCTTAATGATAATTATTGAACAGTGACCGAAGCAAGTGGCTGGTATGTATTGTATATATTAACCTTAATGATAATTATTGAACAGTGACCGAAGCAAGTGGCTGGTATGTATTGTATATATTAACCTTAATGATAGTTATTGAACAGTGACCGAAGCAAGTGGCTGGTATGTATTGTATATATTAACCTTAATGATAGTTATTGAACAGTGACCGAAGCAAGTGGCTGGTATGTATTGTATATATTAACCTTAATGATAATTATTGAACAGTGACCGAAGCAAGTGGCTGGTATGTATTGTATATATTAACCTTAATGATAATTATTGAACAGTGACCGAAGCAAGTGGCTGGTATGTATTGTATATATTAACCTTAATGATAGTTATTGAACAGTGACCGAAGCAAGTGGCTGGTATGTATTGTATATATTAACCTTAATGATAGTTATTGAACAGTGACCGAAGCAAGTGGCTGGTATGTATTGTATATATTAACCTTAATGATAATTATTGAACAGTGACCGAAGCAAGTGGCTGGTATGTATTGTATATATTAACCTTAATGATAATTATTGAACAGTGACCGAAGCAAGTGGCTGGTATGTATTGTATATATTAACCTTAATGATAATTATTGAACAGTGACCGAAGCAAGTGGCTGGTATGTATTGTATATATTAACCTTAATGATAATTATTGAACAGTGACCGAAGCAAGTGGCTGGTATGTATTGTATATATTAACCTTAATGATAGTTATTGAACAGTGACCGAAGCAAGTGGCTGGTATGTATTGTATATATTAACCTTAATGATAATTATTGAACAGTGACCGAAGCAAGTGGCTGGTATGTATTGTATATATTAACCTTAATGATAATTATTGAACAGTGACCGAAGCAAGTGGCTGGTATGTATTGTATATATTAACCTTAATGATAGTTATTGAACAGTGACCGAAGCAAGTGGCTGGTATGTATTGTATATATTAACCTTAATGATAGTTATTGAACAGTGACCGAAGCAAGTGGCTGGTATGTATTGTATATATTAACCTTAATGATAATTATTGAACAGTGACCGAAGCAAGTGGCTGGTATGTATTGTATATATTAACCTTAATGATAATTATTGAACAGTGACCGAAGCAAGTGGCTGGTATGTATTGTATATATTAACCTTAATGATAATTATTGAACAGTGACCGAAGCAAGTGGCTGGTATGTATTGTATATATTAACCTTAATGATAATTATTGAACAGTGACCGAAGCAAGTGGCTGGTATGTATTGTATATATTAACCTTAATGATAATTATTGAACAGTGACCGAAGCAAGTGGCTGGTATGTATTGTATATATTAACCTTAATGATAATTATTGAACAGTGACCGAAGCAAGTGGCTGGTATGTATTGTATATATTAACCTTAATGATAATTATTGAACAGTGACCGAAGCAAGTGGCTGGTATGTATTGTATATATTAACCTTAATGATAATTATTGAACAGTGACCGAAGCAAGTGGCTGGTATGTATTGTATATATTAACCTTAATGATAATTATTGAACAGTGACCGAAGCAAGTGGCTGGTATGTATTGTATATATTAACCTTAATGATAATTATTGAACAGTGACCGAAGCAAGTGGCTGGCATGTATTGTATATATTAACCTTAATGATAATTATTGAACAGTGACCGAAGCAAGTGGCTGGCATGTATTGTATATATTAACCTTAATGATAATTATTGAACAGTGACCGAAGCAAGTGGCTGGTATGTATTGTATATATTAACCTTAATGATAATTATTGAACAGTGACCGAAGCAAGTGGCTGGTATGTATTGTATATATTAACCTTAATGATAATTATTGAACAGTGACCGAAGCAAGTGGCTGGTATGTATTGTATATATTAACCTTAATGATAATTATTGAACAGTGACCGAAGCAAGTGGCTGGTATGTATTGTATATATTAACCTTAATGATAATTATTGAACAGTGACCGAAGCAAGTGGCTGGTATGTATTGTATATATTAACCTTAATGATAATTATTGAACAGTGACCGAAGCAAGTGGCTGGTATGTATTGTATATATTAACCTTAATGATAGTTATTGAACAGTGACCGAAGCAAGTGGCTGGTATGTATTGTATATATTAACCTTAATGATAATTATTGAACAGTGACCGAAGCAAGTGGCTGGTATGTATTGTATATATTAACCTTAATGATAATTATTGAACAGTGACCGAAGCAAGTGGCTGGTATGTATTGTATATATTAACCTTAATGATAATTATTGAACAGTGACCGAAGCAAGTGGCTGGTATGTATTGTATATATTAACCTTAATGATAATTATTGAACAGTGACCGAAGCAAGTGGCTGGTATGTATTGTATATATTAACCTTAATGATAATTATTGAACAGTGACCGAAGCAAGTGGCTGGTATGTATTGTATATATTAACCTTAATGATAATTATTGAACAGTGACCGAAGCAAGTGGCTGGTATGTATTGTATATATTAACCTTAATGATAATTATTGAACAGTGACCGAAGCAAGTGGCTGGTATGTATTGTATATATTAACCTTAATGATAATTATTGAACAGTGACCGAAGCAAGTGGCTGGTATGTATTGTATATATTAACCTTAATGATAATTATTGAACAGTGACCGAAGCAAGTGGCTGGTATGTATTGTATATATTACCTTTATTGATGATTATTGTTGTAGCAGCATGCTTATAAATTTCATTGAACAATGGCTGACTGCTAGGATTTATAATTGTACATTGTATAATTGTAGGATTTATAATTATACATAGCAATTACGTATCCTAAACGTCTTAGGTCTATTCATATTTCCAGAGTAAAACAAGGACAGGAAATACGTTATTAAATGTTTAAAGCTTGTTTCATCAATTTTACCTTACAACAAATTCAATAAAAGAAAGCATAAATATTGTTATGCCACGGAAATAGAAAAGTATTTAAGGTTCATGTTTTAAAGCTAGCTATGTATAAAAAATCCATTTAAACCAATGCATATTTTCATCATTAGACAGTGAAGCATTTGTTTATTTGAATGGCAGTTAGATTGGATTCATATTGAACTTGCTAATTTTAGCTAATTTTTGTCTTCAAACAACCCAATAAATTACTCAATTTACCAACATGTCAGGTGGAGAACAACAGGAAACAATCATGCCTCGTTCCATCCGTTATCATCTTGATTCCAGGACCTACTGGAGAAGCTGTGGATGCTGGAATAAGGTACATGTACTGAGTATTAGTTTTTAAAAGTCAACAAACTTGAATATAGTCTATCTGGTTATTAGGTATTTCTCATATAAAGTAAGGAAAACATTTCATATTCCCATTACGGTATATTTATGTAGGCATGCAAAATTTGCATTGAATCTTGGCTTCATTAGCCTTTCCAGGTTTAGTACTTACAATAGTTTAAACAACAATTTCTGAGGTTTATGTACTTACATGAACAATTTGAAATTATACTTTTCATGCACAAATCTTTTCAGCGTTTCAAAATTTTACGCCAAAATCAATTAATTTTATTCACATTATTTACCCAATTTTAAAATTTAAAAGATGAAATATGTGCATTTTTAGATTGCGGATCCAGCTACTCTCCCTGTGGACAACGAGCTTGAAAAGGCTTGGTTACCAATTAATTGCTTTTATGCAGCTTGTGTTTCGAGACTGGAACGAAGACGAGGTAAGTTGTTAGGAAAATATTTAACTATTTATTATTCCGTATACATTTGATTTATGTTAGTAACTCCAGCAGCCGAGTCGTACAAGAGCCTATCTTTGATGAAGTAAAATGCCTTAAGTTTATTTCATTAAAATTATGATTTTGTTTTACCAGAACTCTGTTTCAATAAGCTCTGTAATTTGTCCGATTTTTTTAATATTTAATTTTCATGTTGAAAATGTCTAATGTAGAATTCAGGCACCTCACCTTTGATGAGTAGAAAAAAGTTGGTATCAGTTTAACTCTGTTTTTAGGTACGGAATTATTAACTAACATTACTTAAATGCAAACGTAAATTAAAAGTTACTCTTGCTATATTCACATAATCAAAAATCTTAAATGTGCACCATGGACAATTGGTTTATCGATTAATTTCTTTTCACCAAAACTTTTAGTCACAGAATTATATATCAATAACTGTGTTACATTTGATAGGTTCCATATAAACCTCGTTTTAGTTACAAGGGGATGTAACTCTTGCGGCATAAGATGGCTATAATTTTGTCATATACATAACTAACACAGTGTATACATTAAACTATTGATTTCCCTCTTTACTTTATACATGTTTGAAAAAGTACATTTGTCTAGATTCTTTATAAAATTTTATTATTAATCAACATTTTTAGTTTAGTTTTTACGGGCCATTTATCTATCACATTTAAGACTGAACGGCATTATTCCATAAAATAATTTTAAAGTCAGGAAATATATAAATTGTTATTGCTTTTAGTGGGGAAAGTTAAACGAAGTCATTGTTGTTATTGTGAAATTTAATTGAACATATAGAACCACGCCAGATCATCGATGAATTTTTTTTTAAACTACGATAATAACAGTCTCCTATTTATAATAGCAGTGTCTCCTATTTATTTCAAATATTGGTAATACTACAGTTTGTTTTATGGTAAATCATGATTATAAATAGTATCATACATGTTTTCTGTCCATATATCATAAAAGTGTCAATCTTTCTTCTAGATCACGGCACTCCAGTCCATGGGAAAGGATGATAGGAAAGAGCTGTTGCGCATTATGCAGTACATAGAGGACTCACTGAACAAGAACTGGTCGGGATACAGAGATTTTGAAAACCTTCAAGAGAAGATGTCTCGACTGAGGATGATTCTAGAAGAAGCCAACGATTCCAAACGTGAAGGTAGGACATAAGTTTGCTACCTGTTCTACATCACTACTGATGTCTGAAGAAAGACTCAAGCACGAAATACGGTGGCTGTGTTAATAAATAAATTGGTGTTTGGTTTGATACCTGAGCAAGATGAGATTGGCGGAGATGCTTTGGAGAAAATTAGATTAGAAATTATATATGGACGAGTGTTTAATTTTTATGCATTTTTTTGTATTTTTAGTGGTTTTGCTTTGTAAAATAGATAGAGGGGTACAAATTGCCAAGTGTGTGTGTGTGTGTGTGTGTGTTTGTAGGTGAATCATGTAGACGAATATGGATATAAGTGATAACAAACACGCAATGTTAATATTATCTTAAAATTCATCAATTACAAGTTGATATTCAACAATTTATTTATTTTATTTTTCCTAATATTCGATTATTTACGTTCTTTACAAAGGCAGTAATTATTGAATTTAATAACATATTGATAAGAAATGCCGAATTTTATTGCAAGATAGTCTTCCTATTCAACTGACTTGCATTGGCTCTATATTATGTACAAGACGCCTTTTCATTCGTGATATTTCTTTCTAATTGCTAGACTCCGAAATGACATCAACTGTGGTTGTGCAGCTCAAAACGTTGGAGGAGCTCATGTCCAAATACAAGGTATGATTGTTGAAATGTATACTCCGATAATTACGATAACATTAAAATTCTCTACATGTTTTCCCATATTAAAGTTGGCTATATTTATGTTAAATTCTCTTCTCTGTCTTGTAATATATGTATCTCAGAGACATCTTCTCGATCACGTTGTTGTCGATGTAAGAATTAGCATTATTATGTATGTGTATTGTATTAGAAAATTATTCGTTTGTTTTGTATATATGCACTTTGCAACAGAGCTAACTGATTTGGTTAACAAAATGCATCGTTGAATTTTGAGCTATCTTAAAAGTTGTATCCTAATTATCTGTAACGTATTTATTTTACCATCCTGGGACTTTCTCCATATTTGAATATTTGAAATCATTATTGGAATCACTGGTGTCAGTACAGGATTGTGTCCCTGGTGTCAATATAGATCTTAGTCTGTCATATCCACTAGAATGCTAAAATTATCTGCACTATTGGTTTCTTTATTTCTAAGTTCATTTTGTTGCTTTTGTTGCATATCAGTTAAGGGGATCTGAGACTATGTGGTGATGTTAAACATAACTGGGTTGTTTAAGGGAAAATGCAGCAATTCCATTATTAACATGTCCCACCAGTATTGAATAAGAAACAGACACATATAAGTCTGCAAGGTTTAATAGATTGGTTCTCAGCGCTATTGCTGTCCATGTAAGAAAGTATATGTTTGGATGGCATGATGTTTGTCTTTGAATATCATCTTATATAATCAACCTTTCGTATTTCATGTATTATGTGTTGTATTTTGTGCTTTATTTCTGAGTGTTCATTTGATTCCATTTGTTACATTGTCACAAAAACTTAGTTGTGAATAAAAACTGCATTCGTATTTCTTGTTGGATTTTTTTTACAACTGTGACGCTAGATATGAATTGTTTCATGAAACAAACCTTACTAATTGTTATTTTTATCAATAACATAAACAGCGGCATTAACAATTACATTACATCAGGAACTCAGCAAGAACGAGACATGGATAAGCTTTTGAGTTATATGCTTTATCGTTGTATACACTAGTTTAAGTTGGAAAATCTGCTCTGCTCCATATTTACGAGTTTACGACAAAGTTTCCTAACGTATACAAGGTAAAATGAACGAAAATACTTTGACAAAATATATACAAAAATTTTCATGGACTTGTTTAGCATTGTGAAAGCATTTCGTTATCTAGTGATCACTGAATTGCCATTCATGATAGCCAAAAGACGGCAAGAAAATGAATGACCTGCTGCATCATTGATGTATTTTCGTAAGACTCAATGTGATGGTACTTGGAAATGTATGTGCTACAAAAAAATGACTAATAAATAATAATTTTAAACATAATCAAAGTTTTTGTAGCTGTTTTGTATTTCTAATCTCACATTTTATTTTGAAGAATTTAAAATAAAATGTGTACTATTTAAATGTTGACTCATTAAATAATGTTTAAGATGCATGCATTTTCAATAAGCAACGTTGATTATTTTATTTTGTTTAATGTGTGTTTGAAGCTAATAAATGAATTTAAATAGCACATTTATTGTGTACCATTCTATGGTTGCATTTAGCTGTTTTGATTACATAGTGTTTAGTATGGTACTGCTTATTTTGTTGATTTACATCCTTATTTATATGGGTTTTGTTTAAATCTGACTGTGAAAATACTAAAACAGTGCACTGGTTTATGTGATATCGGATCATAAAATCACTAAAATAAGCGCTGTTTTCTGTGGTATTTGATCTTACAAATTCCTACGCATTCAAAGACAAAGGTCTGGAAAAAAGTTTCCATTTATATCATTTCTTCTATAACGAATTCTTCAAATTGAACGACACTCATTCACTGTTTTTCAGATAATAATGTTATTGCTATTATTATAGGAAGATAATGTCTTAAACGTTTACAAATGAATAAAATTGGATTAATATTTATTATAGGAAGTTTTATTAGCAAACGAATAATGTACAGGGATTTATTTTTGAAGACCAGAAAAACAACATGTTTTGAAGTTTCTGAGATGTGTATTTTAGCAAGATAGTAACATTGGGTTTATATTGTTAATTTAAATATCTTAAAGAGAAATGTCTGGTACACATTTGCCACACATATAAGAAATTAGATTCAGTAGAGAGATATGCCAGAGAAACTGCAAAAGGTATCGTAATCTTAATATCAATTACTTCACTTTATCACATTGTACTCGTTGGGTACAGCATGTTCTCCTTGGAATTACTGATCAGTACATTTTAATTCATCTTCTGTATAGGAGTTTTGGACTTATTGGGAGACTCACAAGGCGACAGTGGAGCTCATTAGACAGCCAAAGTATCTTTTGGTATGTGACAAATGGGACCAACTGAGATTTGTTACTACAGCACATTTCGTCAGGTGAGACTATAAACAATTAAGCTAATATC
This sequence comes from Potamilus streckersoni, assembly GCA_016746295.1. Classification (NCBI taxonomy): domain Eukaryota; kingdom Metazoa; phylum Mollusca; class Bivalvia; order Unionida; family Unionidae; genus Potamilus; species Potamilus streckersoni. The sequence goes on along the minus strand of JAEAOA010001892.1, from coordinate 574,546 downwards.
TTTAACATTACTCAAACCATTAGAGACACGTGAAGCGAGATATGCATTGTTTGGGAGATGCAGCGTATGTCTTTCAGAAATCAGCCTATTTAAAAAATACAGAAAAACTAGATTTTTTTATGACACGAATTTAAAAGTTTGCTCTACAGAAAAATAATTTTTGAATCATATCGCGGATATATGATTAATACTGACTCGGATATTTGGTACTGACTTTGTGATTGGTACTGACTTGAATATTTTAAAGTAGTGAAATTGGGCATCAGACCAGTTCAAAGTAGTTATATGATGGATAGATTGCCCATTTGTAAGTTTACGTCACTTGAATAATATTTACCTATTTCCGCTTTTCTATTTCAGATTCTGGGATTCAACTCTTCAGCTAGGCGGCGACAGGACGGCTGATGGCTCAGTTCTTATCTATGAAAAGTCAAAAGAAAAGCTTGAACGGTTACCAGAAGATGTTGAGGAAGGGCTAGATGAAACCAAAATTATAAAGACAGAGACAGCCACGGTAGAGGCAACGAAGAAAACGAAGCTGGAAAAGGTTTGATTTTTTTATATCCACGTAACATCTCACTTAATATTGTTATGTTGAAATGGATAAAGTAAATGAAATCAAGTAAAGGGTCATGTCCAAATATAGCAAGATGACAAAATTCTTTTGATCATCTTTAAAATACTTAATTACAAGCAAAACAAATATCAGTATACATTTTGTTATTGTAAAAGATTTGCAGCGTTTCTATTATCCTTGCAATAACTAACGATTTAGTAAGTAACAAATGTTTTCTTTATACAGCAAGAGTCCATCTCTGGGGAAGTAACGCATTACACAGAAACAGAAGAAACCGAGACTGAGCAAGTCACTTCATCTGTTGAAGAAGTGCAACACACTTACATTATCACTGCAGTCAAGGACCCACGAGACAACAAGCAGCTTTCGCTTCAGGAGGCCATAATGATGGGGGTGTTGGATCAGGCAGCTGGTTTGTATACTAACCCTTCCACTGGAAAAAGCATAACAATTGCCGAGGCTTTGAATCTGGGAAAGATTACAGTAGAAATCACGTCACAGAAAAAGATCAAAGAAGAGAAGAAGTCGTATGGTATAATTACGGTTAAGACAACTAGAGAAACGCGGCCTTACACTATTGATGCAATTATTGATCCTGTTACTGACGAAGAGCTGACGATACGTGAAGCAGCGGATAAAGGAATATTTGATCCTCATAATCAAATATACAAGTCCGAAACTGGCGAAGAAATCGCAGTTTTAGATGCCATCCATAGTGGTTTGATAAAAGCTTCTTTCCATGGTGATCATAAGGATTCTAAAAGTGAAGTCACAAAATCGTATGCGGTGAGTGGAGTGGTAGACCAAAGAAGAAAACGAAAAGTAACCTTCCAAGACGCAGTGCAACTTGGTTTGCTGGACAAAGAAACAGGATGTTATGTCAACAATGTTACAGGAGAAAAGGTTCACGTATCTGAAGCCATCATGAAAGGTTTGATAAAAGCCAGGGTCATAAAGGATCCATCTTCTCTTGACATTGATCCAGAGAACAAGATCGTTATAGAAAAGCTCGCAAATGTTAGATCAAAGATAATGAAAGCTGTTAAAGCTTCAAAAGCATTTAAAGCTAATTCTGAAAGCAAATAAAGCATTTTTGTGCATTTGTGTGCTATTGTCTTTACGAAGTGTGTGTGTGTGTTTTGAAATTATTTTGGATATTACTACTAGAACATATACTCATAAGGAAAGAGAAACCTGGTTAGGTTTTGGCATTATCATAACTGATTTAGAACTGCGATATGTTGGTATTACTGATACCTAATGTATGACCAAATTACAAAGAATAATATTTTTGTAATATTTTTAACTTCCATTTCAGCAGGGTCCAATAAAACTAGCCCTGCCATTTTCAAAAGAAGTGATACACAATTTAATAAACGATAGCTACAAGCCTTGACAACACAACATAACATTTAAATTTGAACAACAAATGAATGCCATCTTATGTTAGAAGTACAATTTATTGCAGA